>VZRI01007821.1:8683-30336 GCA_013397515.1 Upupa epops | reverse complement strand
AGTCTCCTTCTCTGGAGATGTTCCAGCCCCGCCTGGCTGTGTTCCTGTGTGACTTGGTCTGGGTGATCCTGCTGTGGCAGGGGAATTGAACTAGATGATCTTTTGAGGTCCTTTCTGATTCCTAATGACTCTACGAAATTCTAGCAAAAGCTTGAGTCTTTAGCATAAAATACTTACTCTTTAGTTCTTTTCCGGTCTAAACCAGTCTATGATTCTAAAAGAGCCTTTCCTGCTCGCCCTCTGAAACTGTGATGCCAGCAACGATGCAGACAAAGGCAAAGGAAGAGTTTGTATAAAATTCATAGGCAGATGGGCTGTATCAGACCTTCCCGTTCACCTCTGGCTGACAACAGTGACTGGTGGGGTACAGTCTGCAGCACAATGCTTCAAGAAGAACAAAGGGGCTGGGGAGGGGAAGAGGATGTGGCTGCAGCACAGCTCATTTGGAGGGTCACAGCAATGCAGATATCTGCAGTCTTTAATTTAGGGCATCACATCGTCACCATTTAAGTCCCAGTGAGTAAGTCTAAATGGGTGAAGCCCAATTGAAATTGCAGTTAATGACGTGGCAGAGTCATTAGTGGGCAGTCAGGGCGACACTTAGGCTCTTCTGTGTGTTATGTATAAAAGAGAAGTCAGGAGAGACATTAGATGCTTTGACAGAGGGTTCCTCACCTTGTCCACATGCTCTACCATGTCATATCCCCTTCACCAGCTCAGAATGTTTCACCCACATTATTGATACCAGCCCTGTTCTTGGACCCCAGCCAGCATCTCAGGAACATCTTAACTGCTTCACCAGTTACCTGTGTTGACCCAAACCAGTTCAGCATCAATTCTCCATGACAGCTCAAGGAGCTGATTTATTTTCCCTTTCTCTTCTGCTCAATGTCCCAGAGCTTACTCAATACGACTCTGCTTCCGTAATCAACAACCCCAGTCAGACACCTTATTCTTCCATCCTACAAGAATCCCTTCACCTTTCTCCTGACAGAATTTTCCTGCCTTGAGCTCATTTTAGGCTGTGAAATACTGTGCTGCATTAGCTACAGGCCGGGAAGCTGTTAAGTTCAAGATCTGACTCTCACTGACAGGTCTTAACATTCCTGCTTCTTTCACATTAACAAACCCCCATCCAGCCTCTGGTGGAATTGTAAAGACTGCGGAGAGATTTTAGAATGCAAATTTCTTGTGCTTTCAGAACAGATGCACCAAATTATGCACCCACACAAGTCACCCACAGGATAACCCCCAACACAAAGAGAACCAACCTTCCACAGATGAAGAAAATATGCACAGACATCAATTTCTCCCCACATGTATTTCTTGCAGCCTCTTACTACCTTCCAGCTTAGATGCCTTTGTAAGAGCCCTGTCAGGAAACCCCTCCTTCCCCATTTACCAGAAAGAAAGGCAGGGAAGATTTCATTCCCCAGACTAAAATCAACCTCTGTGAATAAATCCTGCTTGCGTGGGCTTTCTACACAGCTCCACTTCCAGGAAGGGCCAAACTTAATTAATAGTACTGGTCCAGAAGACAAAGCTCCTTCTTTGAGGTCTGATGTGGTATTTTTAAAGCTCTGTGGGCTGACAAAAGCAGTCACGGGAAGTTCAGATGATAAATCTGCAACTTCTCAGCTGAACAGTTCAGTAAAGAAGGAGTTAAGAATCAATTCTGACAAACTGAGAAGCAAGTCATGGCCTGATTTTTTACCTCTGAGTCGGAGCTGTCAAATTCAGCCAACGTGGGAGCCTTCAGGAGTCTCTTGCGTTGTACCGTCACTTGGGTGGCCCCATTCTGCTTTCCTTGAGGTGCCAGGCCACCGTTCACCACAGAGGTATCCGCTGATCTTCTTCCAGTCTCTGGTGTAGAGACATCTAGCAAAAGAAACAGAACCATTGGTGTTTGGACTTCAGTTTTATTTTGCCTTCTCAAATCTTACTGTCAAGGCAATAGCACACGAAAGGGAAAAAAGTCATGGTAGCAGTTGTATGTGTGCAGGTACTTTCCTTTAGCGGTGCGTTGCTCAGGGAACTACAGGTGATGGCTGGTGCTACAGAAGCAGGATGAAAGAATGCAAGCAGTGGAGAAAGCAGCAGTGTGTGATACTAGAAACCAACCTCAGACCAACACCGATCAACCTTTAAAATGGAATCCCGTGTTAAACTCTCAAATCCTCTTCCTTCAACTTGTAGACTACACTGAACTATTTAAGAAGTACTGGAGAATCTGGATGAGGGGGCTTCCAGGGCATCTGAAGACAACTCCACACAGAACTCAGGAGGTTTAGCAGGGAATAAACCTAGGTCTGCCTGTGAGGACAGAATGACCCTCTATTGTGCAGCACCCAGAAAAGGAATGAAAATGAGCTAAACAGCTAGAATTCACCTCACCTTGCACAACGGTTGTACAGTCATTTGTATTGGAAATATGTCTGCGATGCCAAATCTTCATGCAACAGCAGAAACATGAGGCTCCAGCTCTACTTTACTGGACATGAGCTTTGCAAGGCTGAAACTCCACTGAGTAAATTACTGGGGATTTCTTCATTCTAGTGTGGAGTGAAGACGCGGCTCGGATAACATAAACACTGGGTCTGCTACGCTTAGCCTGGCTTAGCTTAGACATTAAGATAATGACCCAGGCTTTGATATTTTAGGAGAGCTTAAGAGTTCGCTCTGATAAATCAGTTTTATCCCTGTAAAAGTACAAAGTGCAGTTTTGCAGTCTGAAGAATATTATGTTGGAGGGACAAGGAAGAGAAGCTTTTAAGATGCCATTTGCATGTTTGCCTAAGCAGCTGGTCTTGCTACAAATGTGTTTTTCTACCCACGTAATTATAGGCCTCCTTCCCCAGTCTTGTAATAATCAAGTACCTCCTGGTATTTTAAGGCCAAGGTAACAACGGGTTATTATTCCCATTTTTATACCTGGTGAAGAGAAGCTCAGAAGGTCAAATGATTTGTCCTTTGGGTTACTGGGAGGACTATGACAAAGAAATGATATCACGCATTTACTTCTCGTGCCACCAGTGTAAGTGCTCACACATCATCTGGAGTTACTTACACAGTCATCCTGGTATAACCAGAAGGTCAGTGCTGCTACAACCCAATCTGCATTGATAAAAGCTGCTCTTGCACGGGGTAAATTAAACTATAGAGTCTGGATAAAGCCTCAGCTGCAGCAGTAGGGCTGTACTACAAGGCTGTCACTGGAGCACCTCTTGAAGAGGACTAGGAAGAGGACTAAGTTAAACAATATATTTTATCAAGAAGAAATTAAGTTATTGTTAAATGCTGGCAATTGAGCTAGAAAGGACAGGGCATGCAGGGCAGTTTCTCTTTAAGTCCTATCTTCAACAAGTGTAAGAAAAGGCCACTATTTGGACTCTGAGTGTCCTAGTGACATTCCAAGCCTCTGAATGTGTGTACTACAGTGTTATTACTGCCTTCGGGTCCTCCCTACAAAGAGCTGCAATCAAAGACAGACTCTCTAACCCTTAGTTCCTATCTTCAAAGGCTTTGCTAATAGGTGTCCTGACTAGCACCAGGTCTTATAGGTCATGGGTGGTTTTTTTCCTTCTAGACTTCAGTGAGTACAACATGGGTGTCCTCCACATCAAATGGATTCCTGCTCCTATGGCTGCTCTACACCATCCCAGAGAGCAGCAGCAGGAACACAAACCCCATGCTGCCTCACCTCTCTGCTGACAGCACCACTTCTGGAGGCCTCATAATGAGCTGGCAAAAGCCATGGACTGAAGAAGCTCAGGGCTGCTCAAACCAGCAACAGAAAATCCTGTGATTTGTCTGACTGCACAGTGTGGTTTTTCAACAGCCTGTCCATGAAGCAGCCCCAGCACCACCAACACAACAGCCAAAGGAGAAGTCCCCTCTCCCAAAACCTTCCTCGGTTTTGATGGTCAGATGATGGTCAGAAGGGTGAAAAATGGTCTGTAGTTGGACTCACTGGGAGAAAAAATGATGGGAAGGCCTTAAATATTACCTTCCTTCCATAAAAATAAACCACACAATAGGTCTGGAGAAAGGGAACATGAGGGAACACCCACCAGACAAACCCCAGCATTGTGGAGGGTGACGGGATGGACATGCAGGCTGCAATAGAAACTCTTTTTTTGTTGGTTTTTCTGTTGCTGTGGTGGTGCTGTTTGTTTCAGGCTGTTTTTCTTTTCCAAACAAAGAATTCAGGCCTGACATGGACCTGGGCAACCTGGTCTGGCAAGAAGTGTCCCTGCCCATGGTGGGGGGGACTGGAACTAGATGATCTCTGAGGTCACTTACAACCTCAAACATTCTGCAATTTTTTAAGGCCCCAGGAATGAGAATTTCTGGTCCATTCTGGAGTTATTTTACAGAGCAAATCTCTGCCTACAAAGCTAAGCCAGTTGCTATTTCA
This sequence comes from Upupa epops, assembly GCA_013397515.1. Lineage (NCBI taxonomy): Eukaryota > Metazoa > Chordata > Aves > Bucerotiformes > Upupidae > Upupa > Upupa epops. The sequence continues at coordinate 25,919 of VZRI01007821.1, read as the reverse complement.
AATCATGTGTGCAAGAGTTGTCTGTATATATAGGTTGTTCATATGTTGGTTTGTAAGTCTTAAAGAAGAAGTTCTAGGTGAATCAAGAAGACAATCCACCACTGTCTTTACTTGGAAGGACTCTTTAGCAGGATTTGTTCCTCTAAAGAAAAACCCCAGGGGCTCTTTACAGCGTGCAAATGCTAAAGATAAAAAAATAAAATATAAAACCCAAGCAGGTTATAAAACCCATTTTGCCAACAGTGCTCACATTTGGGTTACTGTTTCTGCCCTGGCAGTACTGGAAATACTTATAATTTAAGGAAAAGATCATGAAATTTTGCTGTTTCAGCAATAAATTCCATGAAAATAACCTCTTTCATGATCAAAACTGGGATCTGTGGCAGGTACAGACCAACAGATGACTTTGTTAAAGCTATTTCAGTGATGTGCTCAGGCAGCAGAAACATAGCTGCGTGGCAAATAATTATAGATATGAGAAAATAATCAGGATAAACAGGAAAGAAACAACCAGTAGACTAAGGCTGACGAAAGTGACCAAGGCAGAAGAAATTCATGGACAATTCTGTGAAACAAACCCCTCGATTCTTTATTTTTGTGATGGTTAGTAGTTCACAATCTCTTGTTTCACAGAACGTCTGAATGTTTTCAAGATGATCCAAATGATATTAAAAAAGGCTTGTGTGAGGAACCGCCTGGGGTTAAGCTTTTATTAGTCTGGTCTGCTGGGAGAGCGTCATTTGTCTGTGATTTCAGCAGCAAACACAATGAGCTGTACCTGTACACTAGATGAATATGTTTGGTTTCTTCTGAGGTCCTTCCAAACTATCATTACGACGGCAAATGAAAGAAGAGAAGGCCTTGATTTGATTATTTGTGCTGGCCTACTCTGACCAGCCTCAAGAAGGGGGAGACAGACAAACCCACCCTAGGATAATATGAAATGGGCCTTGATTTCCTTGTAAGATTACTCCTCTTACAAAACAGGGAATTAAGCAGCCTGTGGATTAGATGCAAAGCACAGCGGTCGTTCAACTGCAAGGCGCTCAGCCTCCTGAGCAGCTCTCCTGGGCAAATAATGACAACAGAAACCTGAGTATCGTTCTATGCAGCAAACATCCTCCTCAGCCTTCGCATTTTTATACCAAGGCTAAAACAGATTTGCAGGATGAACATAGGATTCTGGTTAGGATGCTGAGAATATACTGGGAAATATGATATAATGAGTAACAGCAACACAGACGTGTTGCTCCTGTCAGTGGGTTTTTGAAGTTCAATCTGAGAACTAATAACTCAGTCTTGTGCTGTTTGAATCACATTTATGATTACCTAAATTTAGAGATTACCTGGATCTGGTGGAGTTCTTTCCTGACACTGCTGTGAGGCACAGATCACTAAGCCAACAGTGTCAGCATCACCTCCACAGGGTTGGGAACAACAGGAATAATCCCAATGACATTTGAGGTTAAACGTTAACTATTCCTTTTTCTTCTCTCCTTGCAATCCTCAACCCCAAAATGTACCAACTGTTTCTGCCTTAACAACTTCAGAGCAGCCACAGATAGGTAAGCACATGTGTGTTAAGAGTAGGAATGCTGATCATATGAGCTGCATTTGAATTAAGCTGCTTTTAAGCTATTTTTCTATTAGAGAAAGTGGCCCCTGCCCTTGTCCCTAGTTCCTCTCAGATTACCCCCATTACAGGTGGCTACCACTTGCTCCTGCAATTCTACTACAAGGAAAAAGCAGGTGAAGGAGGTCCTGGGTGTCCAAATTCTTCTCTTCAGGGTGACAGCAGGCAGATGTGTAGAGCCAGGCAGTATCATGTCCAACTACACTGGCTTGGTGCCAGCAGAAGTCTTCTCAGAATTGATCTGCACCACCCCTGTCACAGACAGTGAGCTTAATGTACCCTGTAACTGTTCTTTAGCACTTAGCAGGGACCACTGCTGGTTTTCAGCTGGTTTGTGTTTTCCAGTTCCACCGAGCAATGAAAGCAGTGAAAAAGCAAATTATGCGGAAACAGTGATGAAAGCACAGAGCAGTTCCCCCACCTTCGAAGTAAAGCAAAAAGGAAAAGCACACAAAGCATCGACATGCAAACCGCCCGGTTATCTGCTTCCTATTGACATTCCAGCCCATCTAATTCATCTGCACCACTCATCTGCTGCCTCACATCTACCTAACCGGAATGTTTTCATCATCCTCAATCTACTTCTGAAGACAGTTTATCATATCACCCAGTCACTCCGATTCGTGCTACTTGAGAACCACACGACTTGAAAAAACAATCCCAGTCACGCTTGGAAGATGGATAAAGAAATCAGGAAGAGTTCTTCAGTGGTCAGTCAAAAAGAGCAAAGCCAAATACACAGTAGATTGCTATGAAGCTACTTGTTGAGAACAAAACATGATGGTAGTGAATCACTGGATTATGAAGGGAGCTTTTACAAAATATTGCTTGGACTTAAACACATAAGGACATCTCAGGATTCTTAGAAATAGAAGGCGAAAGAAGAAGCAGAGAGTCAGACAGGCAAGCACATGGAGATCTGAACATTTCCCTTTTGTTGGTGACTGGCTTGTTCTTAAAGCTGCAGGAATGACTGGCATATCTGAGAGCAGCAATACCTGTTGAAAACTGGCATGTGCCTGTTTGGGCCATTATCTGAACCTCTGGAGACACTGCAGCTTTTAACAGAGTAAAACACGATACCAAGAACAAGCAAATTTGAATCCCAGCAGACAGCTGTCGTAGCTGCACAATATGCCATGGGCCTAAGGTTTCACAAAAGGGCTGGAGCTGGAGGAACAGCTTGTCACCGCTTCTGATGGGGAGAGCCTGCTCCTTCCTGCCAGCCTGCCATGCTCATCACCTGCCCTCAGGCAGCTCTGATCACCTGAGCAGATATGCAGGTTCAAATCCACCTGGGCAAAAATTAAAAGTGTTTGTTCCTGGGTTACATGAGCTGAACTGGGTCATCTGGTGAGTACATGAGCTGGACTGGCAAAGTATATTCCCAGTCTCAGTCTTTGCCATCCTCAGAAGTCAGTGAATTTATGCCCTGGCTAGCAGGCACAAACTGTCTCTGGAGTAGAATGTGTTCATGCAGTTACTGCACATCCTAACCAACGGCCCACAGGGAAAAACTTCACATTTGGTCTCAGCGATGAAGGATCAGCTATTGAATCCTCTGAACAAGCTATGACCAACAATCCTAAGCAACTCGTTCTGCCAACCAGTAAATAAGGGAGGTTTAGCTCTCTTAGAGTAAATGCCTTTGCTTTTATTAATCACAAAGTGTTTAGAGACACTCAGTAGAACTGACAGTTCTCTTTTAGATTCGTATTAAGAGATGTTTTCCAGTAAATCTAGAAAGATAAATGAATTCAAAACTAGTTCTGGGATCCTCATGAGAAATGAAGTACTGCAAATGATGGTCCAGTCAAACAGCAAGTGACACAAAGGTCAGATTCATAAACAGGTAAGGAACACCTGAAGGTGACCCCGTATTCTAGAATCCTGTTTAGAGTTTGGAAATCTGGTTAATTTCTTTAAACAGAATTCCAGTGCTCTGTTCCAGGTGAGATACAGTTGTTTCCTCTCCTTAGTCATCCTTCTGCGCTGAGGGAAATGCATGTGTGACTAAGCAATTCATGTTGATGTTTCTTTTCACTGACCATATCTAGAAGAATCCCTTCGAGTTTCTTTCTTAAATGGGAATTCAACAAACAGATGGAACAAATAAGCACAACAACCACAGCAGGCATCACGGCACCTTTTACCTGACAAGTCAAAACTGTAAGACATGCTAAGAGGCCGCATTGCTGCAAAAAAACCAAAGAAACAAAAACACAACAGAAAGAAAACCATTGAGCTATTAGAAAAGCAGAGGGGTAATGAGAACAAAAGATTAACTCCCCTGAGACATTTTGGATCCTTCTGCCTAAATCCAAAATGTGTCAGAAGTACTGTTGCTTTGCTGTGGTAAAGCTCAAAGCCTGAAGGCCACAGCAGCTTTAGGTGAGACTTGCAAACACAGCAATTACAAGTAGATCTGGAATGCAATACATCAAATATAAACCCCAGCATCTTAATATTGTCAATTAAAGTGCCATGAAAGAGAGATAGGGGAGGAGGGAAAGAGAGAGAGGAAAGGGAGAGACAGATCTGAAAAAAGCCTGCAAGTACAAAGCCACAGTTCACACAAGTTCCAGTGACCTGAAATATAGTTCTCATTTTTTTAAGCATAATCTCCAGTGATTATAATTAAACTAATAAAGATAGACACTCAAGCTAAGCTTGAGCAGTAGTTTCCTCGAAGAGGATAGAAAAAAAGGCCAAACACGCTGTGATTTGTGCTGATTCTTGCTGTTTTTAAAAACCTGAGGTGGACTCAACCCTTCAAATGTACCCACAATATTATCCTCTTCTTTGTGGTTCTCTAACCACTTTACTCCTAGATAAGAGAGTGGTCAGGTGGCTTTAGTGTTCAAGGAAGCGGTCAGTGGTCTTTATTTCTGAAAAGAGCAATCCCAACTGATATCTAATCAAAGAGTGTAAATCAGGGAGCAGACACTCAATCTGTTCCTTAACTGACCCCAAACTTCCACCGACCAATCCAAGCTTGGTGTCAAGAACGTCCAAGGACACTTCAAACCTGACACCAGCGCACTCAAGAGGCGATAAGCACACGAGCTGGTGTCAAGGGTCTGTCGGCCACGCACACTGCTGCGTTAAAAGATGTTCACGAGGGGTTATGCTGGGACAACTTTTGCTCCTGAGAAGAAATGGATAGTGAATGCAGTAGGTGGCTGCTTCAGAGTCCAGTTTGGGAGTTGAGTATTTTCCCTGTATCTCATTAACCAGGCAACATCAACCCCGGGTAACAGCTATGGAAGCAGCAGGTAAATCCCTGCCTGAGTGCAGCACAGAGGCAAATATGCTGCAAAGTGGAGGATGTTTATCCCCTAACACCAAGTCCTAACTGCAGGCTGTTAAAGTGTGTACACAAAGCAGAACTTTATCCATTAGCACAGCCTGCTTGAGTCACAATCCCTGTGTTTAATTACAAGGACACATACCTCACAGCTGTTCTTGTCTTGATAGCTCACTGATAGCTTTACCAAGGCATTTGAAACCTCACTCTGGTTCTTCAAAGCTCTCCCTTTGTGAGAACAGCCACTCGGATGAATCTGCCCTTTCCAAATGAGTTTTTAGATGGAGAGCAGCCAGCCACTGGCTGGCTTTTCTCAGTGGCAGCCCAGGGTATGAAAGACCTTACCTGTACACAGGTTGTACCGGGAAACACGTGCCACAAGTCCATCCCATATTGCAGAGAGGGAACTGCAGCCCTCCTCAGCCCAAGGACCAGGTGCAGTTGGGCCCTGACTACTATAAAGTGAGCACCAAGCAAGCACTCTGGAATGTGTCCAACATACCTTACAGTCCTCACACACCTTACACTCCTCAGGCTCTTCTTGTTTTCCTTCTGTCCAGATGGCGCAATTGTCCCACATGGCATTTCTACTTAGATTCATAATCCTTAAACCTCGTTACCTTTCATGTTGTTACACTAAATTATATTTATGGGCATCTGCACTGAAGGGCAGATCTATCTGGAGCATTTTTACTCCAGTCACAAATGTGCACAGACATTTTATTTCCAAAGGAACTTTGGTTAACTCAGAATCACAGAACAATCCTGGTTGGCAAGGACTATCTAGATCCCCAAGTCCAACATCCCCACACCAACAAAAAAACCTCAATCCCTGAGAGATTGACAAACACAACCTGACCCCCTCCATGCTGCCACTCGAGTAGGGTGTGAAGTACCATGGCTACACAGTTCTTCAACACCTCCAGGCAGGGGGACTCCACCACCTCCCTGGGAAGGCCCTGCCAGTGTCCAACCACTCTTTCTGGAAACAATTTCTTCCTAAGATCCAACCTAACCCTCCCCTGCCTCAACTGCAGACAATGCCCCTGCTTCTGTCAGCAGTCACCAAGGAGAAGAGGCCAACACCCACCCCTTCACAACCTCCCTTCAGGCAGTTGTAGAGGGCAATGAGGTCCCCCCTCAGCCTCCTCTTCTCCAAACTAACCCTACCCAGCTCCCTCAACTTTTCCTCACATGACTGGTTCTCTAAACCCCTCATGAGCTTGGTAACTCTGCTCTGGACCTATTCTACCATCTCCATGTCTTTCCTAGACTGAGAAAATACTGAACACAGTACTTGAAATGAGGTCTCTCAAGGGCTAACTCCAAGGGCACAAGAACTTCCTTTTTCCTTCTGCCCACGCTATTCCTGCTCCAGGCCACGATGCTGCTGGCCTTCTTGGCCACCTGGGTACACTGCTGGCTCCTATGAAGCTGGCTGTCTCCAAGCACCCCCAGGTCCTTTTCTGCTGGGCTGCTTTTGAGCCCCTCATCCCCTGACTGTAGCAGTGCCTGGGGCTGTTGTGACCAAAAAGCAGACTTTGTGCCAAACAGCAAATGTGTTTCAACACAAGAAAACCTTCTCTTCAAAGCTTTAGCTGGTTCTATTTATGCCAGCAGCAAATAAACACTTGGGAAATAAAACCTGCATGCATCCCCTTTTACACCTCCAGTAACATGGCAGGGAATCCAAATAATCATAGAATCATAGAACCATTAGGGATTGGAAGGGACCTTGATCTAGTCCAANGGACCTTAAAAGATCATCTAGCCCAACCCCCCTGCCACAGCAGGATCACCCAGACCAAGTCAACATGTCCAGCTCAATTCTTATCCTTGAAATGAGCATGAGGTTGCACTCATGTATCCCATCTTCTATTTTTAAAAGAAACAACCATTATTACACTATTAAACAATCCAGTGGACTTGGAGAAGAATTTCCTGAGTTCTGAAACTCAGAGATTCAATTCTTTCACTCAGAGATTTTCAATTCATTCAATTCCTAACGAGGAATACTCCAGCTTTCCATGTTCTTTTCAGAAACTGTTCATTGAGTGGCCTGTCTCTGCTGCTCTGGCCACTAAGATGTGTCTGTCTGTGTAAATCCCAGCAGGAGAGGGAACCCTGGGCACAGTTTCATAGCCCTTTTCACCTGCACCACTTAGATTTCTATGGGTTAGAAATGTTAAAAGATCTACTACACTGAATTTGCTGCCCCTGAGAAGACTTGGGAGCTCCCAGATGGACATCATTTAAAATATTGAATGTTAAAAGAAAAGTAAGGAATGATTCCATGTTTATACAAGCTCCCTACATGTGGAAACCTGTCCAGGGCTATGAGAAACATTAACAGATACAGCAAGAATAAATTACAGCAAGAATCACACTGTATTTTATAAGAGAAAATATTCAGAGCATCCTGCTGTTAAAAATACCCCCGAGCAGGCACCGAACTGTACTGAGCACTTCAATGCAACAAAGGCAGGCTGATGGAGCTGTTTTTTTCCAGAGACAATGGGTTGTCTCAACCCACTTGAATCTGGACAAGAGCTTTCAAACACGTGTGGCAAGCACGAATACTTTGCAGAAAGCAGTGATGGGGAGTAAGTACGTGAATTCTTTCATGCTTTTCAGCCATGGGATGACACTTCTGCTCTTCAAATATCCAGCTAGCACCATCCTTCTGATACAGCTAAATGCTGTGCTCTTAAAGAAACCTCAGTCACAATGGAACACTGGACTTGTGATGCTTTTTTGTCATCAGAAAACCACTGAATCCATGCAAACCAGTGATCAATGGAAAGCACAGTATCTGTATAATTGGATAGTGGGTTGGTGAACATGCAGTGCAGAGCAAGTTTGAATTATCTGCCTTCTGAAAATACCCACAAACGCGTGTTTCACAGCTTAGAGAATGAAGCAGAGGTTTAGAAGAAAAGTGGAAGCAATAGATTCAGCAAACAAAATAAAAGCAACAGATTCAGCAAACAAAATTAAAGCCATTTTACATTAAAATATGGAAGTAGACGATGCTAACAACAGCAAACAACAAGGAGAATCAAACGATTTCAAACCAGACATGTGAAGAATATTTGCAGATGTGTGAGGAATACTGCACTGGGGAGAAGCAACTTCTGAGCAGACCTAACAGCAACTGTCATGTGCCACAAGCAATAGAGCCATTCAAATTATCTCATACTTTAAAAACTGGAAGGGAATCAAGCTGAACCATGCAGTATCTTATTTTTAAATATAACTTAGTGCAAAGATTGCACAGCCCTGCCAAAGCTTGTAGGTTTGTTCTTTTTCTGAGGGGAAGAGGATAATTTGATCTGCAGTGACATCTGCACAGACACAGCTGATACTGATACTGCTTCTGTGGGAAGTTCTCTGTGGATGCTGCAGGTAAAACACAGCAAGGTGCTTACCTAGCCTGCTCCGCCTTATCTCATCGGGGGAGACTGGACGTAACTTCCTCTCAGCCTTGATTTCCTCCAGGATTCTTTCATGAAGACTGCGTGGCCGCGGAGGGGTTGGTTTCAGTTTTCTGGCTGAGGCCTTGGGAAGAAAGAGAATCACATTTACATGAAGCCAGGGCTTCCTTCAAAGCAGATTTCACGCCTTTTTTGGAACAAAATGTGGAAGCTGTGATAGGATTTTAAATGCCCTATGCTGCGAAACTTGCATCAGCTGGAGAGGAGATTGTACTTTTCCCCAACTGCTTGTCTTTCCCCAGAGATTCAGGGCTACTGGCAACAGCAGCTATTAATTGGTAGTTGGAAGATACTGCATTACACACTGCTCTCTCTGTACAGAAGACGCTATTTCTGAAAGCCTATGTCAGAAAAGATCTCAGAATAATCCTGGTTGGAAAGGACCTCCTAGATCACAGAGTCCAACCATCCCCACATCAACAAAAATCCTGCAACACCTGAGAGACTGACAAACAAAGTAAGCTCCTCCATGCTGCCACTCGAGCAGGGCATGAAGGACCATGGCTACACGGTTATCAACACCTCCACGGACAGGGACTCCATCACCTCCCTGGGAAGGCCATCCCAGTGCCTCTCCTCTATTTCTGGAAAGAATTCCTTCTTAAGATTCAATCTCAACCTTCCCTGCCTCAACTTCAGANCTTGAGATGAGGTCTCACAAGGGCTGACTCCAAGGGCATAAGAACTTCCCTCTTCCTGCTACCCACGCTATTCCTGATCCAGACCAGGATGCCGTTGGCCTTCTTGGCCACCTGGGCACCCTGCTGGCTCCTATGTAGCCGGCTGTCTCCCAGGTTCTTTTCTGCTGGGCTGCTTTTGAGCCCCTCATCCCCCAGCCTGTAGCAGTGCCTGGGGCTGTTGTGACCGAAATGCAAGACCCAGCCCTTGGCTTTCTTCTCCCTCAGATAGTTGGCCTCGGCCCTCCATCCAACCTGTCCAAGTCCCTCTGCAGAGCCTTCCTGCCCTCCAGCAGATCAACACTTCCGCTCAATTTGGTGTCATCTGCAAACCGACTGAGGGTGCTCTCAATGCCCACGTCTAGGTCATCAATAAAAAGATTAAACAAGACTGGCCCCAACATTGAGCCCTGAGGGACAGAGCTTGTTACCGGCCACCAGCTGGATTTCACCCCATTCATTACAACTCTCTGGGAAGGTCCAGCCAGCCAGTTTTTAACCCAGTGAAGGGTACATTGCTCTGTACCACAATCCACCTGTTTCTCCAGAACAATGTTGATACTAAACACATTCCCTGGGCATGAAGGTGCTTTACAGAGCCCTGTGTTAGTAAGGAATGAAGCCTGCTGGATTACATACAGGATTTAGCGGAGGTCGCGAGCGGATGAAATCCAGGATTATTTCGTGGGCACTCTTCTTTAATCGAGGTGGAATGTCGCCGTTGACCTGGAAAGGAGAAAGTGAAAGAAATATTTCTCTGGTTGCCATTCAGATTCACGCAGATGATGAGATCAACTGAAAACACAACCACCCTGGCAGAGATTGCTGTGCTCCAACATCTCCAGCAGACGTAAAACCCCACCAGTGCTGAGCTGAGCACCAACCCATTCTCGGAGTGTAGATGGAATGTTCTCAGCTCTGCAGGTAGTTGCAGTGTAGCCGTAATTGCAGCAGCCTTAATCAGCAGTACGTGAGATTCTGAGATGATTAAACGGGATGCCGAGACTGCAATCCTGTCTATGGGAGAACGCGGATGAAGACTGAACCTTGCTTGGAGGAAAAGCTGCCACTGCCATTTTTAAGAAGAAGTATTTGAATCGTTTTTCATTGCCAACCATAACACAGTTCCTCTCTTTGTTCTCAGCTTCTGGGAAAACATGGATGCTCGTTAAGGCTGCTGTTTTCTTGATCTCCTCACCATCTCCCAAGCACTGACTTGAAATAGAGCGGGATCTAGCATAATCACCAAGTATCTGCTTGTGGCAATGGGTGAAAATATGGGTTCCCCTTGTTCTTCTGAATCTCTAGCAACTGTCTCTGCTGCTCTGGCCACTAAGATGTGTCTGTCTGTGTAAATCCCAGCAGGAGAGGGAACCCTGGGCACAGTTTCGTAGCCCTTTTCAACTGCACCATTTAGATTTCCCAAGTTTAAAACACAATTCTTATGTCTACAAAGTCAGTCATTTGGATTCACTGTAAATCACACATTTCTGTACAAGAGAGGCTGAGTGTGGGTTGTTTGCCTCACAGGCTGGTTTTCTCCAGAGACAGGCATTTCTCTCTCTGATACTTCATTTAGATATAAAACCATATTCAAGGCACCACAGGAAAGAGTTAGCAATTCCCTGTACGTACAGGATATAAAAGAAGGCAATGGAAGATTCCAGATCTTTCACCTGCTCTGTTTCCAGGCCTAGCAACAGCAGCAGCCTCCCAGAGAAGATTCATCCTTTCCCTGACCAGGAAGCAGAATCCCTCCAGGACAGCATTTAATTGCTTCTTCCTGGAGATATCATACTCTAAATTCCATTTGTTCCCCCCTACACACCCCCGTCTTGCTTCCCAAGTTTCATGCAGCCTGGCACAGAACGTGTCAAGCTGCTAAATTCTGCCACACGCGCCACCTCCCTAAAAATAGTGCAGGAAAATTAAAATGGAAAAGGTTGATGTTAAGCAGTGATTTGACATGTGATGAGGAGGAGAACGCTATTTCAAGAGGGGTGATTGACTACCTCTGTTCACAGACTGGGCTATTTTTCGAGGCCAGTGAGTTTTGTGGGATTATTCATGAAATGAGAAGTGTCTCTTCCCCAGGTTGCAGTTCATCAGATGTCAAAGCTGATAGCTGAAGCTGAGTTATTACCATCAGAAGAGCCATCTTGTACACTGATAATCTCCGCTCCAGCCGTGGGGACCAACCCTCTGCATGATAATAGGCCATAAATAAAACATGGCTCTGCACCTTTCACCTCGGGGTGCTCTAGGACCTGGCTTAATGCCACCAGGGTATGATTAGTATTAGCTTTCCCATTTGATTAGAAGAGGAGAAATGAAGGATTTGCTTAAGTGATTTTCTACCAGGATACAAGGATGCTCCACGGCAAACAAGGCAAGCACAAAAGAAGTGGTGGTAGAGATCTTTCTTCTTATTCTTGGTGCCCAAAGAAAATGCTGCCATGAAAGACACTCAAGAGGAGCTCTCATCCTCTCTGTCTACACTAGATCTATAGCTTTACTGAACCCAACCCTCTCTCTAATAAGCAATTTCACATGCATCTTTTAATTAAATTCACAGCTCTTGATTAAAGTCTAAACCAAAGCTGTATTGCACAGATGCAGCCATGAGACACACAGGGCTGAGAAAAACCCAACTAATAAAACTACCTCTCTTTTCCATGCAGCAGATTGGTCCCAATTGCAAAACAGTATTCAACTGAACACTGTAAAACCACCCTAAGTCTTCATGCGTGCAGAATGGCTTCTGTCCAGCAGCAAACATTACAACTGGCAGCGTGAGGAAAGCATAACTGCTCTAGAAATCAACCAGAAGTGCAGAGATAACACAGCTAAAGCATGGAATAATTACCACATAACAATCATCTCTTAGCTCCCAACCTGCTCTCATCTCATTTTAATAGCTAAATGTGGAATGCACCTGCCTTTCACAAATAAATACCTCATGTGCCACTGATGTTATCTCCCAAGTATTTACTTGTCTCACTGTAAAAGGCACTAAGTGATCTCTCCCTACAGCTACTGAAAGCTCTTCTCACAAGAAACAAGAGACAGGACAAGAGGAAATGGCCTTAAGCCAACACCAGGGGAAGGTGAGGTTGGCCCTGAAGAGAAACTTCTTCCTGGAGAGGGTCCTCAGGTCTTGGAAGAGGCTGCTCAGGGAGGGGGTTGAATTGCCATCCCTAGATGTGTTTGACAGTCATTTGGAGATCTGGAGCTTAGGGACAGGGTTTAGCAGTGGCCTTGGGACAGCTGGGTGAATGATTGGACTTGATGATCTCAAAGGTCTTTCCCAACCTAAATGGTTCTATGATTCCAAGTAGGAGAGTGCTACCTCTCTCCCAAAGCCTGATAAGGAACTGTGCAGCTCACTGCTCTATGTAGGGCAACTGCTGGTTAGTTCTTCAGAAACACAACAAAGGCAGAAAATGAAATCTGAGCACTCCCTGCCTACTGTTATTTTTGTCAGTAATAGCTCCAAGCTGTTCATCTCAATTACCCTTCTGCAATGAGGCCAAGCTGCACCCTGCACCACAGGTATGTGTGAAAAGCTCAAATCAGAGACAAGAGCTCTGTTACCTATGAGGAGCTGAACTGTTAAATGCAAACACTGAGCGTGGATGTGGCACAGATGTGTCCTATGGGCCCGCACTGTGTAACGTAAGAGCTATCAGCTACTGTTCAACTACCACTGCTGTAGAGATACAGCGAGAGGCACACACCCTGGAGAGGGGGAAGTAGGCAGATTACAAAACAGAACGGAAATTATCTTGTTCCCATAACAACCCTAGAGACAAGGACACTTCCATCCATCGCAAGGATGGAGAGATGACAGATCTGCGATCATTGTCATGTGAACTGAAATAGCAATGCCTACATCGCTGAAACCACTGAAACCAGCTGTTTGCAAAAAACCCCGAATCTGACATTTGGCGTCTTCAAAACATTTGGATTATTTGCCCTGTAATGACAGAGAAGTGTGGGATCAGACAGTTCCAGTTGGCACTCAACACCTTGGATAGTCTGATACAAGAAAACAGTTCCTAAGTAAAGAACCTGATAGGAGCACCTGCCCTTTTCCTAATTTCTACTTGAAAGTACTGAGCAGTCAGGAACAGATCAAGGTCTTTTAAACACAGCATCTAATCAATGAAAAGAACACTGAAGATGCTAGGTCATGGGCTGGATTAGGTGATCTCAGAGGTCTTTTCTAGCCTCAAGAATTCTGGGATTCTGAGATTGCATGTTGCATCTCATTTACTTCAAAAATGTACCTCACCTTTTCCTGTCACCAGTAGCAGATGCATTTGCACAAGCCACCAAATTTGTGTAACACAAATTGTGCTCAAACCATGTCTGTTGTGACTGATAGAAACACATAATCCTTGCCCCCGCAAGGGGATTCTTGTCCTTTTCTCCTCAAGAACCAAACAGGTTTCTGTGGTGGGAATACCACAGCATGAGTATTTGATCACAGAATCACAGAACAATCCTGGTTGGAAAGGACCTCCTAGAGCACCAAGTCCAACCATCCCCACCCGAACAAAAAACCTCAATCCCTGAGAGACTGACAAACACAAACTGACCTCCTCCATGCTGCCACTCTAGCAGGGCATGAATCACCATGGCTACAGGGTTCTTCAATACCTCCAGGGATGGCAATTCCACCATCCCTCTGGGAAAGTCCTGCCAGTGCCCAACCACTCTGTCTGCAAAGAATCTCTGCCTCAGATCCAATCCAAACCTTCTCTGTCTCAACTGCAGACCAGTGCCCCTGCTGCTGTCAGCAGCCACCAAGGAGAAGAGGCCAACAGCCACCCCTCCACAACTCCCCTTCAGGTAGTTGTAGAAGCCAATGAGGTCTCTCCTCAGCCTCCTCTTCTCCAAACTAACCCTGCCCAGCTCCCTCAGCCTCTCCTCATATGACAGGTTTTCTAAACCCCTCATGAGCTGGGTAGCTCTGCTCTAGACCCGTTCCAGCATCTCCATGTGATGGTCAGCTAAGAGATGCTGTAGTTCTGCAGCCTAACTAAACCTGGAATGAAGGCTGAATCCTTCGGTGGATTTATCTGTTGGTGGGTGAATCCTTTGGGTTCCACAGGCCACATGATGCCACACTGTCAGCACTGTGCATTCTTGTTTTTTGAGCACATGTTTTGGGCTGACCCTGCACCAGTTACTCATCTTAAGGCTTCTAGTAAGAAGTGATTAGTGGTTTTTCTAACCCAATATCATTAGCAGCTCTCACACTAAGGCAGCATGAGTATTGTACTTGCACCTGACTGTAATTCCAATTCATGTTTATGCCTGGAATCTCTCTGGACAATCTACCTAGGGGACAAGACAGCAGAACAAAATGAGATGCTTGTGGGGATTCTTGTATACAGTGAGAATCTGGATGAGCAGGGGGGCAGCTGTGCTTCAAAGACCTCCCAGTATAATGAAGAAAATCTCTTCTGAAGAGGCCAGAGCTTGCTCAGCAGAAGATGAATTAAAGATTACTCTGACAAAAACCAAATTAGATGACCTAGGGGTTCCCATTCAAACAAAACTACTATCCTGACTGCATACGGTAATCCAGGTCCTGAGGGGACTGCTCCTCATTTGCAGTGGGTTGTAGAAACACCTGAATTGTTAGTGGAAAGGCAGGTAACACCATGAGCTGGGTATGCATTTTACCCCTCTGACTAAGCATTTAAGCAACATCTGCTGAGAAAATAAATACAACCTGATAGTCTAAATGCAGATCTTGACTGGCAAAGGGCTTGCGGCTCACATAAAAGGTATTTTATGTTTGTAACAATACGTTTACCTGCTCCCCATGCAGTGTTTACTCCTTTATTCTTCATTATCCCAATCTCTAATGACCAAACCACGTGCTTTCTGTTGCCCCCTCCACACCCATTTCTGACTTTTTCAGGTGGAATCACATTTTTCTCAACGACAAGGGTTGTGTGAGCTTGTGACAGGAAAACAACCCCATGTGAACAGCGACCATCTTAAACCAGTGCTCCCACTGTAACTAAAACCAGGCAAAGGTAAGTAAGTGCCAGATACAGACATGACACAGACCACGTAGATGCCAGTCAAAGGGGTTTAAAATGCCCCACTAATGATAAAAAGTAAGGCAGCAGCTGCTCTCGAGCACAAGGAAGAACATCTTAAAGCTGAATGCCATGTAAACCAGAGGGAAAGAAAGAACAGGAAGACATCAGGAAATAGAATTTATAGATACAGACAGAACTCTTAAGGTCTTCATCAAGCCAGCACAAGATAATGCATTCAAGATTACAAACACCTGCCATATGGAAAACAAAAATATACAACATTTGGTGGCTTCATGTTTTTCCACTCCCTGTGCTAAATAAACTCAAGATGCTGTTCAAAACCCATGACTGTTTCTATCTACATAAAATGGTAAGCCTCAGCTTCTCATTAAAAAAAGAGAAGAAAAGAAGATGATTAGAAAGAGCATTTCAGATTTGACAAATTGTGGTGATTCCCTTTACTTACCATGACCTTCCTCAAGGTATAGCGCTTGGATCGAATATCATCCATCAGCATTTCATAGGGAGTGAGCTGATACTCTATTGGGAGTGGGTTGTACTGACGCTCTTGAACTTTCTTAAGTTTAACGCCGTTCCGTAAATCACGCATCACTTGTACCCAAAAACGAGCCTGGAGAGAAAAGAGAGAGAAGAGTTTTAGTTGATACCTTATACCCTTGAACATCACCTCAGGTTAAACCAAAGTTCATAGATTCATAGATTCATAGAATGGTTCAAACATCATCTAGTTCCAGCTGAACTGTTTTGTCTATAATACATCAGCCAAGCCCCATTTCATTTGATATAAACCTATTTTTAACCCTCGTGAATGTAATGGAACAGGACTGCTGAGTCTCACCTCAAGTGATGTTCAACTCTCAGATAACGCAAGAAAAGGATCTGAAATTTTTCTATCCTACAACTGTATTTCCATTTCAAGGGTACAGGAAGCACATCAGGAATGCTTTGAGAATTAAATTAAGCAGTGATTGGATCCAAATCTTTGTCTCCCTTAGGCTCCAAACTTTCTTATCCAATGTCTCAGCAGTTGTTCTTCAATGAGAACATTTGGAAAGGGCTCCAAAGCCCAAGGTCTAGCAATACCCTCTCAGTAATCAACTTCCTTGTGCTCTGTCTGTAGGAGCACCACACATCAACACCTCCCTCATCTTCTGAGATGGGCTAGAGATGAGGAAGAAATGCTGGTGGACAGAAGACTGAAATCAAGTACTTCTCAGAACCTCATAATATTCCTCTATGAAGCAGCAGGAACAAGAGCTAGAAAAGAAACCAAGCCACTTTCTGTTAAGAGTTTCTCTGTAATTCAGTTTTTCCCACCAGTGGAGCAGCTCAGCTGGTGGGGTTTGGTCAGCAGGGTACCTGGCTAAATGTCTTTTACATCCAGGCTTTCTAAACTGCAAAACCTTCTCCATGAAAACAGTCTAAGGGGAAAATATCCTGCCTGGGTACTTGTATTGTTTCATCTGCCTGTGAAGGTTGAAACTCCACTTGGTTCTAAATTGTCCAAAGGAAAATAAAGTTTAAAAAAGAACCACAGAAACTGATGTTCACATAAACCAAAGGAACTCAGATGAACATTATAAAGCACTATAAACAGCTGGTAATGGTGCTGAGTCACTATTAAAGTGTTGTCTTACCCAGTCAGCGTTTTTTAAGTCATCCAGATCCGTGCTGGATTCATCACTTCCCTCTTTGTCCATTTCTTGAATCTTCATAGATTCATGCCAATGAAAAAGAACCCACATCAGTCAATAAATGAGGGAGGGGATCACCCTCAAGCAAAACCTTTGACACCTGCTGAATTAGGACGTCTGGATTTACAGGTGAATCACAGAATTGCAGAATAAACATGGTTGGAAAGGACCTACTAGATCGATGGAAACACATACTACCTCCACGCCTGTCACTATCGTCTGTCACGAAACACTGTGGCTACGTGGTTCTTAAACACCTCTAGGTCAGGGACTCCACCACCTCCTTGGGAAGTCCCTGCCAGTGCCTCAACACTCTTTCTGGAAACAATTTCTTCCTCAGATCCAATC
>VZRI01007819.1:0-45560 GCA_013397515.1 Upupa epops | reverse complement strand
CTGACCGGCCTATAGTTTCCCGATCTGATACAAATTATGTCATTAATGAATTAAAATAGTGCAAAAATAGTTAAAAAACTACTGTTAGATTAGAAATATTATAATACTATTAGATAATAATAATAATTTACATAATGTAACTTTAAAATGTGCTCTATGCCAAGCACGTAGATTATAAATAGGAATTAGATTTCTCAATGTAAAGGAGGTAAACACCATATAAAAAAACCCCAAAGTATTAGAGAAAGATATTTAACTTGACAAAATCCAACTTGTAAGTACGTCTCTGTCCCCTGTTGCTATGGCAATTAACTAGTCATGCAAACCATATATCTATAACTTATTAATTGTTTTGTGCAAAAATCCAATCGTCTTTTGTATATTGGACATTGTCTACCTGCAGTTAATTGCACTGGTGATGGCTAATAATGACTGGCAATGCTGCGGGCTCCCAGAGTCCTTTAGACTTCTTTCAAATGTTCTCATTTTAAAAAAAACAGCCTCAAAAATGCCATTTGACACTGCAGCTGGCCATGAGTTGTCTACAGCAATCTGTTCAATTTATAAATCACATGTGGAATATGATTTAAAAAATAGAAAAGGTCAGATTTAGTTTGGATGTCCTTAGCTTTGGAGGTATACTGACCTCTAGTTGAGAAAAACAAGATAGCTATGAGTTGTGGTCCTTTTTTGTAAAATATATTTTCTTCCTACTTGCCAGCATACAATGTCATTTATTTTGCTTCTTGAAGACAACAGGAAAAGCTTTCATATTTTCCAGACAACTGATTCACACTATTTAGAATGAATGAGAAAGGCTTCATTCAAAGGCACACTTTTTCTTCTTCTTCCCAGTACCTCCTTGTCTGCATGCACAGAAGTTCAGCACAGATGTGAACTTGAATGATGGGCCATTGGAAAAGCTGAAGCCAGACAGGAGCTGCATAAGCCACTGTTCTTGGAACAACTTTTCCAGTTTGAAATGGTGTAAAGAAGAAAGCTGAACTTCATCTCTCCTTACATTCAAAACAACTAATGAGTAGCTGATCAGACACAGAGTGCACATAGTACCCTTATGGGTGCAAGATATTATATTATTTTCTTCTCCTTTGCAAAATAACTTTAGAAATGATAAAGAGGCAGAATTGAGTAGCTTCAGGAATTCAGAGATCTGGTGGGGCATTAGGACTCATCTTGAAACTCCAAAACCGCGAGACGTTTAGCACCAGACAGGATTAAGCTCTGAGCTCTTACTTCAATGTGCTGTAAAGTCACAGTATTCATCCACTGTTAACAGCCTACCACTATTTCCATAATTTTTGTGTCTGAGACATGCTTTTTATGTTTGCTTTTCCAGAATATAAAATGATGCATCTTGTTAGGAATTTAAAAGCGATTATTTTTCTTTTATCCTGTTTTCCTTTCCCTGGAAGATTTTTGTAGCTGTTTTTCTTCTAGTTCAATGTACAAGGATCACAGGATGACTACAGGATGAGTAAATGACCTGCAGAGCAAATAAGATAGCTATATATTCTATTCCTCATAGATTAAATCAAGATGTTAACTTATAAATAGAATGAATGAGGGTAAATAATAAATAATTTATGCTGGCGGCTGTTGATAGTTGCCAGTATCTATCTTTTTTTTTCTCCCTTCTGTATCTCCGGGGGACAGAAGAAACATTTCATTAAAGTTTCACTTTGCTGTAAAAACATGTTTTCTTCTACAGTGTTCTCGCATTTTGGGCCAAATCTTGTATCTTAAGCTAAGGAAACTGAGGGTCCTGTAACAAAGATGTTACTGTCAGGCAGAACCAATGATGCTATTTCTCTTCTTCTCCCAATGGATGAAGCACAGCATTGCTTTTAATTTAGCTCTTTTTATTTTTTATATTTTTGTTCCAGTATTTCTGGTGCTTTACACATCCAGTTGACAAACCCCATGAGAGCATGCCACATAGACACACATTGACCTAGCTGAAGTTGTGATGAAGAATTTGATGTCAAACTGGAAGGTTTTACTGGGTCATCACAGAATCAGAATGTTACTGGTTTGGAAGGGACCTCAAGAGGGCATGTAGTCCAACCCCTCTGCCAGAGCAGAATCACTTACAGCAGGTCACATAGGAACACATGCATGTGAGTTATGAAAGCGTCCAGAGCAGGAGACTCCACAACCTCCCTGGGCAGCCTATTCCAGTGCAGTGTCATAGCAAAAAGGTTTTCCCTTACGTTTCTGTGGAACCTCATGTGCTCCAGTTTGCACCTAGTTTCTCCTATTTAAAGGTAGGATCAAAACTCAGAGTGATCTTAGCAAATTAGAGAAACACACAGAACATCAGAGGTGCAAGTTAATGATGATGAGTAGCAAGCCAGACTTAGGAAGTCATAACCTGTATCAGAGGTACAATACAGACAACAGGGGAGCAGGCAGTAGGTCTCTGTAAAGATAGCAATGCAACAACAATCTTGGGAAACTACACTCCAGAAAGACTTGGCCCAAACAGAAGGCAAAAGAATAATCTGAGAATGAGAAAACATACCATTTGAGGAAAGACCAAAAGATCAATGATTATTTTTTTTCCCCAAAAAGAAAGTGAGAAGAAATAGTTTAACATAATGCAATCAAACAAACAGTCTGAAAAGACAAGGCTGCAGTCAGGGTGGGTGTATTGAAGGGAGGGAGGATAAGGAACCTTTCCACCGTAAGGATATTCAAACATTGGAACAGATTGCTTGTATGGTAGAATTTCCATCATTGGCTGTTTCTGTGATCATATTAAACAATAATCTGATGGAGAATGGAGTGGGATATGAACATTGTGTGGGGGGAAGGACGGGTAAATGAATTAAGCCTTAATTCCAACAATGAACTACTCCTCAGCTGGCAGGAAGTGGCCTGGGGGTTGTTGAATCCTATATTCTTCTGAGCAGGCCTCAGAGCAAATGGGAGGAAAGGAGCACTGTGTTGTCATAGCATGTCTAGGTGTAGGTAGAGATCCTTTCCAGTCCTACCTCCTATGAAGTTTTGCCAAATTCACTGACATACAGCCAGCATTTCTCTAATATCAAACAGATGTTTGGCTTTTTCAGACTTTTGCAATACAGAAGATACTTTAAACAGTAATGATATCTTGGATTAATGTTTGTGCATCAAAGATTGAGGTCTAGGTTCACACTGAGTGATCTTGTTTGTTTATTTTATATAAATTTAAATTCAGAAGTTTTAACTTGCATCTATTTTATTGTGAGGGTTGTTAATTAATACGGGTGTGAGATGTTTTAATAAGATAATGATTGAGAGTTTTCCATTGTTCCTAACAGAATATGCATGTAGCAATTAACAAGCCAGGCAATGATGAAAGCGAAAAGAACTTAATTGCCTTGGCAAATGTTATAAACAAGTGTTGACTGGATCAGTGCTATTAAGTGAGAGTTCATTTTCTTTTAGGTTTGCTTGTGACTGTAGCTGTGTTCCTCAGTGGAGACTTGAATACGTTGTTCTTGTTTTCAGTAAAATGAACACAACAGCTTGCTAATAGAAGTTAGGTTTGGAGAAGGCATTTCTTTCACAATACATCTTTTTCTTTCATTTTTAAATGCCAAGGATTTAAGATGGGATGTGTACAAAGTACTGAAGTGACATTCTGTCATTTATATGAATGCATTTATGATACGTCTACAAAAGGTGAGTTGTTTGTTTCCAATTTTTATCTGACAACCAATTATACTAGACACATCCATAATCATTGATGTCAGGACCTTTCAGCTGGATGGCTAAAACAACTGATTTTGTTTTCCCTATCTAAAATCATTTAGAATTTGATGGGTAAAATCTCAGTGCAAGGAAAACCACAGCAAACAATTCTTTTGAGTGGGATTTTGCAGTGTCATCTTTGAATGTTTCAAACACACCATGCCTAAGCAGTTATCTAATCCCTCATCTACCTGTACTGATATCAACATATAAAATTTTATCTTATTGATTACAAAAATTAAAAATTTATTTTACATAAATGAGCAATAAGGATGTGAATTTTTTCTGAAGAACTTTTGCTTTTTTCTAAGAATAGTAAGTAGGAAAGCATCCTGAATAGTGATGTTAAAGCTACCAGATTTGTGACATGTATTATCAGACAAATATGGCATCTGATATTTTTATTATTTAAATTTTGTTTCGATCAGACATAATGCCACTAAGATATTTAATAAATAATTCATATTTTGGCAGCCTTCTTAATGTTTCCCTCAAGCAATGCATATGCTGTAATCGCATTCTTAACAGACAAATTATGAATTCAGGTATTTGTGGTATTAAGTGTTAGAGAGTTTAAAGAAAAGGTGTAATGAATAATATCCTAAATAACACAAGTTAAATGCTTCCAGTTAAATCACTGAGCTAACCTATACATTCTTTACACATTTCATTAAACATTTACAAAGGAAGTTGTGAAACTTTTTATGTTTTGCACTCATTTAATAGTGCAATAGAAATAATCTTTTGATTGGGTCCTTGAAACCCTAATGATTAATTTCCAAAGAAAAAAATGAAAATCCAAAAGATTTAGGTAATGAGGTACACTACAGATGTGCTTTACAGAAAATTACAGCAAATAGTGTATGCTTATCAAAATATCCACAGAGATGCTTGCTTTTGAATATACAAATAAACCAGTATTTATATACCTTCTCTAGAGTTAAAGGAAGAAATAATTCCAATAAAAGGAGGACTGTAAAATTTTATGTCCTGTATTTAATAGCGTTAAATCAGGTGCATTGCGCTTATAGGTATGGTATTAATGCACTGTGAATGTCATTCTGTTATATGACTCTTTTTTATTCACCTTGACTTTTATCTGTGGGATCCTGTGCATATGGAACCCTGTAAAGCAGGCAGCATGCACTAATCTATAGGCTGCCAGCACTGCAGTTACTGCAGACATAGTCCTCTGTAAATGTCACCAAAATATCAATGTTCTACTAGCATTACCTTATCCTTCTTTTGTTTTTCATCTTGGTATATGATCCAGCGCTCCCCATCATTGCTGTAAGCAAGCTTGTAGGACCCCACAAATTGGACATGACCAAAATCTTTAGCTCCTTGGGTAATTATGCCAGTGATTTTTGTAGGGGCAAGCAGGTCAACCTAAGCAGAAACAAAACAAAATACAAGAGATGGCAATCAGAATACTTTCTGTTTGCTGACTGACTTTACAGTACTCTAAATCAAAACAGCACATCACACCACACACTGCTTACTTGGATGCAGGCAGGAAACCCTCTAGTGCACAATGAAAGAGGATCTAGTCCAAGAGGTGCCTTTGCACTGCTTTGCCACCATGCCTACCACATACTGACCCCATAGACAGTAACTTTCCCCAAGCTACAAGTCAACTCACTTTTGGGATTTTCTTCACACTTATCTAATGCACAAAAAGGTCTCATCACTCCATCTTCTACTGTGCTAGGTGCCATACATGGTCTCAACTAAAAAGGAGTCTCCACTGCACACAGTCTGTGGCAAAAAAAGCGTTCCCATATGCTCCTAATAATCAGAACACTACATCAGACACCAATTCCTGAAGTGCCTTTCCAGGCAGAGAGTATGTCTTTTAAAACATTTGCTATTGCACTTTTTCTGCTGAAGCTTTCTTTTCTCTTCAAACCTTTATTTCTTTCTCTACCTCTAAATCTCTGACTTTTTCATTCCTTGATTTTTTATTTTCTTTTAGCATTTTATAATCTTAGCACTAGGCTTTTAAAAATGCAAGTCAGGAATCTTAGAGCCTAATAAAATCAGAGCTTCCAAGGGGCTTTCCTGTGGGTCAGCACATCTGTGATCTGTTCTTTTAAACCAGAACCCAAAACTGAATGTAACAGATTTGGGCCAGATGTCTTGGATTAAAGTGATCAAGGAATAGAATACAATAACAGAAGCAAATTGAGCACTAACGTATTTTTGGAGGAAGAATGGATGAGCTGAATTCCCTATGAAAATTGACATTTTCTTGAAATATGACAGTAAAACTGAGGCTTCATTTTGCTCCAGCAAAGCAGCAAGCCAGTAAAAGAGAGAGAGAAAAAAGTAGATTTATTTCAAACAATGAATGGCTGTGAAGCAGTCAGCATTTTTAATACTGTCTGTTAAATCAGGCAAGAGAGACCAATAATAAAGATATTACAGTAAAATGAGATGAGTGCTGAACTCCATGAGAAGATGAGTGATACGTTTTTACAGCAAAAATTAAAATGAAGAGGTGAAGAAATACAGAACCTCTAGCTGATCCAGTGCTGAGGAAACAATTTTGAGAGTTTATGAAGCTGAAGCCCCCTGAACAAATGAGAATTTGACCGGAATGTAGGGCATAACAGAAGAACAGATGTGCCACAAAGCATAAGAAATGAGGAAGCATGAGACGAGAAGGAAAAATAAACAGGAATAAGAAGTCAGCTGGTCTGAGATGATGCTTTTGGAAAACAGACACTACAGCCCGGGTTCTGCAAAGACAAAAACAAAGAAAAGTGTAAGAAAAGAAGAGGAAAGTTGACTCTTTAAAGTGATCACACAGGGAAGACTGGAGACCCTCCACCCAAAATTCAAGACCGGACACTAATAACCCGAAACTTTAAACACTGAG
This sequence comes from Upupa epops, assembly GCA_013397515.1. NCBI lineage: Eukaryota > Metazoa > Chordata > Aves > Bucerotiformes > Upupidae > Upupa > Upupa epops. The sequence continues at coordinate 38,923 of VZRI01007819.1, read as the reverse complement.
ATACTACCACAGTAAGTGGAAAACATCACTGTCTGCAAATGGTCAAGAATTTTCTTTCTGCCAGGATGAACTAATCTATTGCTATCTGATAGCAGCAACGTTTCTCAGAGGAGCAGCCTAGAATGCTAAGGAATTTTCCTAAGAGGCAAAACACTTTTTGCTTTCTTTCTCGTCTAGAGAGAGGTTCAATCACTGTGATCACTCAGACTCTGGGATTCTGCTTTGGATGCTGTCATGGACTGCTTGAAGGGACTTCTTTCTTCTGTAAGAAGTGCAGGAGGGCTTGCTACTGGAGCCTGAGTGGGCCTCTGGGAAATGAACATTACTAATTAGTGTAAGTCTTTCATGAATTAATAAACACCAGGTCTCCAGTCCTGGCTTCCAAATACTTTGGAGTCTAAATGAATAGTCTGTTTTTCAAAAGAGTCTGATTTGGTAGGGAATCACTAATTGGTCCATACTTGCAAGCAGCGTTTGAGCTAAGCATCTGAGAGTCAACTTTAGATTATCTTTATAAATAAATTTGACATTAGCATTTTACATGTGTAACCTCTCTTCAGCAAAGGATGCTTCTTATGCTAGAAGTTAATGTCTCTCCTGTTGACTTGAAAAAATGGCTCTATTTATTTTTAAAATGTTGAAAGCAATCTAAAAGTATTTCACAAATATTTAACATGGCCATGACACAGAGTATTTCTCACTGAAATTCAGCACAGGGAGAAAAAAATCTCATTAAGATTCAGGGGATTTCAAAGGTAAGATCACAATAAATCTTTATTATCACATAGATCCAGTGTTAATAAAAATGTCCCAGAAACAATTGTTTTGTGCTTATAGGATATATCCAGTGGCCCTGTACTCTTGGTCACAAAAATGATGTAGGAAAATAAAAGGTTATTTGGCATTTCTTCAGTCATTTTCTGATTCACATAAGACTGTGTAGAATACTTAAAAATACATATTCTTTTTTTTTAAATAAGAAGTAGACAGATTTTCCCTGGAGAGGGAGGACTGGAGGGCTGGGGCAACTTTGCTATGAGGTTGCTGGGGTTGTTCAGCCCAGGGAAGAGAAGACTCAGGGTGGGGGGCATGTTACAGGTACCTTCCAGTACCTGAAAAGAACCTATAGGAAGGCTAGAGATGGACTTTTCCCAAGGAGATCTGATGATAGGACAAAGGGAAATGGTTTTAAACTGAAGAAGTGTAGGTTTAGACTATATCTTGGGAAGCAAGTTCTTCAGTGCAAGGTTGAGAGACTGGAATTGATTGCCCAGGGGTGCTGTGTCTGCTCCCTCCCTAGGAGGTGTTCAAGGCCGGGTTGCATGAGGCCTCCAGCAACCAAATCTAGTTGAAAGGCATCACTGCCTAAGGAAGGCAGGTTCAGTAGATGATCTCTAAGGCCCCTTCCAACCTGAGCCATTCTATCATTCTCAGATTCCCCTAGGTCTTGACAATACTGGCAATTCAATGTCAGTACTGTTGTCAGGACAACAGGAAAAATTATTATAGGCATGGAAATGATTAGAGGAAGACTAGGGAAAATGTTGGCCCACATCAGAAGTAAGCAGAAGAGCTGGTCATCCAAGATGCAGAGAAGGCCGAGGTACTCAATAACAACTTCACCTCTGTCTTTACCAGCAAGGACTCCGGTCACACCCTCCACGTGTGAGATTACAGATGATGTTGCAGAACCATTGCTCATCATATTTGAAAAGTTATGGCAGTCTGGTGAACTGACTGGAAAAGGGGAAACATAACCCCCTTTTTCAAAAATGAAAGAAAAGAAGACCCAACGCAGTTCAGGCCAGACAGTCTCACCTCTGTGCCTGGCCAGATGATGGAACAGATCCTCCTGAAGGCTCTTCTAAGGCAAGGAGATAATAAAGGGGTGGTTTATGACAGCCAACATACCTTCACCAAGGGCAAATCCTGTCAGATCAACTTGGAGACCATATACAATGGGGTCACAGTCTTGGTGGACAAAGGCAGAGCAACAGATGTCATCTACCTGGACCTGTGCACAGTATTCAACATCATCCTGCATGACATTTTGACCTCTAAACTGGAATGACATGGATTCAATGAATGGAGCTCCTTATCGTTGGATAAGATGCTGGCTGTCTGTTCCCACCCAAAGAGTTGTGATCAATGTCTCAGTTCCATATGGAGAGGTGTGACAAGGGTTGTTGCCCAAGGGTCGGGACTTGGACAAGTGTTGTTTAACTTACTGAGTGGCAATGTGGCAGTGGAATTGAATGATCCCTAAGTCAGTTTGCTGATGACACCAAACTGTGTGGTGAAGTCAACACACTGGAGGGAAGGAAAGGCATCCAGAGGGACCTTGACAGTCTCGAGAAGTAAACACCATTGAAGGTCAACAAAGACAAGTGCAAGGTTCTGCACCTGGATTGAGTCAGTACCATGAATGGATATAGATTGGAAGGAGAAAGAATTGAAGACATCCCTGAGAAGAAGGATTTGGGGTGGGGGTGAACCAGAAGTTTAACAGTTGCTGTCAGTGTGCACTTGCAGCCCAGAAAGTCAACCGTGTCCTGAGCTGCATCAAAAGAAGCATTGACAGTTGGTTGAGGGAGGTGATTCTCCCCCTCTGTTATGCACTTACGAGATCTCACCTGGAATAGTGTTCTGGAGTCCCCAACATAAGGACTCCTGGAACATGTTCAGAAGAGAGCAACAAAAATGATCAGAGAACTGGAGCACCTTCCTTGTGAGGACAGGTTGGGCAAGTTGGTGTTGTTCATCCTGGAGGAGTCTCCCAGGTAAACTCCTAGCTGCTTTCTAATATCTGAAGGAGGCTACAAGAAAGCTGGGATAAGGATTTTGACATGGGTGTGTAGTGAAAGAACAAGGGGAAAGGGTTACAGGCTCAAAGAGGGAAGATTTAGATTGAGTATTAGGAAAAAAAATCTTTCTTGTGAGGATGCTGAGATGCTGGAACAGGTCGCCTAAGGAAATTGTGGCTGGCCCATGGCTGAAGTACAGGGGATTTAGAACTAGATGTCTTTAAGGTTCCTTCCAACCCTGGCCATTTTATGATTCTATGATATTGCTGGAGATGGGGCAAAAGAATAAAAGAATATGGTACCTGTATCTTGTCATGCTTTATTATTTATTTGTTTGTTTATTTATTTATTTACAGGCTGATGAAAAACCTTCAGATGATAAATATTGCTATTATCCTAGCATTAAAGAGATACAGCTGTTACTCTGTTGCTTCATTATCTTCTACAAAGGGTTAAGACCCTTTTCTTTCTTCATGCTGAAAGTACTTTTTAGATAGAAAGTTGAGAAGAATCTTCACAATTCCTAGGCAAAACATCTGCATTAGAATAGGTTAAACAAAAGTCGTAACTTCTCAACAGGACACAGAACACAGAACACATTTATTCAGTTAGGGCAGATTGCAAGTAACAGGCAATCAAACAAATTACCAAGGAGAGCATCTGAATTAACACACAACCACTATGTACTCTTCAAAGCTGAATGTGATTAACAGGATCAGAATGTGACTTTGGCTTTTTCTATGCAGTAGAATTTAGAATGAGGTGGAGGCAATTAGTCTGCGACTGATAGGATCATTAGCCGGTTACAAGAAGAACCATGGTTTACAGTTTAATGTACTTTTCTACAAGCAGCTGATCAAAAAGCAGTTTAACATCTTGTGTCTGAAAGAACTCTCTTGGGTTACATCTACTCCCTTTTTTCACCTTCCTTCAGATGTTAAAGACAATTCAGTGTGATTTGAAGGAGAATTCATCTAAGAAAAGCACAAACATAAATCCACATGAATATGAAAGATTTTTAATGAACCACTGTACAGATGCACAGCATGAATTCTGTGCCAGTGTGCAGATAAATGTGGAGGAAGTAGTACTTGTACTATATGTAGGTCATTTTGATCAGGAGAAAACAGTTATATTTGTGCTCTGAACGGTCCAGAGTTAATAATGCTTCACTTTCAGCATCTGAATATGAAGCTATGCCCAGTCTTCATGCAACCACTTTGGCATGTGAACACCAGTTACAGATACAGAGACCTTCTACCTGACAACATTTACTTCTCCAAAGAGCAGCAACACGTGTGTCACATGTAGAAATCTGGGACAACGAGTTTGGATGAGCAAGCAATACAAGTGCATATTCATACACTGTGCTTGCTGCTCATACTTGCGCACAGCTATACTGTTTCTGGACACAAGTCAGTCCTCATGGTGATGCGTTGCCTAATGCAACCTACTGACTTGGATATCCATTATGTCAGGGAGCTCAGTGCAAGTGGAATAGATGTGCCATGAAATGTCAACCATAAGTTTCTGAACACCCGCTCCTCATTAATTTTCCTCCTCTACATATTTTGTGGAAATAAATTTGGTTGCAGGCATTTGCCAGGAATATAAAGGAGGCAGGACAGCACAGGATTGATAACCTATGTGTGGACAGGACTCAGGAGAGAAAGCAGGTAGCTTTCATGAGATCATATATGGAAGCTGAGTAGTCTCTCAGAACAAAAATACACGCTGCAGTGCTGGCTCACAAGAAGATAAGCCTCAAGAAGATAAAAGTTGCAGAAGACTCCAGGACCTCAGACTTACCCTTATCGGGGGAGATTAGTATATATGATCATATGTGGCAACTGGGTCTAGGTGTCCGTGCTTCATGAGAGGAGGAGGTTGGACCAGATGACTCCTTTATAACCTCAACCTCTGATACCTCTCAAAACCCAGACATCCTGCCCAAAGCATTGGAGACTGGGAAACCAAGTAGGCTGTGTGTATACTGACAAAACAGCACAGTGCATGACTGCATATATCTGCAAAACAAAGCTGGAGTATATGGAGAGAAGGATGTCTATACTGTATGTGCTATAGGGTTTTTTACCCAGCTACTATGGACCAAGTTTTGGTTCACATCTTTTGGCTTAATTTCATCTGAAGGGAATCCATTTCATGCTCTGTGAGACCACTCCATCATGTGAACCAAAGCGTGTAAAGTGAAGACAGTCTTTAAAAATAACACACTCTTTATCTATACCATAATGTTAAAGTTCTCAGAATCCACGGGGCACTGGATCCTGTTTCAAAATGAAGACTATGATACTTGAAGACTGCGATACTTGACCTTCAGTTGTGCATCTCCTTGTATCAACATCACACCAAAAATGCAGCAGAGAGATGTGGTGGGAGATTTCAAGAAGCATGAATGTTAAGATTAGTTCAATAGTGCTTCCCAATAGTTATCTAAAATGCTTATTTTAGTCCTTATACATATATTTTGTTTCTGCTTCAGACTCTAATTTCTTGTAATGTTGGGTATGTCACTTTCTGCCATGTTTTCTATTATTTACTTTGTGGTTTCTGTAGACCGATTTTTTTCATCACCTGTTGTAAGATAACGCTGATGGACTTCTGAGTAGTCCTATTCTACTTGGCAAATAAAGAAGTCCTTTCGACTAAAGGCACCAAGGACCAAAAATAGAGAAATCAGATCTAATACACATGAGAATGAGACTCAGGCAGTGCCAAAATGGGGAAAGTTTGCATAACCTTAAAATACTGAAAAAAGAAGGCCTGCATGGCCTCTGGCTGCTAATTCATCAAAATGCAGAACTGCTTATCAAATATTCAGGTTTTGTGAGAAGGTCTCAGATATTTTGGGATGCTTAATATGATCCTAGAGACTTGAGGTAATGTTAGAGAATCATGGTTGTGCATGTGAATACTATCAAGACAATTTAAGGCACTTAAAAGGTGTCCCTGAGCAGGTTATTTACTCTTCATTGAACACCTCACAATTCCCATGTTTATTTCCATTCAGAAGACACATTCAGATAGATGCTATCTGCACCCAAAACAAGGACCAAAGGACAGGCTTGCATATATCACAGAGGCAGGACTGCCATTCTGCTTCTTGTTATGGATGTAGGTACTTAACTTTCTCCATCATGTCCAAATACTAGATTTGAAAAGAAAATTGCTGATGGTACAGTAAACTTGCCACAGATGCACAACAGCATCTCTATGTTTCTAATAACACTTCAGCAACATTTCTTGTTTGTACATTACACAGCTCTGCATTTCAGCCTGTTTTCCAAAGGCTCATGATAAAATATCCCAAACAACCCAAACTATAATCCATCATACCTAATTACATCTAAAAATATTGAAGGAAAAAAGCAATGAAGCAACTACACGCTGTTAGTAGAAAAATGTCATTTCCATCAGAGCATCTTACCTGGGAGAGTGTTTTTAGTGCAGTCACTTAATAGATGCTATGAAGGTAAATATGTACTAATCAAATCTCAAAATTACACTAAGAAAATAATTTATGAAACAAAAGAAAATGCCCTAGAAGCAGATATAATAATTTGATTGGAAGAAACTTTGTAGAGTTTCTTGTTCAATATTTCACTATTAGAGTTTTCTTTCTTTCTAAATAAAATAAAACTTTTTCATATTTAGTTGGGTGTGCAATAGCTAGTATATGTTTAAGACCAAACTCCTCCTCCTGAGCCCAGGTAGAGATAGTGTGTTTTCAGATGAAATAACATTGGAGTGCTATTCATTTTCTTTAAAAATGCAGGATTTGTTTTCCTCGCTTTGTTTTCAATTTAAACATAGACTTTCAAAATTATTTTACCATCATGGTGCTGTATTTTTAACATCTGTAGTCCTCTAGGCTAAGATAATAAAGATGACAATTTCTTATTTACTTTTAGTTGTCTCTTCTTAAAGGGTACTTTCCCTCTGAGTCACGTAAGAAACAAGTCAGAAACAATACCAGGTACCAAATGTTGTCACAAGTACCACTTAAAAGCAAGAAAGCAGGGTGTGAGGCCTGTCAACTGAATTCTCTGTGGCCCATCATAAATACATCTTAGGACATTATTCTGAATTTCTGAACTGAAACACTCACACAAGCTCACAGGTCAGTCCTTGAACAACAGCTTAAGTAGCTCCTTAAAAAGTACAGGCGGTATGAATCCTTCATTAACTACAGAATTGTAGAATCATTCAGGTTGGAAAAGAGCTTTGAGATCATCAAGTCTAACCTGTAACCCTTCTCTAATAAATTCACCTCTAGTCCAGACCTCTAAGCACCACATCATTAAATACATCAAGGGATGGTGACTTAACCACCTTCCTGGGAAGCCTGTTCCAACCCCTGACTTCTCTTTCAGTGAAAAAAATTTTCCTTATCTATTAAAGTATTTAGTAACCACAGCTATGTAGATACTACAGGAAAAAGGCAAAACCCACCTGAATTAATATAGAATTTTTCAGTATTCTGTAAAAATTTAGATACATTGCATGTATGTGATTAACTGTATAGCCATTTTAAAAGCAGTACCTGCTTCTTACGGAGAAATTTTACATAACTGTACTTTACTAAGCCATGACTAATCTCATTTTATTTATATCTCAAACCTAAAATAAATAAATAAAAAATTAGCCTTAGGATCTGGATTTTCAAAAGCTCTGAAGGTTGATGCTACCCATTTCCTATGGGAACTCAAGGCTCTTGATGTTCTGCAGTCCTGCCGGCACACTGGTAAATCCTGCCTGCAGCAGACTAAAGATAATACTGTTTTCATACTGATCCTGCAAACTGGAGTTACTTTTCTGGGTGTTGGGAACTCCAACAACTTATCAGGGAGTATTCTCATTTTTCATTGCCATGGGAAATGGCAGTTCCTGGTATGTGCAGGTCTGAACATAGTCTGACGTAAAAGAAAATTTAGTATTAACAAATTTTAACATCAGTGATGATTAAATCTATAACCTTTTCTCCTGACACTGAACATTTCACATCTGTGTACTGGAGTATTTTTACCATGTGATTAGAGGATTTTCATAGAGATGACCTAGCTGATTGCATTGGTCATCAACACTCAAGAAACCATTAATAAAACAGCAATATTCTCTCTATCTACTATGGAATATTCAAAGCTTTTCAGTCCTTGATGATGCCATGAGATTTAAAAATAGTCCATTAAATTACCAGTGATTAGACATCTGGTGGAGTTTAGAAGAAGCTTTTGAGCTGCATCAGTACAATTCAAATGTTGATAAAATCTGCAATACTATTCTGCATTAGATAGACTGGAATTCTTGTAGGAGAGCCATTTAAGAAAAATAAAAGAGAGAAGAAAACCAAATATGATGCAACACACAGGCAGCGTGTTCTGCTACTTTTCTGTCAAGGATTTCATCTGAACACCACTGCGAGCTGTGACTGTACAGTACAATTCACTGATACCAGCCCCTAGTTATGGCTAGAGTACATATGGAGCTGGAAAAAAACCTCCAACATTACTTGCATTACTTTCTTTACATAATGTCTTTAAAACAAAACAGCAACAAAACAGTATAATCTGTATGGTTATAATAAGTAGATATCAGGACTGTAATTTCTGGAAGATAAAATTTAAAGCAGTTATAGGTGTGCTAGCCATAACAATGCTACTTTTTCTTCTGATCCATGAATAAAGAACAGATAATCCTGAGCTGCTAGATGAGCATTTTCTACTCTTTTTAGATAGTAAGAGAAGCAAGACAGGAGTTCTGTTACCTCTCCTTACTTTACGAAATATACCTCAAGTCAGAGAGCAAAGTTGGCAGTAAGAGTTCTTGCATCCAGGTGCAGTGGACTATTTCACAGTGTGGTTTCCCCAGTTTTCTGTTAAATACTATTGCAGGATGCTGGTGTGGATAAAACATCAGCAAAATACTGGCAAACACAAACACAAGAAAGCTTGGAATGTTAGCAGAGAAACATGGCCTGCTTAAGTGTAAATTTCAGAATGACATTTATTAGCCAGAAATGTGAGGAGCGTGGAACTCAACACTATATAACAGCACTCTGAAACAGCATCAGCCACAAACAGAAGAAATGTATGTACCTTAAATTTAATTTCTCTGTTTTCAGTGCATTATGGGTGTTAAACTGAAATCAAATAGTGGGACGCAATGCTTGGGAAAGCAAAATCCTTCCCTACAAATGAATTATCACAAATTCTACTTCATTTTTAACGAGATGATGCGACTTCTTTTATTGGAGGACTGATAAATATCTTTGTAAAAATGTTGGGATCATAAATGAACTCGCCTATGCATGAGCAGCTCATTTTATTTTTAAAATGAAAAATAATGGTGGAAATACGGAAGTTCATTATTCACCTGGTCAGTTTTCCCCAGGTGATTAATAATGGTGCAAATGTTTTTTGCAGTACATATAAGTCTCCCAATAATCTATGGGCTATAGATCAACAGGTAAACTGAAGAAAAGCTTGTGCACAAAGTACTGCAAAGAGACTAATAATGTAACTATTCAGCTGTAGAAATACTAAGGAAAACCTACATGTAAGCAAAGTTAAATCTGCCTAGAAGATAAGTGGGGTTTAGTCTGCAAGTTCTTCCTTGAATTTAAAAGATCTGAATACATCACTCTTACTTGCATAGTAAATGCAGCCAAGACAGCATCGTTCAGCCATTCTTTTTAAGAATGACTTTGCCCATCTTTCAGCCAGGATTATTGTGTATAATCTATTTTGTACAGCTATGCTGCTGTATCGGTAAACTTGAAATGTAAAAAGTGTGCTACCAGGCTCCAAAACCTTTTCCTTCTTTGCATGTTGCCCTCTGAAATGACAGGACAGGTTTTTGTTTCCAGTGAAAGACTTACTGATCAACAGAAATATGCAAAACCGGGTACTTCGGCTTTTTTAGCTAGAGAAGTATTTTTCCAGTTTTACAGAAGAATTAAAATTTCTTTTGCTTTTAGGCTAAATGGCTTGGCATTTTTAAGGCAATAATCTTGCAATATACTGGCTTGAGTACAATTAAAAGATCTATTCATTTTTGTTCTCCAGGGCACAAGAAAGATTATCTGTTATTAGTCAAAAGGACACCCTGAAGACCCTCTGGTCAAAATAAGTCTAGGCTACTGGCAGGACATATCCAGTCCTGGGACTCAGCTTTGCCTTTGATCTGACACAGATGTATTCCNCCTCCCCCCCATCCTGAGAGATGTAAGATGAAAAAAGCATGCTTTTGAAATAGATGATCAGTATCTTGGCCATTAGGCTTGTCTGGCTCAGGCTCAGTTTCTGATTGGGGTAAAGAAAAGAAGGGTCATGGGAATGGACTTAGACTTTTGAGATAAAAGTAACAATTGAATAACTTTTATTGTTTTATACCATATATCTCAGCCTAGAGCTTTCATGATGGAGTTTCCACAAACATTTGGAAATAACTGAGATTTTCAACAAGAAACTTAAATTAAACCACTTCCTATGAGTTCAAAGCCAGATTTTAAACTGGAACCCACAGATGAAGTGGCAGTTAATTTAATATAGTACAGTTTTCAGTAAATATTAAAAGTTTATTTGGAATGAAGACTTTAGTATTTGGAAGTAATCAAAGTTGATTTGTCTCTGGAATGATAGTTTTCATGAAATTAAAAGTTTGACCATTTAAAAAGTAGTATGAATTTCAATTTAAAAAGTTCAGAATTACCTATAAAGTTATTGCAATTAGAAATGAACAGATATAAAAGCAAAAAACATGGGTGCCAAAGTATTTTAAATTAAATTTAATAGGAAAAAAATCAGAAGAGCTACTTTTCACTTAGGCTGCTTCTAGATCCTTCTATGAGAAAGGCAAGAGCATTAAGAATTGCTGAAAGATTTTTCCTGGTTTAGAACCTGACAGCTCTTCTGTCCTTTGTACTGTTAAATAATTAACCAAAGGGGTACTGATGCTTTGGTACTGTGCTTGTTTTGACTGGAATAGTTGATGTTCTTCATAGTAGCTACTTGTGGACCATGGTTTTGGGTTTGTGCTGAAAACTGTTGATAGCAAAGGGATGTTTTAATTACTGAAGTGCAGAGTTTACATGCAGTGAAGGTCTCTTCTGCTCCTTATGTCACCTCAGCAGTGAGCAGGCTGGAAGTGCACAGGAATAGGATAAATCAATGATGGCAAATTACTTCCTAAACTTATCTTTATTCTTCTTGGTTTGAAAAAGAAAATAACACATGTCCAGGAACATGGAGCTTGGTGGTTGAAGTTCTATTTTTGTATCTCCTTTTGTACCTCAAAAGACAATATTCCTTAGGAAAATGAATGACTGTCTGTGACTGGTCCCCAAACTGAAATTAGTCCTGAATATTATAAAAAATTTTCTAATTATAACTTTATAACTTTTGTCACATGTATAAAGCAAAAACATACCTACATTGGCACCCTAAGTCAGGTCAAAACATCCAGCACTAAAAAAGAGACTAAAATTGTTTTTTATGAGGCTAAGAAAGCTAGGATCTTGTTGTCTGGGACTGGAAACCATTTCAAAACTGATGGCTTTCCACCAATACTACCAGGGTTACAGAAAGGTATCTGCTGCCCTCCTTCGAATACCCCTAGAGCCTAACAGTGTTCAGGAAGCAACCACAATGTACAGAATTCAAGGTCAAACTGGATGCCCTAGTGGGAGAGCACACAGATTTCCTGAGCAGCTAACTCTTCTTACCCTTCCCTGTAACTCACTTCCAATCGATTCTTCAGTTCTGCCGCTGAAGAAAGCAACAAAGAAACCATATACACTTGGTTTTATTACTTAAACACAAACTAGAGTAGATTAGAACACCTAAATGCTCTCTAAGCCCTCCTGAACTAAAATGAATGAGGTCAGTGATTGCTAGAAGTCATGATGAAGTCTTTGTACCTTTGAGATGACATTCAAATGTTACATTACAGGGCCGTAAAAGAAATTGAATGAGGTGCAACAAGGGTAAGTGCAGAGTCTGGCATCTGGGCAAGAACAACCCCAGGCATCAGTATAGGTTGGGGACTGACCTGTTGGACAGCACTATAGGAGAAAGAGACCTGGGGATAATCATGGACAGTGGGCTGAGCCAGCAATGTGCTCTTGTGGCCAAGAGGGCCAACAGAATCCTGCGGTGGGGGGGGATCAGGAGGGGGGTGCTGAGCAGATCGAGGGAGGTTCTTCTTCCCCTCTACTCTGCACTAGTGAGACTGCATCTGGAGTATTGTGTCCAGTTCTGGGCCCCTCAGTTCAAGAAGGACACAGTGCTGCTGGAGGGTGTCCAGCATAGAGCAACGAAGATGATGAAGGAAAAGAGCAGCTCCCTGACGAGGAAAGGCTGAGCGAGCTGGGTCTCTTGAGTTTGGAGAGGAGGCTGAGGGGTGACCTCATTAATGTCTACAAATATGTCAGGGGTGGGTGTCAGGAGGATAGAGCCAGGCTCTTCTCAGGGTTATCTGCTGACAGGACAAAGGGCAATGGGTGCAAGCTAGAACAGAGGAGGTTTCATATAAATATCAGAAGGAACTTCTGATTGGAGTAGATGATCTTTTGAGGTACTTTGCAATCCCTAATGATTCTATAATTAAATAATATTACCACCATTTTCACTAATTAATTTCCAATATTTCCACAGAAATATTTCCAGTATTTCCATATATTTCCCAATATTAATAAATAATATTACCATCAGTATATAACTACACATGTGTTCCAAGAATCACACTTTTTGCTTCCCTATGTATTTCTTATGCTTAACATATTAAAGATTTATACAACAACTGAGCAGGTTAGTAAAAATATTTAGGTCATTTTTCAGCACATGAAGAGTGCCAAAATTCACTAGGATTACTTTAGCTGCCACTAATTGCAACTGACATTTTTGAAAAAGAAGGAAACAACTGTTTTTTGAACCAAAGATAGAAAAGGAGTCACATAAAGCTGGGGCTAAAAAAGCAGTCTTCTCAAAACTGTAAATATTTTCAATAATAAACAAGGCTGTATGCCAAAGAAAGTAGTATCTGAAGAAGAATATATGCAAATTTATACATTTTTACAATCCCACACAACCCCTACTGACATCTGCTATAGCTAACAAAGAGCTGCACCACAGCACAGAGAGTGAAGTCTGCTCTGCCATAAAACAGCAGAAAGACAGGAGATGATCAATTATTAATGAAGTAGAAACCTTAAAAGTTTTGAGCACCAACAGACAGAGAAGTCTGTGAAATCCTAGCATTAAGAGATTTGAAAATAACATGTTTTTCAGCTTTGGGTGATGTGTTTTCCTTGTAGACCCAACAGATATTTCTTGGGTTTTTTTCTTTTGCCTTTTCCTTTTCCTTTGTGATCCTAGTGTTCCCTTCTCAAGGATTAATCTTTTAAATGGCTCCTACAGCCCTCACTCTGTCAGATGGGTATACAACTAATTTATTAAAACCCAGTGTTTACTGTCAAAGAGTCTGCACCTTTGTGAAAGGCTTGCCAAAACCAGAATTTTTCACTCAATTTCAAGCATGTGGGAGATGCTGTGAGACACTCACTTTCATTAAAAAATAATTTTAAAGGCCTAAATCAGACAAATAAACTTGAACATCTACCAATTGCATCTCCCAGGAAGAGGTCTAGAAAAATCCCATGTTCTAATGTAAATTAACTCATACTGGAAAGTAAAGCATTACACTGTCTGGCAGACAAAAATAAAAGCTCTGTGGCTTATCACTGTAGCAGTCTGTCTGCTAAGTAAAGTTTTCTATCTGAAATTCAAGTAAAAAAATTACTTTTACACAGTTTAGGGATTTTCTCCCCTGACTGTATTCCAGTTCCATGGAGTGAACTGTTTCCTAACGATTTGCTCTGCAGGCAGCAGAAAATATACCTCTACCACTATAACACAAATCAGCAGTAATTCGTGTACTGACTTGAAACAAATTATTCTGCTTATATTGATGACTTTGTGAAAGAATGTAATTTTCAAATTTGCTATGGTATTCAAGAGTGGAAATGTTCATTTTTCTCATAGAGAACTGCATTCTTAAAAAAAAAACCCACTAGCTTTAATAGAATGTTTATTTCTATCAGAGCAACAGCATTTTAAGCATTTTTTCTCACTCAGTGATTCCCAGAAGGTATCTTCTGAAAGGTCTTGCCAAGGTGAGGTAAAAAAGACACTCCTAAGGTTATACCCACACCAGATATAGCTGTCCCATTTATCCCAATGTGAAGTTAAAGTTAAACTGACCAGATTAAAGGCTTTGTGGAGCTGGGTGAGAATATTCAGCTCAGAGCAAGCAGTGAATTGCATTTCAGTGGGGATTAAACAGTGTCTTCAGCTCAACTCAAAAAATAAAAAAGGAACTGATTAACCTCCTTTATATGTACAAAAGCATTTATCCCCAAAAGCTTCAATAAAAATCTTGGCTATACACACTGCACACAGGTACAGACATCAGAGATTCTGAGTTCATAAGAAATTACTAGCTCAGTAAACTTGACCTTCTTATATCACAGGCCAAAGGTCTCACCCAAAAAACACAGATCATCCCCAAGAGCATTTGTGTTAGCTATTTCATCCTTTTTAAACTGCAAAGCCATGGATGAAGCAGCTAAATCTTTCCCTACACATACATTTGATTTTTGACGGACTTTGCTGAACAGAGGGCAAGGAGGTTCACATAAACACTTAAGCATTGCCCTGACTTACAAGTGTTTTGTGAGTCTTCACAGTAAATGGTCCCCATAATCTGTCATAAATGAGAGTAAGACTGAATACTGGAAAAAATGAGGAAGTATATACTACAAAAAGTCTGGATTTTCTTAATTTAATGAGGACACTTTATTCACAGCAGTTACGTCCTGCCTGGATGTGTTCCTGTGCAACTTGGACTAGCTGATCCTGCTATGGCAGAGGGATTGCACTAGATGATCTTTCCAGGCCCCTTCTGATCCCTAATGATTCTATGATTCTATGTCACATGTATTACTATAGGGGAAGAAACTAATTCCTAAATGAACTGCAAAATAAGCCAATGTGTTAATTCCCAGTTAATACAACCTGCTGTACTCAGTAATTTATTTCTGAGGTGGGGATGATGATCCTGCCATGACTGCAGCTGTTATACTTTGTTTTAAAGAGATACTTGGTAGGTGCAACTATGCTTTTAAGGTTGTCTTCTCTGCATTTATTTATTTCTATTTTTGATCATACATTCAGCTGCAGAAAAGAACCTCAATGAAAAGCAGTTTTACTTTGCTTGTCCAAGTAACCCACATTTGAAATGGGCAATGGCCATTCAGAAAGCAAAACAAGAACCTCCACAAAATCTCTTCCATTTTCTTTAGACCTCACATAATTCATGAAAGCCTCATTGACTGGGTTGTTAGTCAAATTGTCTGCAAGTGTTAATTCTGGCTGTGTTAGGATTGCTCAGAAGCCACTCGGACCCTTTACACTAGCAGGATTTTGAAAGAGCTTTTATTTGAAGTCCTGTAAGATGGCACCAATTCTGACAGCAGGTGGGAGGAGTAGCCTGGAGAGACTCTTGTGGGCCACAGCTCCACAGAGCACAGCAAAACATCACAGGCATGTGTGGTAGCAAAGACCGTGATTCATTCCTGACTCTACACAAATGATTCATGCAGGGCCTATTGAGAACTCTACAAGAAATTCTTATACAATGTTTTGAAAGACCACCTCAGTTTTTAATAAAGCAGTCCTTTCAGTGCTTTTGCATACATTTGGCAAGCTTTTTTTTTGTACTTGGGAGCCAAAAAGTGTTCTTCCATTATAGAAACACATTACAAACAAATACTTGCTATATACAGATGTTTTTATTCAAAACCTACTGCATTTCTGCTTAACAGTGTCCACACTTCCTGATCTGTGAAGCTGCTATTTGTGTTACTCAAAGGCTCTCCAACTATTCTTCCACTGAGACTAAGCCTTTATGACAGCACTGTGTGTCCTTATGCCAGGGATCTCGAGATACATATATATATATATCTATATCTATGTATATATCTAGACATATGAATTAATGTATGATTAATACCTGTGATCAGGTAGAAGAAGAAGCAGATTTAAAAAAGAAAAAAGATTCCTGAAAGCAAGTCGGAAAAGTGAGTTTCTTGAGGTAGAGTAAATCAGCTGGGAGATATAAAAAAATAGGAATATAATCTTGCGGTATTGTGTGGCCATTGAATCTGGGGCAGCTATAGCTGAGCTACATAGCTACATAGCCATAGCTTGAAGAAGTTTCATCTTCAGCATGGTGCCAACAACATAGATGTTAAATGATTCTAAGTCCCTAATATTTTTCACCAAAGGCACATGAAATATTTAAAACAAGTATTGACATTATTTGCATTTAGTCCACATTTCGTGTTTCCTTCTGCAGGCTCTGAATGCCACAACCTTGCACTATCAGAAAACAATGCAGTTACATTTAGAGGGTTCAAAATAGCTGCTGGTGCTTGGTCTAAACACAAAATCCAAAATCACAGTGGAATAAACACTTCACACAGGTCCTTTTTCTGTTCCAGTATTTGTCCATTTTGGGACAAATAATTGAGCCTTAGAGCTTCACTGTGGAAAGCACCTTCTGGAGAACACCCATAATGACAGCTTCTACCCCTGAGCACCTGCGGTGACAGCACATTTAGTGAGCAGAAAGCTGACACCTTACCTGACAAGTTCAAGCTATTCTACAAGTTTACGGTTCAATATTATTAGAAACCAACCTGTCAGTGCAGCACCATTTTCCCATTTTCTCAATTATTTTCAGTTTTGACGTGTGGAAGCCCTTCAGAGTAAATTTAGGAGCAACAGGATACACTTAACTCCTCTGCTGACCTATTATCTATGACCAGGAACACCTCAGTATTCCCTGGAAGTAGAAGATACCGACAAAATCAAGAGTGCGACCTACCTGTTAATGGTAGCAAGTATATCAGCTCACATGAGGAATACTTGTCTCATCTACTGGTGCATACAAATGGCAGGTTATTTGTGATGCACATCTGTGCTGCTTCACATATTTTTGGAATATTGTAGGAATATCCCTCTTAAATCACTGCTTTCTGCCTGCAGTTTGCATGCTCTCACTCTTATTATCCAATTCCCTCTGACTTCTCTGAAGATTAACAAAAATAATTTAGGTGAAAATAAGACAAAAAAGACTTCATAAAATTTTACTGGGCACTGAAAATGCATTTAACTCATTGACAAGCACACTGTTGAACATAACTCACATCATGTGGGTCTTAAACGTACAACTACGGCAGTAAAAAGTGTGCTGCCTGCCAAACACTGTATTTCATCTCTTCATAGTTTCTCAGAGAAGTTAAGTTTATTTCTGTACACATGAAATGTAATGATCCTGGAGAAATATGGAACTAACCTTTCTGAGAAATAAAATAAATGAAATGAGACTTGCCAGTATTTTTATGCGCTAGGTAATGTAGAAATCCGCAATATAGATATTTATCCGAACAAACTCCTGGAGGAGCTAAGCTTTTCCCAAGCAGTATACAAAGTCAGTGAGAATCACATCCTTATATGATATATGTTTTTCTGCCCCTAAATGCTGATTATTTTATCTCTCCCACATGGCATCCCTGTTGTTCTATGGGTGTCTCTGCAAGCAATAGCTGTGTACATGGTCCAACTGTTGTGTTCCTAGACCATCCTAGCAAATCATTCTTTCATCCATAATAAACTAAAAGTAGTGGCTCTTCAAAACTGTACCTGCATAAACTATGCTTAGAATTGCTTCTTATGTGCAACTCATATCAGTGTGGTTTTCATGGGCTCCAAAGGGGAATATGTTGCATCTTACTCTCAGTTCCCAAAGCACAAAGATTAGCCTTGCGTGTCTCTTGCTCCACTGCTACAGAACGCTGGGAGCTGTTGTAGAGCTACAACACCCGCGACAGGCACAAAATAAATGTTTAGCTCCCACAGATCCTCAATTAGGAGTATTCTCAACAGACTGCCTACTTGTTCTATAATTTGTTTTCAAAACACTTTCACCAGTAAAAGGTAGCAATACAAAAACCCAGTCCTCTTTGTGCATATTGCAATCTGCTTAATTATGTTAAAAATTTGACTCTGTGATTTTCCCCACTGAGGAGTAAAACCAGCAGTATCCTTCCTAAAAGAAAAATATTTTTAAATTGTTATTAGCTATTTTTAGCTCATTGTTTAAAGTGTCTCACTCATAACAAGCTCACCACTATGAATTGTCCTGCAGAGACCTGATTTTTACAGCATTCACTTGCATGTAAGAACGGATTAGAAATGTTAATAGTACCAGAGAGTAAACACATTGGATTGTTAAGGTAACTAACCTAGGTGCTGTAAAAGAGGAATTAGTAACAAGTTGTAACTGTTTTCCCTGGTATTAAACTGCTCAGAATCCAAAATCTTTTCCTCCAAGTTTCCACTACCTGAAAAGGGTCTTATAAGAAGGCTGAGGAAAAACTGTTCACAAGGGCAGAGAAAAACAGGGTGAGGGGTCATGTTTTCAAGATGGAAAAGGGTAGATTTGGGATGGACATGAGGAGAAAGTTCTTTAATGTGTGGATGGTGGGTCCCTCTAACAGGCTGCCTAGAGAGGTGGAGGCCCCTTCCCTGGAGACATTAAGGTCAGGCTTGGTGCAGCTCTGGGCAATTTGTTCCAGTTAGCGATGTCCCTGCTTGTTGTAGTGCGCTGATACTAGACGACCTTTGTAGGTCCCTTCCAACCCAATACATGATTCTGTGATTCTATGATTCTAAGTTACTTGTGTTAAACCAGTGAAGGCCCAGACTTCTCTAGCTTTCTACTTTTGCTGCTCTTTTGATATACAAGCGTTAGATACATATAAATGATAAATATCTACAGCAGCATGGCTGATCTGAAAGCTTGGCATCTGGCTGCTCTATGACTCTATAAATGCAAAAAGTACTGAAACTTTGCAGACGGTTTGGCTAGCTGCAGTGATAAATACTAATTAGCAATAAATGATTCCACTGCCATGGATGCCTTCAGCACTGCTTCCAAATTACTGTGTTCTACACACTAACCACCCAAAATAATGCAACAGCTCTTATTAGTAAAATGAAATATCATTCCTCCATTCTTTTAGTAAGTAGGTGTCCATGACCTTCATGATTCATCACGGAAGGAGTAGAATGACTTGGGAAGTGTTGCAGCAGAAAAACATCGAAGCCCCGATGGTGACATGTGGAGAAGAGAAGGCACTTGCACATGGAGAGAAGGCAGATGGCTTCCAGGATGGCAGACTTTGACAAATACAATCATTAGGAGCCCACACTACGAGTCACTGTGACTGAGATAGATAAAAGAATGGGAGGCAAGAGGGTAAAGATGAGTAAAGGCAAAATTTTGTTTATTTTCAGGGGATGAAACATGAACAAAAAAATTATTACAGGATATTGGCAATATGACTCAGGGTTCTGTTGTTTCATGGCACTCTAGTTATCTTGACATAAAATGTTTTTTAGGGTAGGTAGGATATATTGGATTTTTACATAGTAAGACTGACTTTTAACACAAGTCTGTCACATGTGTTAATTTCCATTGGTAAGATGTTTAAAAGATTCTGCCTTATGTTTGTCTTGGAAGTGACATACTTTCATTATAAAATCAATATGCACCTCAGAACACCTTTATCTTCCTGTTAAATCCCACAATTTTGGCATGGTAGACACAAGTGCAAAGGTGTGGATTACAGCTATTGAGCAAAATCTCTCCACTGATTTAATAACAAATGCAGACACTACTAGTGACAACATTTCCCCCTCCCTCAGACAGGTATTTCTGATTTAGTTTTTATTTCAGCAGTGTGATCGGTGCATGACTGCAAGGTGTCATCCAATCTAATGTGATGCATCATGTCAATGGATCTGAACATTGTGTAAAGGCTTAGATGTATTCTTCAAAAACAACAGTCACCACATCACCCTTTCTGGTGCAGTTAATGAAGAACAGTTCATCAGGTCTGGCAACATGCTCCTAATTTCTAGAAGAAGCCAGCAGCAGACACATTCACTTGAAGCTTCTAAAAGGAAACTCAGCCCTGGTTAACTCTGTAGCCTGTGAGACAGGCAAGCTAGAAAGGAAGTGGGATTGTGAATGGAATGAGGGGAGGCCTCAGTCTGCAAAGCTAGTGAAAAGTAGGTAACAATTTCTGCTGAGAGGTCTCAGCATCTCTACAGGTTATTCTGCTCGAATCTGAATTTCCAGCCAGTAGCCTTTTCAGACTCAGGTGCTCCGAGGAAGCAAGAACTGCCCACAATATTCTGGAGACCACTTGGTGCTTGTTCTGATAAGACTTGTGAGCACATTTGCTCAAATGAAAACAGAAGAAAGCTGAGTGGCTGCTAGAAGTTATTTGGTATTTGGGATGGACAATGTAGTAATTGTTGAGTATAAAACTCAGTGAAAATAAAATGCAAATGTATTTATTAATGTTATTATGGAAGGTTAAATATTTTTATAAATATTTCTGTATTTGTTGAAATCTGTAAAAATGGATAGTGGAAAAAATACTACATGCACAACAATTAGCATAAATATGAGGAAAATATTAAAGACCTCTAAACAGGTCTTCAAACATTAATTTGCAGCATCCAGGCAATATCCATTGATCCACTGTACAAATTAAACCCTTAATTCCAAGAGAAAACAAACCCAAACTCTTAGAATAAAAATACTTCACAGGCAACATTTCCTGTTTTGAAGTGATGACAAAAGCAGTACATATATACTTCTTTGTCTTTATTGGGTGGACAAGATCTTACTTCCATGCCAATTTTGTACTGCCTGTTTCACTCCTGTTAAGGTTCCATAAATACTACAGCAGCTTATAATACATCAAGCATTCAGTGTTTCCTAAGATCTTGAGCTAAATCACACATTTTCATTACTGTGAGCTTCAACTAATACAAAGTATTTTCACTTAGATCAGAACAAAACACAGCAGACTGCAAAATCCTTCAGGCTCCTTTATGAGCAACAGAATCCTGTGAGCTCTCACCAAAAAATTGAAGCTCTTGTTGCATGAAGTTACTCCTAAGTACATTACAGTGTTCACGCTCCCAAATGCACTCAGCTGTGCTTCCTGTGAAGTCTGTAATCCCACAGTAAACTCTGCATGTCATCCCTGCTTGTATAGTGTGTCCTATCAATGACGTTTTACAAGTGCTATTGAAGCAGGTGCATTCCGTAATCATGTTTTTGATGCTAAGAAAATCATGTATACTCAAGTAATCACACTTTTTTTCCTTCCTTTGCTAACATTTATAGTAGTCATAGCTATTTATGTTCTGTGTCTTGCTTACAGAAAGCATCATGCTTGTTCTCCAATCATTTATTTAACTGGGCTGAAAAACATTGTCATTTATAAAAATTAAAGCCACTGCCTTCACCATTTAAATTTCATTGACCAACAATGAAACTTCAAGAATATTTAGTAGAAAACCATCTTCTAAATATTTACACAATATCTCTTCTTAAAGTTCAAATTCCTCTGTGTAATTTTACATAATAACTCTACTTAATGAAAGTACAGCTTATCTGTACTTGTGCTTCAATACTGTGAAGATCACTCCATGCTATCACACACAATGGTAATTTAATTTAAGAGTTTAGAAATATTGGTAATGAAACAATTAGATAATAACACAAAACATGCTGATCTGGCTACCTCCTTATGTATGTAATTCATTCTATGGTGCGGGTATTTCAGCTATGTGATGTGAACTACAGCACAGGGAGCGTAAATATATAAAAATCAAAAGATGACATGCACATAGTGGAGATGTAAGGAAGCCTCTTTGTAGACCTTAGGTACTAAATCACTCCTTTCTCATGCAGTCCTTGTCCACCTGACAGTGCCTGAGGGACTCTTTCAGTTCAGTGATATGGATAAAAGGAACAGATTTGCTAAAAATAAATTTCAGTATCTGTCCACACAATCAGGTTTCCATGATTGCCAAAGCATTCTCTGTTTCCTGAAAGCTAACTGGAGAAGTCATGTGTGGGTTTCCAATGAACAGCACTGAAATATTTGTGTGGAAATATATTTCAGGTTACTACCCTAAAAATATTGCAATAAAATCAGTTGGATAATTGCACTAAAAGGGTTTCAAATAGCCATAGTGAATGACAAAAATATGAAATAAGGGCAAACATAATCTCAACTAACTTTTCTGAAGGATATGCTCCTAACCAAAGTAGCCATGAGTAGAGTGTGTTGTCAATGGAGAGAACTGTCTCCACTAAAGGGCTATGGGTTTTGTATCTCACAGACCATCATCTCACAAAAACAGAGATTGCTTTTCCCTCACTTTCAGTGATGGGAGCATTATTGGCTTGCTTAGATTTATCCAAACAGACTTAGGAAAGATAAAGACACACAAGTGCATGGTAAGGAATCATACTGAACTTATCTTTTTACAGCATCATAACCTCAAAGGAGGTTGTAGAGAAGTGGGTGCTAGTGTCATCTCCCAAGTAACAAGTGATCGGAAAAGGGAATAGCCTCAAGTTGTGCCACGGGAAGTTGAGATTTGACATGAAGAAAAAACTTTATTTAAAGGGTCATCAAGCCTTGGAACAGGCTGCCCAGGGAGTGAGTGTAATCGTCATCCCTGAATGTGTCTACAAGTCATGTTGATCTTGTGCTTCATAACATGGATTAGCAGTGGATTTGGGACAGTTGGGTTAATGGCTGAACTCAATTATCTTCAAAGTCTTTTCCAACCTAAATGATTCCTTGATTCTATAGCAATGAATCCTGCATCAAAAAGAAATGACTGCTCTAGCAAGGTAAAGGTGTGTGTGACCATGGCTAACAATACATAACATTTATGCACTGATAATGACGTGTTACCAGTCACTACAACCCTGTTTACTGAGGCAACAATATGTGAAATAAATCCCAGCATTTCAACTGACTGTGATACTCTGGATCAGACTTACAACACTTATTTTTGAAACATCACAGCATAAATTCTTAAATCTTATGTAAAAAACAAAGCTCAGCATGCTGTCTCCTATATACAAACTAATACTATCTGCCTGCTTCTACATTTCCTTCAAGTAGACTTAGTTTATCTTGGATATTAACTTTCTGTTAAAGAAAAAAAGGAAAGATAATAAAAATTTACATATTGGTTAAAGGCTGGTTAATGGCAGATCCTGAGCTGTAAAAATCCTGCCAAATAGCACCTACAGCAACATGGTCCTAAAGTTCAGTGATAAACTAATTAATCCAACAAAATAACAGAACTGCCTTTGTTTTTACTCCTACTGCACGATCATTAAAATCAAGTGCAGTTCAGCAGAGATCTGCATTTTACAAACAATGGCTGTTCAGAATCATGGTAAGGAGTTTCTTTTTATGCATTTCCCTTTAATCTGTGAAATAATGGGGTGATATAATGCAAAGTGACAGATGATCAAATTGTCTAGAAAGACCCTCACAGAATCTCCAGTTTTAAAGACCACATTGACTAAATGGCTGAACTGCAATGCTTAAAGTGGGATTTACAGTTCTCTGTAAAGCTGAGGAAAAGATTAAATTTGAATAATTAATTTTAATGTTTTCATTTATTTTCTTGTGCATTAAAGTTTAACTTGCTTATATCCTTTAATGCAAGAAATAAAATTTAATTCCCAGAATTCAGTTCTCATTTCGGTCAAAACAGAATGGAAAGATTCATGAAATGTGGGAAGACTGCAATGTAAATTGATTATCCACAATTTCCAACTTCAGAGTGAGCCTCCGTAATAGATGACAGACTTTTAAAATCACAGAGCTAGATGTTACTCAACACGACAACATTAATTTCCAATTGCCCATTATTTTCCCCCTAGAATTCTATTACTCCATTAGAGGTTTGACTTTTCAAATAGTAAAAAATATACGATACCGTGGTCCTTTGCTATCTATCCTCTCTTTCTCTGATACTGTGTGTCATTATCGTTTCATCACAACTAAAACTAAATAACATTTTATGACATTTTCCACAAATTATTGTGGAAAAAAAAGAGGAAGACTGTACTTCTCCCATGGGCATCTGCAGAGATATAAAGTAACTTAGATGTACTAACATCTCAAAAAACTTGTCCTTCGGTCCCTTGTCTTTTATTTATGATGTATATATAAAATGGAAACTCGTTTTAAATGTGAAAAAAAAATTGTATATAGAGACAGTCAGATTGCCTTAGCACAAAATTCTGCACAGTAGGATAGAGGATAAAGAAACAAAGGGAACCACATTGAAACTCTTGAAGAATAACTCCCAAACAACTCTTAAATTCTCATAAAACTGAGATTTAATTTTTAATATAGAAAGAGTTTCTAGGACTATGAATGATTGCTGCAAACCTCAGAAAAGAAGATTTCTAAGCTCCTTCAAATAAAAACAACACCTCCGATATATTTCAGGACACAAAGCAAATCCTACTGTGGTCCTGCAATTTATATGAATGTACATTTGAGGGAAGTGAAATGAATAAACAGTTCGGTGGCAGATGCTGTGAAAAACGGTGAATCACTTATAACTAAACTGGCAGCTGTTTTAAAGCAGCTCTGAGGTTTAATTTGAGTAAAGCAGTTCTCCCTGTGGAGAGAGATCTGTGAGCAGCAAACAGACAAACTTGTCTAAGGAAGAAAATGGGTGTATCACTGGACCATTAGTCAGTAGGCACTACTGATTAGTAGCATCTCGTGGTCAGACTGCAACTCCCATAAATTCACTTGGATTTGGATCGCATTCTCCTCATGTATGATTCATCATTGTTGTGATGTCCACATTCATTGACATGCATTATACATGTATAAGCACATAACATAGATTCATAGAATCATTCAGGTTGGAAAAGACCCTTGATAACATCAAGTGCAACCATTAACTCTACTCTAATGAGTAGGGTTACTCTTCACCACTAGACTAGATCTCTAAGCACTGCATCTAAATGATCTTTAAAACACATCTAAGGAGGGTAACTCAACCCCCAGCCTGGGTAGCCTGTTCCAATCCTTGATTACTCCTTCAGTAAAAGGATTCTTCCTAATATCCAGCCTAAACTTCCCCTGGTGCAGCTTGAGGCTATTCCCTCATTTTTGAGACTTCTCCCTACATGTGAGATCAGCATCCACCTGTCTACAATACCACTTCTGGTACTTGGAGAGGGCAATAAGATCTCCTCTCAGCGTCCTATTTTTCAGGCTAAACAACCTCAGTTGCCTCAACCCCTCCTCATCAGACTTGTTGTCTAGGCCCTTTGTTGTCCTTCTGTGCACCTCAGTGTCTTTTTTGCATTATGTTGCCCAACAGTGAACTCAGTGCTTGAGGTGTAGCCTCATCAGTGCCCAATACAGGGGGACAATCACTTCCCTACTCCTGCTGGCCACACTTATTTTTGATATAAGCTATGATGCCATTGGCCTTCTTGGCCACCTGGGCATACTGCTGGCTGATATTCAGACACTTGTTGACCAGCACCCCAGGTCCCTTTCTGCTGGACAGCTTTCCAGCCACACTTCCACAAGCCTGTAGTGTTGCATGGGGTTGTTGTGGCTCAAGCACTTATACTTGTTGAAGTGCAGACCATTGACCTCAACCCTTTGATCCAGTTTGTCTAGGTCTCTCTGTAGAGCTTCTGTAGAATATCTTACATATAAAAGCAACTAAAGCCATTTCCAGAGATGCTGCTGGAGTGGATGAAGAACATTCACAGGCTAAGTTTAAATGAATGAGACTCTGAAGACAATATGTTTTCTTCTGTGGTGGATTTGTGTGCTGCTCTTAGCTACATCACTACTGTTCTCTGAGGCCCTTACTGAATTTGAAGGCATCTATGCTTTGCCAATTCAGCTGATCTCTGATTTTTGCAGTCTCAACATTGCCATGTTGTTGTTAGCTAGTGAGTCAATAAGCCACCCTCTAAAGATGTCTTTTATTCCTTGGTTCCATGAAATGACATCAGCTGAAGCTGTCTGGTTCCAATCCAAAAGAGCAAGTCTTAGCTAACCCTCCAACATGCTACTGAGATTGAAATTTCAAGCTGCTCAGCATTATGTAGCAAAACACAAAACTGTATCTGCATTACTGTGTATCTGGTACTGTGCTGCAGTGTTTGAGTTCAGAGTAACAGAAATATAAATAAAATGAACTGAAGAACTTGTCAAAGTCAAGTCAATAAATTCAGATAAAGGAGTGTGCAGTGAGGGTCTGTTCCTATATTTATGAGGACCATATCAAGCCTTTTGTAGTACATCTGACGTTGCCAAAGGGAAATCATTAACCATCTGCAGTCAGGCCTTTAAAGAAAAAAAGTTCTGACAGTTTTCTTCTTAATACTTTGCTAGCTGAAAACAGAGTTGGTGCGTTATAACTCTCATTACCTCTTACGGAAGAAGACCCATTAAGATGGGTCTGAATATTTTTACTTTTGCTGTTAGCAAAAAGAGAAATGATTTATTTACAGAGGTGTTTTCCTTTTACCATCTATATATAGAATTGACTTATAATTGTGAAATTATTTTTCTGCTTAATTATAGAACAAAGAAAGGCTAGGTTGAAATAGGATTAATATATCTTGTGGTTAATTAAACATGAAGTTTGTAAGGAGATAACTCCAACAACAAAAGCAATTAAGACTGGGTTATATATAGGAGGACATAATTAGGCTCAAAGTTCTTGTAATCCCAAGGACTAAAGAATACCTTCCTTTAAAATAACCTATTATCTGACTATTTTGAGAGAATGATCAAATATTATTATAAGCACTGTCAGCTCAGTTATCCTTTAATTTCTTTCCAAATTAAAAAAAATAGATTAAAAATGTAAGATTTTTATAGATTAAAAAACATGGCTCTGCTCTTGAAAAAATTGCTCTATTTCTATCTTTATGTCTGTTGAGCAAGTCTAAGCATCTGTTAGTAGACGTAGCCACAGAAAAGTCTCAAATCAGTGAGGAAATTCCAGTGAGAGCCTGTTTTGAGACTGTATTACAAGTCTCAAGGTGCTCTTGAACAAGACCTAGATAATTGAAGAAATGTTTAGTTGCAGCATTTTTGTGTCTGCTGTGATTTCCCTTTTAAATTATCTTCCTCTCTTTCTCACCTTTTCTGCTAAGATTTTTCTCTTATGTCATGTTTTCTGACAGGGAAACTGTTCTTGCATTACTTGAGGATCAAGCAGGATGAATGTTATTAAGCAGAGTGGAAAGTGGTTCTTGCACAATGCATTGCTATAGAGACACACCTGAGTTAGCGTGGAAACCAAAACCAAAGAAGTCAAGCTATTAAGCATTCTGCTGAGACCAACACTAAACTGTGAGTGGGATATTGCTAGGTAAAAATACATGATGAAAGCAATGAATAGGCTAAGATTCAGAAACAGCAAGAGAAGCATCCACATCTACTGTATGGATGTTTAAACACGCTGAGATAGGAGGCTGTTTCATTTTTCTGCTTCCTGCCAGGAAAATGTCAGCCTGGTTAACCACGTGTCCCCTTTCCTCTGAAGAGGACTGCAAGGTATTTTTTTGCCTTCTAATTCAGATGAATTTAAATTTTCTTTGACACCACTACTTCATTGTGTCTCAATTTCATTATTTGCTTAGCAATAATGATTCACCATTTGCCAAGCCAGGAACTGATCTCTTTCTATCCACTTTATACAGGGAACAGAGTAAGAAAATGAGAAGCATATTTTGAACAAACATGTTGTAAAGTCAAACAGAGTCTTATAATACAGTTTCACTGCCCTTTTAAAGCGGCATAAGGACTAAAATACAGTGAATTCAAAATTGCAGTGAAGAACAGCTTTCTGAGACCTTTCTATTTTTTACTCATAAGATCCTGACAGATACATGAAGAAAATCTAAGTCTCTGGCTTAGTCAGGAAGTAACATTTGGGAACAAATGCACAGGGCTAACAGAAACAGCACAGCCCAGTTAATAAAGCAACTATCAGAAAACAGAACTAGACTCAGCTTGATTCCATTCTTTTGCTTTCATCCTGCAATCATTTTTTGCTCTCACCTGCTTGTACATCAGGTATTTTTTACTGCTTAAATATACTTGACCTTGTCAAGGTCTCCTAATTTCTCTTCATCATGGGTATTTTCTTTGCCATCTTTTATGTCCTGACAAGACAAAGACAAGACAACAACTGTGTCCAATTGTGTTGGAGTCTGAAACTAATTCAGATGTAGCTACGAAAACAATGAACATTTTTATTAGGAAAAATTGGATGCTGTTTTGAAACACTGCCACAGAAGAAGAGGGCATGACTATGAATCACTTTGCACTCTTTCTTTCTGTATTACTACCTACACAGTTCTGTAGCTGTTTTGTTATTTTAAGAGAGGGTAAAGAAAATATGGTTTTGTTTTGCAAACAGAGTCAGAATGTTATTTCAGATCAATTGAAAGGATGGCTAGGTAAAACAGGCAGGAATTTAAAACAATGAAAAACAAACATCTTTCCATTAAAATTTAATGCATGCAATTTTCACAAGGTGCTGCTATTGGCATCAAGTAAGAGCAAAATTTCCACTGTAAATACACAGCAACAAAAAATCCTTCAGACTCAAGTCCTATGTACATCAGAATTTAGAACAACCAGGGAGTTTTCGCTTACAGTCCCAGATTTTTTAGAGCAACATCAAAAAACTGTTATTGTAATAGGAAATGGGTCATTACTCAATTTAACTTTCATCTGCAGGGGAGTGACAGACGGAGAAAAAGCTACAAGTCAGTAAGGGTGCTGACAGTACTCTCTTGCAGCGCTTTAGAGCTAAACATGATTCAACCATTTATGGAAACTTCTCAAGTAATTTTCGTTAGTGCTGGTGAATTTGTTATGTTTCACAGATAGACTTAGGAACACCAAGTTAACCTCTCATTTTTTAGTGAATGCCTAAGAGACAGACAGGGAATACCATTCACTGAACGGTGCAGGGCTTTGTGAAATGAAATATTTTTCTCCTATACATTTTAACCATGGCTAATTATAGCTTCTTATGGACTTTTACCTTGTTACCTATTTATGAATGTGCCATCATATAAATTTTATTGCAGGAAATAATTCTGCTTATCTATTTTTGCCTATTTCCTGGACACCTTACAAAAAAAGAGCTGCTGTACTCTGCCTGTCCTTCTCATAGTCTTTCTGTATTTGGCCAGAGTAAAATCAATGATTCCACCAAGGCTCCAGAATTTCCTGCTGAAAAGATAAAATATAGTCTAAATACCACACTAAAAAGGCAAAATAAACCAGGATTTTATGCTGCCTCATTTAATTTCAAGGCTTAAATTCAATTACCACTATAAACATTTTGATCAAATAAATTGCAGAAAAAACTTTGCAAAGTCAAAAGCAATTTAGGAAGGGCAATGCTGAAATGCACCATTTAGTAACATTATTAATGGTAATAATGCATTTAACTTGAAAAGATTTGGGGGTAAATCTGGGTTAAGGAGTGACCTCTGGAATGGCCATCCAATATCTCCTGGCAGTTAACTGTGACTACGAAATCAAGGCATTCCTTGTAACATCATCTGTATAAGATATGTGTTTATTAGTGTTTATTATAGTATAGTTAAAAAAGCACTTTCAAAATGCTGACACTGTGAGAAAGACAAAAAAAAGAGAAGAATGGATTGAAGATAATGGAAGAAAGAGAAGGGAGAGAAGATAAAGGAAGAAGAGAAGGGAAGGGAAGGGAAGGTGATAATCTAGTTGAACAAAGGAAGAAGTCAGTAAAACATCCTGTTTGGCTTTCAAGACAGGTCAGAGACAAGTATGTAAATTTGTGAGCAAATGTGAGCAATTTAGAAGAGGATATCTCAATATATCAACAACCACAAGAAAGGAAAATGATGAGTGCATTGGAAAGATAAATTAACCATGATTGACTGTACATATTCTTCAGTATTCCTGTAAAGATCATGGCGCAAAGACAGGTTGATGTCTGCAAGTTTTCTGTCTGAAATCTAAGAACTCACTTTTCTGCTTGTGAGAAAATTAAGAAGGGTACCAAATTTGCATCTGAGAATGAGAAAGACCTTTAACTGCTGTCTAAGTAAAGAACATTGATTCTTTTCCTGTGGTGATTGCTGTTGCTTATTGAAGCCGAGGAAAAAGATACATGCCCTTTGTACATAAAATGTTATAATTGAGCTTGCAATTCTGATAGAACACTGTATCTTTCAAAGACCAGTCACAACACACTGCTTAGCAGTCCAAGCCTTCTGGAAGTCATGCAATTTCCTCATTATGTTAATTACTAGATTGGTCTTAAACTAACATTTTATCCTATTCCAATTTTGTCTTTCAAGTCCTAATTTAATTAAGATGTTGTTAAATGGCTGGGGTTTTTTGTTTGTTTCCCAGAGTGTAGGTGTTCAAATAAAATATTTCAGCTGGTGGCCAGACAGAAAACACTTATCTGGTTACTTTAAACAGTACCGGTATTAATTCTTGCTTTGCTAATGACAGAATTCAAAATATAATTAAAAAAAAAACACACAACTTTCTCCTTATGAAATGTTTTCAGCATTTAGGAAATGCTACAGTATAATGATTTTCTATCTGGCAAGCCTCTGCAGAATTCATTACAAATAAGCAAGTAAATACAATAAAAAACAGGAGAAAGAGGCAGGTGCTGTAACAGCCGAAAAGCAAATACCACAAGAGACAGGAAAGAACTTTCCTAATAGAATGAGCACCAACATTAAAATATGCTCAGATAACCAATATGAGAGAGATGGAGAATAATGTTCTCTTCCAATATTAAAAAAAAGGAGAAGAATTTACCCCACATAACTTTCATCTTTCAAAAATTCATCTTCTAGTTTCAGCTAATTATCTCTCTATGGCCAACAGAGTAAATGCAATCTTGAAATTGATTCCTAACAAGCAATTTCAGATATTTACTTCAGGTAGGACGAATTATTACCTGATAGTGTTGTCTTCTTTCCATCTACTATAGAAGGAGCCTATGCAGGTAATTAGAAGTAGATATTTAGGAGATCTATAACTAGCATATGTATATTTTATATATGAAATCCATAAAAATAGAAAGTGCTGTATTTCAGCCCCTTAGCCTCAGGTTATATAGAAAAAAAGTGCTGAAATGTAAGAAAGCTCTGGGTTGTCTCTTCTGACTCATGTTACCTTTGTGCTGCATGAGGCTGCTGGAGCTGACATAACATCAGGCATAGTTACCCTCTGTCTTCTCTTAATCCTCATTTATCCTAGCATTTAGAGAAATTCAGATGACTTTCGTTGGTGGAGCGAAGTGCAACACGTACCACTGTCACGTTTTGTAAACACCAGAGAAATGTAGCAGAAATCCTACATTCCATAAGGGTACTTATAATAAAAGCTGAGTAGAAGCTGTGTCGTTTTGACCATCTAGAGTCTTGAACACTGTAAATAAAGGCTGGCAATATTTGCTTGTGGTGAACGGTATCCTGTGCTGCATCACGAGGTGCATGACCAGTAGGATGAGGGAGGTGATCCTTCCTCCTCTTGTGAGACCCCATCTGGAGTACTGCGTCCAGTTCTGGAGCCCCCAACGCAGGAAGGAGATTGAACTCTTGGAAGGTGTTCAGAGGAGGGCCATGAGGATAAGTGGAGCACCTCTGCTATGGGAACAGGCTGAGAGAGTTGGGGCTATTCAGTCTGGAGAAGAGGAGGCTCCAGGGAGATCTTACAGCAGCCTTCCAGTATCTGAAGGGGGCTACAGGAAAGCTGGGGAGGGGCTGTTTCCAAGGGCTTTCAGTGGTAGGACCAGGGGGAATAGTTTCAAGTTGGAAGAGGGGAGGTTTAGACTGTAAGTTAGAGGGAAGTTCTTCATGATGCAGGTGGTGAAACACTGGAACAGGTTTCCCAGGGAAGTTGTGGCCCCCTCCCTGGAAGTGTTCAAAGCCAGACTGGATGGGGCTTTGAGCACCCTGGTCGAGTGGGGGGTGTCCCTGCTCATGGCAGGGTGGTTGGCATGAGATGATCTTTAAGGTCTCTTCCAACCTGAACCATTGTATGAATCTATGAATATAAGTAGATCATACGATGGCATGAAATGTTGTAGATAGAGATTATTTTGCATATATATATATAGATAGAGAGAAGTGACTAATTTTTTGAAATGCAGTTTTACATTTTGTTTCAAGCATGAGACTCTGTGATGTACGAATGATGGTCATGTATTAAACTAAATGAAGAAGTCAGGTGCAGCACTGAGACGATTGTTTTCTAATGGTGCTGAAAATTCCCAGCAACATTGTCTATTACTGGAGACTGAGATGGCAGGAAAATACCCAACTCAGATGCATTACACTAGTTGCAGTCATGATATTTTGAAAATGTGTAGGTATATATATAACAGCTGTTTTGCCAATCTTCAAACAGTCTGCTATCTTTATCAGCAACTGTTTTTTCGTGTAATAGTGCTTAGCTGATTCTATCAGATACAATCAGCAAGAGAAATGTTAGAGTGCAACAGTGCTTGTTGCTCCACTCGACATGTAAAGGGAAGGATGATTTTCACCTCAGCTCAATGGTGATTATCTGAAATACTTGTGGATAAACTGTTGCTAGGTTTATCATTCATGTACGTCAAGCTGCAGAACCTTCCACTAGCTTTGCCACAAAATGCAAGATAAGCAACCAGACAAAAGTCATTTTTGCAGTAAGTAAACCAAAGCAAATAAACTGTTTTAAAATTTCAAGTGCATCTAGAAGCAAAAAGCTACTGCAGTGCTAATTGTGACCTGAAGATAATATGGACATATTAAAGGAACATTAGCTTTCCAAGACAGGCATATTGTCATCCAGCTGTGTTCTGTCGAGAGACAGACCTTCTAAAAACCCATCGTATCAGCAGACTATTTAAGATAAAATACTGCCAATACACATGTATCATAAAATTTGGGATAGGTCAACACACAAGACAATTTATTCAAAAAGGATTGTTAAGGGAGAGGAAATCTGAACCTATTTGGAGACACCAAATGAAATCACAAAATCATCAACGCTGGAGATGCCTCAGATCCAAGCGATATTGCAGAGGATTGTAGATCAGAAAAACAGCATCAAAGAGATTACTTTCTGAAGCACCAGGCAAAGGACAAAGAGGAAAAAGCATTCAAGTAGATGGTGTTGCTGTCCTCATTTAGGCAGTAAGAGGGAAATCAATACAGTAACAGATATGGCATCTGCCGATCTATCAGAAATAGGAAGTATTTTAAACCACCAAAATCTTTACTAACAGTAAATCAAGAAAACAAGCTGCTGCCCTTATTTCATAATTTATAACTACAGGAAATTAGTAATAGAGCAGGAATGGATTTTGAGGAAAATCTTAATTCCTTTGAATTATAGTCTTAGCTAGGAAAATGAGATACAGAGCAGTGAAAATCTATTTACAAGAGCAGTCACCAAGCATCTAAAAGATCAATAGGAATCGTTTTTAATAATCTTTATAGCCTCAGCACCTCATTCTAGGTATAAGGCAGAAAGTTCTTTAACACTTTAAGTCAAATAGCTGAAAACATGGGGAATGGGATGTCTGGTTGGAATGACAGTCCTGGACTGTGTCCAGGAAGGAATAGAAGAACTACCACAACTGGCAAAGCAGTCTGGTCAAAGCAGTTCAGCAAGAGTTCCTGGGAAAAACCCATGAACTGGTTCAAGGCTAGAGAAGAGGAGGCTGAGAGTAGACCTTACTGCTCTCTACAGCTACCTAAAAGGAGGCTGTAGAGAGGCTGTATTAAGGCTGGTGCTGGTCTTCTCTCCCAAATTACTAATCACAGGATTAGGGGAAATGGCCTCAAGTTGCATAAGGGGAGGTTTAGATTGGACCTTAGGAAAAAATTCTTTGCTGAGAGAGTGTTTGGGCACTGGAATAGGCTGCCCAGGGAGGCAGTGGAGTCACCATTTAAAAAATGAGTAGATATAGCACTTATATAGCTTAAGTTGTTAGGGATGTTGGGATGAAGGTTGGACTTCTTGGTTCCACAATGATCCCATGGTTCTATGATTCTAAGGTAGCTAATGATGCTGTCAGGAGAATGAAAGCAATGAGGGGAAGGAATTGCCTTGAAAGAAAATGAAGTTTTGGATTTTGTTTCTCTTCCCAGTGATTGACTTGAAATGCTTTACCTCACTTAGTTTATGCTATGTTTATACATACTTACGGGAAGCAAACCATCTATGTTGTTTAAATTTCACTTCCCCACCTCCTAAATTTAAATTTTATGCAGCTAATTTCACAGAACTGTCTCCAAAAGGAAGGGCATCCCTAAAGAAAATATTCAGAAGGGAAAATCGCTGTAACTGTTTACTTGCCTTAGTAACAGCTGTGTTTTCTGTACCACCAAGCTGCATAGATTTCAGCTGTGATTAGTATAGAGACACAGAACAGGCAGGTTATCTTAGTTAATGGAAGCTCCTATAGGCCAGGCAGCTGACAAGACTAATACAGCATTGTCTTTAAAGGAATAGTAAGAGCGCCCTTAAGAAGGCATGTGAAGGAGTTCAGACTCAGATTATGACAGAGCTGAAAGTATGATTCTGGTCATCTAAACTCATGAATTTTTCCTCCATGCCACCAACATTCTGTCTTCCATTACTAATGATGATGTTTGGTATAAAGGAGTGTTGTGTGAGGAACTGTGAGTTTGTAAGTGGGTAGAGTCTAGATCCCAACAGATCTTCAACAACTGCAGCAAGAATACATTACATGTTCTTCTTGATCCTGAAAATGTCTGTGTGTGAAGACACATAATGCATATTCCTGCCTCTAGAGCCAAATTGTGGAAGTACACAATTGTGGAATACACTTTGAAACAAAGAACACACTTGCTATGGCTGTATTTTAAGATATACAGAAGATTCAGAATGTCTTTTTTTGTGAGAAATCCAAGGAAATAATCCTGAGCTCATGAAAGAGAAGAATTTATCTCTAGGATTCATCCAAAAGTGCTGTGAACTGCCCCTAAGTAGCAAGTAGCATTTATGCATGATGCAAACATCATCTCTCAACAGCCATTAGCACAGCAGGCACCCTGAGATGCATGTCAGCACGCAAGCTTTTATACAGTGGAGAGCTGATAGCAGTGGCATTTGGGCAAGGATACCCCAAAATAACTGAAAGTCAGAACAGACCTGTTCAATGAATCTGCATACCACACACTAGAACTATAATATTTAAAAGCATTCAGTAAACTTTTAAGCAATTTTATAGGCTTTCTACTGAAAATTATGAAAGGTAAAACAAGTAAGGCATGTGGAGAAAGTTCAAAAGGCATGGAAAGCTAACAGTGTGAAATATCATACTGGTAGGCCAGATACTACTGCAAAATCCAGAAATCTAAATCTCACTATTTAAGCCCATTTTAGGATATAATGGCATTGCTATTGGGATTATTCCCTGTAATATGCAGCTGCTGAGGGAAGAGTGCATACGGCTAAGTTTACTTTCACATGGTTTTCCTTACAAATGTATTTTGAGTAAACTATATGACAACAGCATAAGGATAAAACTGCAGACAGTTTTTTAAAAGGTTAAAATACAATACTCTGCATTTAAAGCTAAAAGTAGAGAATTAACAGCAAAGAGAACAACAACCATCTTATCAATTTAACTGATGTGTCTTTCTTACAGAATTCATAATGATATGGAATCATTAGTGATCTGAAGGAACCTCAAAAGATCATTCAGTCCAATCCCCCTGCCACAGCAGGATCACCTAGACCAGGTAGCACGGGAACACATCCAGGTGGGTCTTGAATGTCTCCAGAGAAGGAGACTCCACAGCTGCCCTGGGCAGCCTGTTCCAATGCTCCATTACCCTCACTGGGAAGAAGTTTCTTCTGATATTTATGTGGAACCTCCTATATTCCAGCTTGCTAAACTTGAGGCTTGTGAACACATCTCTTACTCATGGACTGATTTCCAAATAATCAGCCTATAGTGGAAGCTGATGCCCACCTTCAGCACTGAAAAAACAAATAGGTTTAACGTCCTTTTTTTTTCTTAGTCAAACAAGAAATTTTATGATTTTTTTTGGATAAATGATTTAAGTATAATGACTTTAAGGAAAGGGTATACCAGTCATATTCCTGTGAAATTTCTGAACTCATATCATTGTCATGTGTCAAGGATAAATATTTCTTCAGACTTTCTTTTTGATCAGATTAAAAATTGTATAGCTGATACTTTGAGGACTTCCAGAGATGGCACAAGTAGTCAGATGAATTGTGATGGTTCAGGTAGGTTCCAAGACAAGCAAGACAGAAGATTGGAAATTTTACATTAGAAGAATTAACTCTGCAGCCCTTCACTGCCCACTGTTAATTGAAAGTCCACTGTCACACACAGGAGGAATAACACATCTCAGGATCTTTCTGTGGAGTCTCTGTACAACTTCTGTTTCTTGATATGATTAGAGAGGAAACATTTACACCTACTTCTCCACACAGCAATACATTTTTCCATCTCTCCAGCAGTTACTAACCTATGTTTTCACAAGTTGCTCTAAAAAACTATCAGCAAATCCCAGGGTCTTTGGTTATACTAAAGTTAAATAGACAAGGCAACTGCTTCTTCTTTTCTGTACGTGGCTAAGCTCGGAGAAAAGATAGAAATCATATTGTTAAATTGCTTAGCAACTGTAGGTAAAGAAGGTAATATGTCATGGTTTATATGTGAGAAGATTGCAGAAGGTTAGTAGCCACGTCTAGTGATATTGAGGCTTTCCATTGAGAACTGCTCTGCAGACTGTCAACTCACTCAAAACACTCTATTTTCAACAGTGCAAAAAATGTAAATGTGTCAGTGACTGGTCAAATAGGCTTCCATACTGGTGATTTATTGCGATCTTTCACATCAGTGTAATACTGACTTGTATAAATCACTCCCAGGCTGAAAACAAGCCCTGTGCACAGCTGTATAATGAATTCATGTGCTGAATCAGTCTTGCCAGGCTCACAGTAATGTTGGAAGGTTAATTTTGAGCAGCCTCGATTAGACAGAGGTAATTTCTGTGAGACAGCTAACATGCACAAAGCTGAAGTAAATACAAATTTGAAGGGAGCTCTGGAAGAGCAGAAGAGAAGAAAAATAATAACTGCTCTCAGGAAAAGTGGAGAAGCCAGTGAAGCAGATCTGCAAACTCATAAGGGTTGGCTACTTGTGGTGTAGGACAGGAAGACCTCTTTGGGATTTCATAGCTGAATCCTCTCCATGTGGCAGAGTTAGCGTGGTTATACACAGAAACCAAAGAATACGAATATAAACAGAATCACAGAATTATTGCGGCTGGAAAAGACCTCTAAGACCATCATGCCCAGCCTATGACCTAACATCACCACATCAGCTAGACCATGGCACTGAGTGCCACATCCAGTCTTTAAACCAGCCAACTGTTCCCATACCTGAAACACAAAAAAGATAAACATTTGGGAAAATGTGTGTGAAACTTTACCTGCAGCCACTGTGACTGGTCATTGTGGCCAGAGGTCCAAGCATTAACTTTGCCTTGCTTGTCCAGACGGGCTTTTCTGGGCTCCCAAGCAAACATATCCATGTTGAGTGTACGGAAAACACTGGAGGCACTAATTTGGAAGTCCTGTATGTGTCCTGATTTCATCCCCAGGGGTTCAGAGCAACCTATAACAGCAAAATAAGATCTATTACACCACTTATCCCTGTAAGTGTTTCAGACTTTTCATTAAGGAAAAGAAAACTAGCAGTTCATGAAGAAAAGGATTTAATCAAGACTATTGTTGGAGGAACTTGCACAAACAAATAAAAAATAGACAATTCACAGCACTTTATTTTAACACTACCTTGAAAGAATCAAAAACAAGATAGAGGATTCAACACATTTTATCCTGGCATGAATTTATGAAAGTAAACAAACAGAAAATATTACTTTTGTCTCTTCTTATCTTGGCTTATTTTCCTGTCCAGAAGCTTGCTATTGTTTCCTCTCCTCAGTATGGTTTTCTCTTGCTTTTGTGCCATGTAACATCAAGCATGTGTTCCCCTACTGAGGAAACATTCATTTTTCTTAAAACCATTGCTGAAGGAAAATGCGAACAAGCACTGAACTTTTCGGCAGTTTTGAGTTACTTAACATCTAACCAAAACTTTGAAAACCCCCAAATGCACTGTCACAGTAGAAGACCACAGGAAAATGACAGTGAAGGAGGGAGAATAATAAGATATTGTTGGGAGGAACTGAGAATTAATATCTTAGTTGTATAAACCAAGTGGATGACCCACATCATAGAATCATAGAATAAATAGGGATCAGAAGGGACCTCGAAAGATCACCTAGTCCAATCCCCCTGCCACAGCAGGATCACCTACACCAGGTTGCACAGGAACACATCCAGGCAGATCTTGAACGTCTCCAGAGAAGGAGACTCCACAATCCCCCTGGGCAATCTGTTACAATGCTCCGTTACCCTCACTGGGAAGAAGTTTCTTCTGATATTGATATGGAACCTCCTCTGATCCAGCTTGCACCCATTGCCCTGTGTCTTATCACCAGATGACCTTGAGAAGAGCCTGGCTCCAATCTTCCTGACACCCACCCCTCACATATTTGTAGGCATTAATGAGGTCACCCCTCAGCCTCCAGATGCGGTCTCACCAGTGCAGAGTAGGGGGGAGAAAAACCTGTCTTGATCTGCTAACCACTGCCCTTCTATTCCCCCCCAGGATGCTGTTGGCCCTCTTGGCCACAAGAGCACATTGCTGGCTCAGAGTCATCCTGCAGTCCACTAGGACCCCCAGGTCCCTTTCTCCTACAATGGTCTCCAACANTCCAAGTCATTAATGAATAGATTGAAGAGGACTGGTCCCAGTACTGATCCTTGGGGGACCCCACTAGATACAGGCCTCCAGCTAGACTCTGTCCCATTGACCACTATTCTCTGGCCTCTGTCCTGCAGATATTGTGATACATCACTGAGTATCATTTTGACCATAGTGAACGAGAGATCTTGGGCTTTTCCATTCATTGCCCATAAAAAAAAAAAA
>VZRI01007818.1:37716-55782 GCA_013397515.1 Upupa epops | reverse complement strand
CCAGTCCACACTTGCCTCAGTTTAGTCATAAACATGCTATGTGAGACTGTGTCAAATGCCTACGAAGACAGACTACACCTCCTGCTCTGCCATCTATCCACTGAGTTATGCCTTCATGAAAGGGTATCAGGTTCGTCAAGCATGACTTCCCCTTGGTGAAGACATACTGACTGTCCCTAATGATCCTCTTGTCCTTGATGTGCCTACAGACAGCATCCAGGACAAACTGTTCCATCACCTTTCCTGGTATGGAGGTGAGGCTCACCGGTCTATAGTTACCTGGGTCCTCCTTATCAACCTTTTTGAAGATTGGAGTGACATTTGCTAACCTCCAGTCTCTAGGCACTTCTCCTGATCCCCATGACTTAGAAAAGATGACAGAGAGTGGCTTAGCAATGATTTCCACTGTCTCCCTTAGCACGCATGGGTGCACCCCATCAGGCCCCATGGATTTATGTACATTCAGTTTGCTCAACACATCCCTAACCCAGTCCTCGTCAACCAGGGCAGGCCCCTCTCTTGCCTTGACTTCCTCTGGAGCCTCAGCAGTCTGGGCTTTGATACCAGGACAGTTATCAGAAGTACAGACGAAGGCAAAGAAAGTGTTCAGTATGTCTGCGTTCTCTGTATCCTCTACCTTCAGGGCACCCAGCTCATTCAGCAGAGGTCCCACACTGCCTCTAGGTTTAGTTTTACCTGCAATGAATTTGATGAAGCCCTTTCTGTTACCCTTGACCAAGGGTAACAAGGGTGAATTCCAAGGAGGCCTTGGCTTTCTTAGCTGCATCCCTACATTCTCTCACCAGACCCTTATCATCACCCCAAGTAGCCATCTCCTCATTTCATGACTTTCTTCTTCCTCTTCTGTTTGCTGCTGTAGCTCCCTTTTTAAACACACAGGTGTTCTAGCTCCCTTCCTCAACTTCTTTCCTGTTGGTAAGCCCTTGTGTTGTGCTTCAAAGAAGTAGTCACTGAATGATGACTAGCTGTCTTAGGCACCTTTCCCTGCCAGTACTCTGTCCTATGGAATCTGCCCCAGCAATTGCTTGAAACGGCCAAAGTTGGCCCTCCTGAAGTCCAGGGTTGTGATTCTGCTAGGTATTCTGTTCCTACCACACGAGACCCTGAACTCCACCATCTCATGGTCACTGCAACCAAGGCTGCCCTCAACTTTCACAGCTTCATGCAGACCCTCCTTGGAAGATGCAGCAGTGCTCCTCTTCTAGTGGGCTCCTCCTCCGTTTGCATCAGGAAATTGTTACCAATGCACTGGAGGAACCTCCTGGACTGAGGATGGCTGGCTGAGTAGGTCTTCCAGAACACATCAGGATTGTTACAATCCCCCATGAGAACCAAGGCCTGTAGCTGTGAGGCTGTTGTTAGCTGCCTGTAAAAGATCTCAACTTATTCTGATCTGGTGGCCTGTAATAGACACCCACAACAGTGTCACCCATGCCACCTGCAAACTCTCAACTGTTTCTTCATCTGCCCCTGGACAGAACTCAATACATTTCAGTTGCTCTCTCACTTAAAGAGCAACTCCACCACCTCGCCTTGCTGATTTGTCTCTCCT
Organism: Upupa epops; assembly: GCA_013397515.1. Classification (NCBI taxonomy): domain Eukaryota; kingdom Metazoa; phylum Chordata; class Aves; order Bucerotiformes; family Upupidae; genus Upupa; species Upupa epops. Next base: position 54,209 of record VZRI01007818.1, on the reverse strand, counting down.
GAAAAGGACACAGCCATCCATGACCACATTCCAGTCATGTGAGCTGTCCCACTAGGTCTCTGTAATTGTCACCAGATCATAATCACCTTACTGGACACAGATTTCTAAGTCATGCTACTTATTCCCCATGCTGTGTATATTGGTGTACAGACGCTTTAGAGAGCAAGCTGAGAGCTCCAATTTCATTCTAGGACTGTGAGAGGCCACGTGCTTTTCATTAAGACCAGAGCTCTGTCCCACTGGTACGCACTCACCAACTTCGTACCCACCCCCCTTCGAATTTATCCTTCAGTTTGACTCCCAAGTTCCAGAGCCCTCCATATCTGTTGAGTAAATGCAAACAGGAAGGTAAGGGAAGACAGGAAGCTGGCTATTCTGAGTAGGGAACTGTTTCCATTGTTTACCAGTACCTAGGTCCCTCCTACATGGTGGCAGGACTGTAAGGGATCCTCTCCTCCATGTGTTGTGCAGAACCGGCATGTGCTGCCTTTGCCTCAGGGATGACAGGGTGTGGCTCCACCAATCTTCCTATCACCTCCCTCTCACAATCTCTGATGCTTCTCAACTCCTCTACTTCCTCTTTCAGCAATGCCTCCGTGCTGCGCAGATCATTCACTAGCTCACACTACAAATGGTTGTTGCCACTATTACCCATTGGTACAAATGAGATGCCCTAACATGTTCTGCAGCCACAGTCCTGGACAGCTGCATATTCATGTTGGAGCTCCACCTGGATGACCACGTAGCTTCTCACAACAGCTTTCAGGTAAGTTAAGACCATAGTTATGTTAGTTAAAGGGTGGTAATCACTAGCTAAGTTTGTCTCTACAATCAGGAAGGAGACTGCATCCTTCCCCTGCCTCTGCAAACTGCCCTTCCAATACACATCATGCTCTAGAGGGAGGGCTCTTGTACTTATTTAGGTACCTTCAATCTTGGCCCCACCCACGGTGACTCAGAGCTTCCTTGTTGAGTGAAAAATGGGTCGTTTACTTCTGGTTTCGATCTGTCGCCCAGAAGTGTTGGGGCTCCACCCTTATTGGTTCAGATGTCCACCCATCAACTGTCAGTCCCAGACACAGGCAGCAGCAGCTGCTGCTTTATGCCAGTTTAATAAATACCTAAGAAAGGGCCTTTTGGTAACTCTTTTCAATATATATGCTTTACTTCAGTGTGGCCCAATCTGCACTGAAGCTATTTTCCTCGTGGAGAAGATACTCCCTCCCCCTTTGCAGGAACATCACTATCACACCCTCCTGGCAAAGAGAGATGCAAATCATGTGCACAGGGTTGGCCAACAATCCAGGAGCCACCAGTAACTACTATGTGCCCAGATGAAACCACATAACAAATTTGGCCTGCAGCAAGTCTCTGCATCCAAGTTACAAATCCCTCAAGCAAGGTCTCATATGAAAAATGTGAACAATTTTAACAGATGGCACCTTGATCTGACAGAAGTTTGGCCTCCAGTTGTCTGCTAAAGCGGCCTTGAGATACAGAAATGAGCAGCTCCTCCCCAAACTAGGAGGTCAGTGGAGGGGAGGGTCCTGATGGATGGTTTTGTGAAGAAAAAGAAGATGGATTAAAACTAAACTGCAAATTGATCTGTGCAGCAAAATAAAATCAGGATGTGAGAAGACAGACCTACATCTGCATCATACAGGTGTAAGACTTGGAATTAGTTTCCTAACATCTGCTGTGTACATAAAAAAGGATTGCTGGTACCAAGGAAGGAGAAAAAAAAGCAGCACGTTCACACTGCATGGAGCAAATTAACCACTAAAGCAACACAAAAGTAAAAAAATAAAGAGTGTGGGGTTCTTTTCCATGATCATTGAGTTCACTGCCTGCTCTGTTCCTGATTTCCTGGTTTAAGCTGTGTGTTCCACCACATCATTAAAGAAAAGAACAGTCCTTCTGCTTTCCCTGAAACCATTTGAAAACACATTTCTGTTGAGATCCTAACGGAGCCAGCCTTCCAGACCCAAACAAAAGAGTTCCATTGCAAGGGACTTCTGGCATGCCTCTCCCCCAGCCCCCACTTGGTACCTCAGACTTACTAGATTTTGGAGTTTCTTCCCAGGATCCACAAAGATCTGTCTTAACAAAATGCCTGAATATGTGACAGGCAAGGACTCATTTGTGTGTTTTTCTTTGTCTATGAGAACATCCAAGAGAGGTAGAAGAGGTTACTGTTTTGCTCATGTGAGATGTTATATTATGATTCGTGTCAANAAGTGGAGATGTGAACAAAGAGAAGACTGATATAGGGGATCCTTTGAAGTGATAATATGTATGAAGTAAGGTATAAAATGTTGCTGCCTTAAACTGTAAGGTGTGCGTGTTGGTGGAGTGACCAACTCCCACGCACCCGGTGCCGCTTGCTCATTCCTTATTACCGCAACCAATAAATCTTTTGTATTTTATCAAAGATTTGGGTGTCTGTTGGATCATTTCTAACAAATTGGTGACCCCGACGTGATTTCTCAACTTCTTGAATGGGGAATACCCGATCCTGGGAAGGCGCGCCCCAACTCTGGTGGTCCCAGGTGAGGGTTAAAACCTACTGGAAGAGAGAAATCATACAATAAGGCATGAGCAAGGAATTTTGAGCTCCCTGGAAAAACTGCAGTGCAATTTTACCCGTAATTCTAGTGCACGAAGAACCCAGGCGAGAACAGCGGACTGTGAGTATCGCTTGGTTGGGTGGTGTCTGGCTGTAATTTATTTTATCAAAGATATTTGTATTTTATCAAAGATTTGGGTGTCTGTTGGATCATTTCTAACACTCATAATTATTTCTCCTTCCCCTTTCATCTTTACTATTCCCAGGGAATACAGTTGCAACAGCATACCACTACCCTAAGCTGAGTTTTTTTTACTTAGCTGCATAGGAATGACTGTTCACATGTGAATACCTAAACAAATCTGCCTTGTACAAACACGAGAGCTTTCAGTGCTTATAGAAAGAACCCAAACGGTGCTTATAGAAATAACCCAAACAAGGTTCATACCTTGTCAGGAAAACAAATGCTTTGCTCTAAAAAATGGAAAAAAATAAACCCTATACACATCCTATCAAACCTTCAATCTTGTTTATGGAATGTGATGTTTACCAAATAATTGACTGCTTTGCAATGGTCAGAATATTTATTTCAAACTATGTGGACTTAAAAATAAGACTTTTTACTTTCCCACTCGTATTGCTGCACCGGTGGAAAACGAAAATTATGTCTGCTAGGAATGTAACAAAATCTATTAATAAGTATTCATTAAAATTATTCCTTCCAAAAGGCTCTGGGGGGAAAAAAAAAAGGAGCCCCACAAAAGCAACCTTTCAAAACACAAATGGCTTAGCTTTCCAGCAGAAGCAGATAGAAAAATGTGTACAGAAGGATAAAAGAGAAAAGCACTGGGAATAAAATAATTACATTTTTGTGAAGACGGGGAAGAGAAGATATTAAAATTATCTAGTGGCTTGGAGACATGATACCTTTCTCCACAAAGATAAAATCATGGGCACTAGCAACTTGGAATAGCTCACATCTCCCCCTGAAGCACCAGTCTCTTACTGAGGAGTATGGAAGATGTCAGGGAAAAGCACACAAAATTAACAAGTCCTGCTACATTTCTCTCTTGATGGATAACCTCAGAGATGCAGCAAGGGTAGTACTCCTTGATAAACAATACTGTGGTTTGAAGGGTTCATCTCCCGAACTTGGTGCAAGTCTCCACCTTACCATCTGCCTGACAAGACCCTGTAACTACAGCATTCCTAAAGAACTTAGGAAGAAGTTCGTGTAACAGCTACTCTTTTTCTACAGCAGCTGTGTATCTCATATACATATGCAAAAATATCTGTGCTGGAGGCAGAGTTAACACACTAGCAAATTTGACTGACATCATAACATATTTGGCAAACTTTGACATGGCCAAGACTGACAAGAGAAAATGGTCTCAAGTTGTGCTAGAAGAGATTGGACATTAGGAAAAATTTCTTCACTGAAAAAGTGGTCAGGTACTAAAACAGGCTGTCCAGGGAAGGGGTGAAGTTGTTGTCCCTGAAGGTGTTCAAAAAACATGCAGATCAGGCACCTGAAAACACAGTTTAGTGGGTGTATGGCATTGGGTTGATGGTTGGACGGTTTTATTTAATAAAATGTAACTAACTAGAATGCAAAACGTGTACAATCTGGATAAAGGACTTTTTTATAAAGGCACTACAAATGACATTTTCCCTTTACTTCAGAATGCTACAAACACCAAATTAGCATACCTTAGAGTGGAATTTCTGCTACAGAACATATTAAAGGTCAAATGTCGAAGAGTGAAGAATAAGTCTGACATCTATTTAGAAAATAAATAATCTCTTAATAAAAACAGAGGCCCCTTGATGCTCTTAATTCTCCTTCAGTGTTTGCATACACTTTCAAATAATTAGAGAAACCCACTCCAAAACACCCTGACTGAAAAATAATAAAAAAAATCCACTGCAGACCTGAATGCCTTGTTTGCTGGGCTTGTTAGAGGGCTCTGGAGGTCACAGTGATTGACAAGCCTTTGGTGCCTGCAGGAGGGCTGCTAATGCATACACATTGCTTGAGAGGTAAGCTCTAAGTACTGGCCATGCCTAATAACTAACAGGCATCCAGTAGGCTGAATAACATAGCCAGCAAACCCTTATGTCAAAAGGAGTGTATGAAAGCTTGCAAATTATATTCTGTATCAATTAGTACAATTAGAATGCAGGAGGATATATATGGTATATCATGCAAATACAGATCTCCTCCCACTCCAAGGAATTTTGATAAAGCAATCTCAGTTGCCATTACTAGCATGCATCTTACTGCTGCACATACACACTTGGGACTCCCATGATGAGACTCTGCTTTGTGTTACTAGAGCAGTAAACTTGTCTAGTGAAGCAATCTGAGCCAAGGCACACAGCCTTCAGTTTCTACACCCTACCATAACATAAATGCTAAGTCTGGATTTCATAAGGTGTGACAGAGAGAGGAAACTATCAAGCCAGATAAGGGTCCTTCCAAATGAGTTCCATCCCAAATGCTCATTGCAGCCTCACCATACACTGAATGGCCATCTGCTATCAGCAGCATCTCATTCATTCCCTAGTACTCACTTGCACAATATCAAGAATGAGAAACACCACCACGCAAATTGATCATTCTGTTTTTCTAACTTCCTAAACTACATCTTACAGAGTTTATGTGTTTGTTCTGTGCATGGCTAAAACAGCAGACTACCTCCACAGGCATGCTTGCAACAGCTTAACCTCTTCGTTCAGCTATGTCTGTTTAGCCCTATACAGTGTTTAAATGTATACTTTCAACAAGTATTAACTACTGTCAGTTGATTATGCTTTTCAAGCTTTACAAATTTCTAAATAGGCTATGTAGGCTACATAGGAATAATAGTTTAAATGTATAAACTTTGAACAACAGTAGATGGCAAGAAAAGAACTACCAGTATTACCTTATTGTACTGAAGTAACCTTAGGCACCACACTTAAAATAGTACTTCTATCTCAGTACTTTTCATGAGTGGAATTCAACTCTTACTTTACAAAGGAAGGTGGCATCAACACTTGCATATAGCATACCTTACCATATCAAGAACTGCTGGTCATTTCCCGCACTCCTGGTATCAAGTGCTGTTGTGACAAACTGAAAAAATAAATCTAGTGAAAATCATTAAGCCTTTGCACAGTTCTCTATCAATGACCTGATGGGCCCTCATCTTTTTCTCATTCACCAATAGCTGGTCTTTTCTGTCCAGAAAGCATCGGAACTTAGTCCAGACCTGGAAACAATGTAAGCACCACAGTTGTGCAGTGGGTAGGCCAGGGATCTTCATCTAATTCATTTCATCTATTGTTGTGATAGCTTAGTGTGCAGCTCAAGTGCAGTATGGGAACAAGACAGTGATACGTAAGTTCCACAAAAAAATAATACATTTAACACTATAAGAAAACTGATGCCAGAGGCAAGTAATTCTATTCATTTTTTTTTCTGTAATATCGTTAGAAAGCTTGGCCAGGTAATTATTTTTTTTGTAAAACAGAAGCATTCCTGGAAAAGCATGTAACACCAAAAACCCAATAAAATGTGGGTGGACTTCTCAAAAGTGAAATAAAATGAAATAAAGATCTTAAGTAAGTGCCACAGTTCTTTCACAGGCTTGCTAGAAATGCTTGGTTTTAAATCAAAATGGAGTCTTGCTTGACTGGCTTTATTTGGAAAATAAACCCAAACTGACAGAAAGAAGAAACAAACTAACAGAAGGGCACACACATATCTGAGAAGCACTTCAGTATTTCAGCATCTCTGGAAATGAAACTAAATGATATTGGAGTAAGAACTGTTTTTCTACTTTGAACTGTAAGTACCATGAGCTTGTGTCAAGTATGATAAAAAAATTGTGGCTGTGACAAAGCTCAGTGAGTCACTTTCCCATTCTCCCAATTTGTCATTCACAGATTGTTTTTTCCTACTTGTAAATAAAGTGACCTTCAGTTCTATTCCAACAGGGGCACAAAGGTATTTCATGAGAAACAGGGACAGGGTATCACCAGGACAACACAAGTAAGCACAAAAGACACATACAAAGAACAGACATTTTCATAGGCACTGTTTATCTGCTGTTTCATAAATCAGCGTCATTGTATTATAACAATAACCATTCTCTTGCAACAAACTGGGTTATCTCTCTCTGCATGGGTTAATTGAGGTTCCATATAAATATCAGAAGGAACTTCTTTCCAGTGAGGGTAATTGAGCACTAGAACAGGGTTCCCAGGGGGTTGTGGAGTCTCCTTCTCCAGAAACATTCAAGACCCACCTGGATGTGTTCCTGTGCTACTTGGTCTTGGTGATTCTGCTGTGGCAGGGGGATTGGACTCTTTCAAGGTCCCTTCCAATCCCTAATGATTCTACAATGCTATAACCACAATTCTATACCACAGCAGCTTTGTCACTAACTACTATAAATGGAATAAACCAAAAGATTGTTTCTCAGTTCTTCATCACAGGTGGTTTTCAGAGACACAGACCACGTGCAATATTACCAACGATGATTATGAGGCTTACGATGACTGCTCAGGTGCCAATGAAAGCCTGTTTCATCAACATGGTCTTCTGTGCTACCATATGCACACTCACCAGAGGCTGTCCCAAGTGTTTCAAAGCACTTTTTTTAAAAAATTCATCCAGTCTAATCTGGTCCAGCATGTTAAAGATCTTTACAGATCTATCTAATATCTTTATGATACATCATCTGAAAATTCAGTTTGATTCCACCTCCATAGTTTAAGTTGCCACAGGCTATTTATACAAATATACATCAAATTTTTTAACTTTGGTTTCCCCCCCTCCAAGTCTGCATCATCGTGCTAATATAAGTAGCACACACTTAAAAACATAGCTGCTAAACCACTGAGAAAATAGCAGTTTAGAAGGAAATAATATCCCAACTTACGGAGGCAGTACAACAGAAAGGGACGATATAAAAAAACACCAACCTTTCCAAAATTGTTCCCATATTTCAGCAATAAATAATACAGACAGTTTGGGGCAAGTTCATGGAAAAAATTACCTTAGCCTATTTTTGCAAATCACATTTTCTAGTCCATTTTTGATTTATGCTACACTTCTGTTATTCTCCATGTCTTGCTTAGTACTATATTCATAGATTCACAGAATCACTAGGGATTGGAAGGGACCTTGAAAGATCATCTAGTCCTATCACCCTGCCACAGCAGGATCACCTCGACCAAGTCACAGAACATCACAGAACAGAACATTACGGATACAAAGCGACCAGGAAAGATCATCCAGTCCAATCCCTCCACCACAGCAGGATCATCCAGACCAAGTCCAGGTGAGTTTCAAATCTCCAGAGAAGGAGACTCCATAACCACCCCAGCAGCCCCTCCAGTGCCCCATCACCCTCACTGGGAAGAAGTTATAGAATCACAGAATCAGTCGGGGTTGGAAGGGACCACAGGATCACCCAGTTCCAATCACCTTGCCATGGGCAGGGACACCCCGCCCTAGAGCAGGCTGGTCACAGCCTCATCCAGCCCAGCCTTGAACACCACCAGGAATGAGGCCCCAACTACCTCCCTGGGCAACCTATTCCAGGCACTCACCACTCTCACAGTGAATAACTTCCTCCTCACATCAAGTCTAAATCTACCCATCTCCAGCCTTGCTCCATTCCCCTTAGTCCTGCTGCTACATGAGATCATCAAAAGCCCCTCCCCACCTTTTCTGTACGCTCCCTTCAGATACTGGAAGGCCACAATAAGGTCACCTGGGAGCCTCCTCTTCTCTAGACTGAACAGCCCCAACTCTCTCAATCTGGCTTCATAGGAGAGGTGCTCCAGCCCTCTCATCATCCTTGTGGCCATCCTCTGGACTTGCTCAAGCACGTCCACATCCTTCTTCTAATAGGGGCTCCAGAATGGGATGCAGTTCTCCAGGTCTCTTAACTGCCCTTTTCTACCAAGCTCCTGCTTAAGTTCTTCATTGAAATAAGCCTCTATGTAGTAACACGAGATTTGCTACTTAGCCTGCATGCTGATGTGGGGAGACAAAGAGAGCTGTTTTTACATCTACCTGGCAAAATACTATTCATACCAGCAGCATGAACTGTTTGGAGATTACAGACAAAATTAACTAAATATATCTCCCTGTTTCCCCCCTTTCCCCACTAAGTTCTTTAAAACTTATTGTAAGAGTACATATTATGCACAATAATTTAAAGCTACAGCTTTCTACATAATTTTGGTGGCTGTAGTTTTACTTAAATGATTTTTAAATTAGTGATTTCTGAGAACGCAGTCCCAGATTTGGACTGGGCAGACAAAAAGGAACCAGTGGAGTGGTTTCAGATTATTCATATAGCATCAGCTCCTGCACTCCTGCCACTGGCTTTCAATTGAAAGGCTTTTATTTACAGAGTTCAGGATACCCTAGATTTCATAGAATCAGGAGGGATCAGAAGGGACCTCAAAAGATCATCTAGTCCAATCCCCTACCACAGCAGGATCACCCAGACCAAGTTGCACAGTTGACCATGCTTTTAGAAATCAACTGTGAAAAAAAATACAGAAGTACATTGTAGTTATTAAGAATAAAAGAAATTGGTGTGTGGGATGTGTGTGTGTGAACAAAAGAAAAGGATTATTACAGAAAAGGTATTTTCTTAATGTATTTATGTATTCCATAGATGGCAACTTACAAATTGTATTTTTCAATAAATGTGGAAATAAGAAACTTAGAAAATGTACTGAAATAGTTTTAAAAAGGTTGTAAAGCATCATAAATAACCTGAGAATTTATTTGGCAAGAGCACAGAGGTCTTGACTGCATCTGTCATTTCTATTATATGGAGCTTGAAGACAAAGAGGACATTCGTATTAGTAAAGATGATAAAGGACTATTTCCAGAATACTGAATTGTCCATTATAATAAAAATTATAAAATTATTGTGTCCACTGAAATTTAAAAGCCCTGATTATTTACACAGCAGTAACTCGAAATTAGTAAATAACTCTGCAGTCTGTGCATGCTTAGAATTAAATAATTTCAAGAGCACCGTAACTAAGAAATAAACTCCACCACCAAATTATGAGATAACCATGCCTTTACTTTCTTTCTCTTGAGAATTTTTTAAACATTTATACAAAAGACAATACTTATACAAAAGATATCTGTAACACAAATTCATGCATAGAAATCATGACAGGCTCGATAAAGGGTCTAGACTGTAACTACTTTTGTAGTTTTCCAAAAACAGAAACAAAACCTGCCACTCTTTATGTTGATTCTGGTACCCTAACATTCTTACAATGTATTTTGCCTACAGAGTTTAAAAATAAATAAGGTATTTATGCAGGTTATCAACAGCATACTTACTTATTACCGTACTTGTATGAAATAAAAATACAACATTTTCAGTTTATTCTCTGTGTTTTCTTAGTAAAAATCTGTCCTTCAGTGCACTGACACTGTAACAACCTTCCTCCCTCTGGCAAATCGTTAAGTATCACAGATATTTTATGGACTTTTTTTTTTCCTTTTATTGCCTTAATATTTTTAGTGCCCTTTCTGTGTCCTTCTGGGCTTCTATTTTTTTCTTGCAAGGCTGTTGATTAATTGAAGTTACAGAGACTGATGCAAAGACCTCACAGTCAAAAATCTACCATTTTTGGTTTAGTCAGAGATCATATAATCAAATAGGGATTTCTCCTATTAACATGAAACATGCAACCTGGCTCAGCAATGGGCAACACCGTCTGTATGTTTTCTCCCAGTTAAAATTGCATATAAAACACAATCATAGTTTACAAATTCAAACAGTATACAGAAATGTAGTGACATCATAACAAGATGCATAAACCTGACATCATAATAAGCAGTACACAACTGTTCTTAGAATCAACTATTTTGATAGATGCATCCAACAGGTGTTCCCTTTTCTAAATGCATTTCATCTTGCGAGAAGCATAAAAATATTCTCTCTAGCATAATATAGTTGACATATACACATGAACTGTAAGAATACTCCTAGCTACCTTCAGTGGAACAAAGTACTGTTACATATTAGTAACAACACTCAAAAATAAAACAGACACTGCAGCCTAAAATATCAGTGAATCCGCTTGAGAAATGAATTTTTCAAATCAGGTATTAAGGTGTTGCATTTTTTCTTAATGTTGTTTTAGTAAGTATGCTGTCCTGTTCAGCACTTACTTTCTGTGGAGTGCCATCTATCTGTGAAGAAAGGCACATTACTGTGAATTGTCTCAATCACAGTATTTTAGTGCACAGATTTAGCACTACATTTGACAATTTGACTCACTGTATTCAATCAAACTCAGACTGTTCATGTTCTAAGAACTCATATTTTTATAGAGCAGGTGAATTAGGCCCACGGTCATTATTAAGAGATAATGCATTTAAAAAAGCTATTATATGCTTCTAGACTGGAAACACCTCTTTAGAATGTGATGTTCAGGGTTGTCCTGGAATTTTAGTTTATAACAACTGTATGCAAGCATGAAGACGTGAAAGCAAACAAGCCTGTGCTGCTACATAATAGACTTTCACTGTGACTATTAACAGACTCTGAACTGTGACACAAATTGGTAACATGCACTTTAAACTCTGATGAAATTTCTCAGTACAGCAAACTTTCTGGAGGGTTGAAGGATGCAGACAAACCTGTGAAGGCAGCGCTCTCATAGGCAAAGGTTCACGCAGAGACTAGAGAAAAAGATTTTTTTTAATTGAATGGCTTCCCTCTCTAATGGCAATTTCTTCTCCCTTTACACAGAAGGTCTTACAGTTTATGTTGTCACTAAGGCAAATGGGTCTGTTCACAAATCTCAACTACAGACTTCCATCAGCCTCTGCATTGTGACCCAGAGCAAACGCCCTATTTAGTCATGAAGGCCAAATATAAACATAGTATGTCAGAAGCTCAGACCCTCAGAACATGCACAGTGTGCTTACGCCTTAGTCCAGCCTAAAATAAACCTCACAAAGTTAAGAATTCATTAAGTTACATAAGCAGGAGTATTACAAAAAAGTCCACCCTCTTACCTCAAAAAATTCAGAGAGGTTGAACTTTGCATGTTCTCAGCAAGTATTGACAAAATCAATATTCAATCCACTTGTGATGGTGGGGGCACAGGTGTTTTTACAGACCTGCGGATGCTTTCTGACCCATTTTTTAGTAATTTCTTACCATACAAAGTTTAAAAAATTCTATAAATTTTTCTGTCATTCTGTAACCAGTGTTAGCTATTATTAATATACTTCTTGTTACAGGTGTCTTATTGAATTAAATTTTTCCAAGCGCTATGGTACTAGGGAATCATTAGATAAACGCAGCACATGACAGAACTTAAGCCCTGAAGCTAGCACATCTAACTGGTAGTTACTAACATATATTAGAATGATAGAATCATTAAGGATCGAAAGGGACCTCAAAAGATCATCTAGTCCAATCCCCCTGCCACAGCAGGATCACCTATACCAAGTCACACAGGAACACATCCAGGCCAGTCTTGAATGTGTCCACAGAAGGAGACTCCACAACCCCCCTGGGCAGCCTCTTCCAATGCTCCATTACCCTCACTGTGAAGAAGTTTCTTCTAATATTTACATGGAAACTTCTATGTTCCCGCTTGCACCCACTGCCCCTTGTGCTATCACTAGATGACCTTGAGAAGAGCCTGGCTCCATCCTCCTCCCACCCAAGCCTCACATATTTATAGACATGAATGAGGTCACCCCTCAGTCTCCTCCAAGCTAAAGAGACGCAGCTCACTCTGCCTTTCCTCATAAGGGAGGTGCTCTACTTCCTTCATCATCTTCATTGCTCTATGCTGGACACCCTTCAGCAGCTCTCTGTTCTTCTTGAACTGAGGGGCCCAGAACTGGATGCAGTACTTCAGATGCAGTCTCAGTACTCCAGAGTAGAGGGGGAGATGAGCCTCCCTCGATCTGCTAACTACCCCCCTTCTGATCCAACCCAGGATGCTGTTGGCCCTCTTGACCACAAGTCCATATTGCTGGCTCACAGTCACACTGCTGTCCACTAGGACCCTCAATTCCCTTTCTCCTTCACTGTTCTCCAACCTATACTTGTACCTGGGGTTGCTCTTGCCCAGCTGCAAGACTACCCATACACTTGTTGTATATTGAACTGAAACTCCTCAAAACAACACTTGGAAAAGTCATTGATCAGCAAGCATGCCCCGCACACAACAGATGGCATAGACTTTTGTCATATTCTGGAGGAAGTCTTGCTTACCTCCTTCTGCATAAGTATCATCTTTCAAACAAACGAAACCATATACTTCAGCAACTGATCTCAACAACAGCTTAGTTTTTACACGCACAGGCAGAATCAAGTTCCCTAAAAACATATCGGTGCTGAAACTGATGACGCCTTCAGAATGATTTTTTGGATTGTGTTTCCATATATTTCTTATACATCTATCAAAATTTCATTTGATGAAACAGCATATGTTATGCTGAATATATGTGGACAATCTTTTACAATTGTTTTAATTAAGACTAAAACCAACAACTAAAGTCTAAAAAAGGTCAATGGAACACGATTACTTCGAAGAGCAAAACCAAGTGGGGCATGAACAGAATAAAAATACTGGAAACAGTAAGATTTCTTATAGCATTTATTAACCTGCAAATAGTGTATATTTACAAGAATCATGAAAAAAATACTTTATATTGTGAAATCCTCATAAGCAAATAAAAACAGCTGACCCAAAGCGCCTGGTGCTACCCAGTATGTGAAATCAGGGACACAGCTTTTAAAAACATTAACATAATGTCTCTCAAAAGAAGGTCCTGAATTTGATATTGAGCTTTTTCTTGCTATGGAAAGATACAGATAATGAAAAAAAAATACAGAGCATTCCATAAATTACAGAATGTACTGAACAGTGTTGTAAAGTAAAACTATTGACATAACAATTTTCATACAATATGCTGCATGGAACAAGCATGCTCTGCAAGATAAACAGAAAACCATTAGATTTTTTTCATTTTGCACTGCAGTCATCATTAAGTGAATTTATCTGTAGCCTGTTCTAAGAGCAGCTGCAGAAGAATATTACACAAATGCTTGGAAAACTCCCTCCAAAATGCTTAGCTGTAAGAAAACTGTAATAATGGTTTTATTTTGCAGCTGAGCTCAGAAAAGATGGAATGCAGAACACAAATCTAAACTGAATTTTTAAATACTTGCATTTAGTACTCCTTGAAAATTCACAAGTAAAAACTGAAGTCTGAATTCCCAATGTGAAGATTTAGTGCTTTTATTAGTAATAGTTTTATTTTCTCTCCTGCCAAAAATTTCTTTTGTAGTTATATAGATGTATGTAACTAGATTGAGGATCACTAGATTGGAAGACATCTCCAATATCAAGACCAACCATCAATCCAATGCCACTATGGCCACTAAACCATGGTTTCAAGTACCAGATCTGTATTTTCTTGACACCCCCAGGGATGGCAAATCCAACACCTCACTGAGCCCCCTGTTCCAATACCTGACCACTCCTTCAGTGAAGAAATTTTTCTAAAGTCCAATTCAAACCTCCCCTGGCACAACTTGAGGCCATTTCCTCTTGTCTTATTGCTGGTAACTTGGGAAAAGAGATCAACCCCACCTCTCTACAGCCTCCTATAAGGTAGTTATGAAGAGCAAGAAGGTCTCCCCTCAGCCTCCTCTAGACTAACCACCAAGACCCTTGTAAGTCTGGTGTCAGACTCTGATCAGCAATACGTGGAATGGTCCAAACACAGTAAGTAGGGAAGGCAGAAATATGCCTTGCACCTTGTAAAGAAATCAGAGCTCTGCATTGGTGGCTGGCCCTAGACACTGTCATTCAATCTGCAAAACTATGCTGAAGAGGTGTGAACAGGGTGAGGTGTCATCTCTCAAGGAGTGACTGATCAGTGTTTTGACCAAAGAACAATATCCCTGATACTGTTGGATCACCATCAAACCCCACCCCTGCCCCAAGCCTGAGACCATTCTGAGAGACTGACAAAAGGACTGCTGGTGGCACTGAAAATCTACAAACCTAAAGAAGCAAAGAGGGACTGAGAACCTATTACCACCACCACTCTCCATCCCATACACTGAGAAACTGACTGAGAAGTCAGCCAGAGAAACTGAGGATTTCTCCAGAGATCTGTGGAACTGTGGAGCAAGAGGCATGCCAGATGCTGCAGCAGCCTGGAGTGGTGATCTAACCTCTCCTGTCTTCCCTCCCTCTCCCCCTCCCACTCCCTCTCCTCTCTGAATTAGGCATCTAGTAATTTTAGTGGTTTCTGTAATCTTTGAATGATTTCTCAGTTATTTTTTAACTGACTTTACTAGCAGTTAACTCTGGTGATTTCTGTACCATCTTGAGTTCAGTATGTAATAACTTCAGTAAATGAGTTCTGTGCAGACCTAGTCTAAGTCTCCTTAATTCAACCAAGCAAATCCATGAACATGAGTCACTGCCTTGTCTGATCAATTAGGATGCCACGGTCTTGTCCTCCAAGCCTTCCACAAGCCTTGTAGATCTCTGGAAACACTGCAGCATCAAAAGTCCATCATTTAGGTCCCCAAAACTGAAAGCAATACTCAAGATGAGGCCTCACCAGTGCAGAACACAAGGGAATGATCACTTCTTTAGTCCTGCTGGTCAAACTATTTCTGAAACAAGTCTAGGATGCCATAAACCTTCCTGGCCACCTGGGCATACTCCTGGCTCATGTTCAGCCAGCAATCTGCCCTTAAGCAGACCAACACAATCACCTAGTTTGGTGTAATTTACAAACTTGCTAAGGGTGCACTCAATCCCCTCCTCATCCAGATTGTTGACAAAGATATCATACATGGCCCCAGTACTGAGCCCTGGGGAACACTGCTTGTGACCAGCCAGTAACTCAGTTTAACTCCATTCAACACAACTCTCTGGGCTTGGCCATGCAGACAGTTTTTCACCCAGTGAAGAGTGCACCTGTCTAACCATTAGCTGACAAATTCTCTAGGAGAATGCTGTGGGAGACTGTCAAATGCTTTACTGAAGACTGCATGAACAACATCCACAAGATTCCTCTCATCCACCAGGTGGATCACCTGGTCATACAAAGAGATCAGGTTGGTTAAGCAAGACCTGCCCTTCATAACACATGATGGCTGGCCCTGCTCCCTTGGCTGTCTGGCACTTTCTGTGTGAGCATGCTCAGGATGAGCCACTCCATAATCTTCCCTGGTACCAAGGTAAGGCTGATACATCCGTAGTGGCCGGGATTATCCTTCCTTCCCTTCCGGTACATGGGCGTCACATTAGCAGCCTCCAGACACAGAATCATAGAACCATCACAGCTGGGAAGGATCTCTAGGATCATCACACTCAGACCTCATCCCAGTATCTCCCCAACCCCTAGACCATGGGGTATCTACCCAGTTTTTAAATACCTCCAGGGACAGCGACTCCACCACCTCCCTGGACAGCCTGTTCCAGTGCCCAACCACTCTGTCAGTAAATAACTTCTTCCTAATTTTGTTGCAACTTAAGGCCATTTCCCCTCCCCTTGTCCTATCATTACTAACTTAGGAGAATAGACAGCCACCAGCTTGGCTACAATCTCCGTTCAGGTAGTTATAGAGGGCAATAAGGTCTCCACTCAGCCTCCTCTTCTCTAGTTCCCTCAGTAACTCTTCATAGAGCATATTTTCGAGATCGTTCACTAGCTTCACTGCCTTCGCTGGACCCACGTCAGCACCAAAATGTTCTTATACTGTGGCACCCAGAAGTGGATACACAGAATCATAGAATCATCACAGATCGAGAAGGACCTCGAAAGATCATCTAGTCTAATCCCCCCTGCCACAGCAGGACACCCCAACCAGTTCCAGGCAGATTTAAAACGTCT
>VZRI01007818.1:20611-37291 GCA_013397515.1 Upupa epops | reverse complement strand
CCCGGAGGGCCTCCGCTTGTCACTGCCCTCCTCTTGGACATGGACCTCTTGAGAGCCACTCTTTGGGTGAGGCCGTCAAGCCAGTTCTTAACCCATCTAGTAGTCCACCCATCAAACACATGTTCCACTAATAGATACAGTACTCAGGGTGTGCTTCCACAAGTGCAGAGTACAGGGGCACAATCACCTCCTTACCTCTGATTCAGGTCAGGATGCCACTGGCCACCTTGGCAGAATGGCCACCTTGGCACCCTGCTGGCTCATGTTCAGCTGGCTGTCATTCAACACCCTCAGGTCCTTTTCCAACAGGCAGCTCTCCAGCCACTCTTCCCCAAGCCTGTAATACTGATGAAGTTTGTTGTGACCAAAGTGTAGCCCACTGCTTCAGCCTGTCAAAATCCCTGTTTTAAATCTTCCTGCCCTTGAGCAGATAAACACTCCCACACAATTTGGTGTCTCTGCAAATTTACTGGGGGTACAACTAATCCCCTCATCCAGGTCATTAATAAAGATGTTGAACAGGACCTGTCCCAAAACTGAGCCCTGAGAGACACTGCTTGTGACCGGACACCAACTAGATTTAACCTCATTCACCAGAACTCTGGGCTTGGCCATCCAGCCAGTTTTTAACCCAGCGAAAAGTACACCTGTCTAAACTGTGAGCTGCCAGCTCCTCCAGCAGAATGCTGTAGGAAACAGTGTCAAATGCCAGTCATCTACAACGTTCCCTATTAATCACGATCATTGATAAATGATGAATAGTGGCTTGGCAAGCTTCTCTGCCAGTTCCCTCAACACCCTTGGATGGATCTCATTTGGTCTCACAGACTTGTGAGTATCCAGTTGATTTAGCGGGATGTTAACTACTTAGTCTTTGATTGTGAAAACTGTAACTTACTCTCCATCCCTGTTTTCCAGCCCAGGAGGCTGAATACACCCTTTCATATCCAGTAAAAAGTGGTGATTGTCCCTCTCTTTTCTCTGTTAATGCATTTGTAAAAATATGTTTTCTTTTCCCTCACTACAGTGACTACATTGATTTCTGACTGGGCTTTTGCTTTTCTGATGTTCTCCTTTGCATGCACTAGTTAGATCACTAGTTAGATTACTTAATTTTTTTGCTTAGAAAAAAGGTTTTTAAACCTATGCAAATATGAGTAATTGTTCCCATGGTAATAATAATAAAAAAAGACGTTTACTAATTGCTGTATTATTTTTGCAAAAAACCCCTTTCCCATATGCTTAAAATAGCACACATGACATTACACATTAGTAACTTAAGCACACATATATATCACTGAGTTGCAAAATCCTGGTTACGTACTTGGGATTTATTATTTGCATACTTCTCTATTTTCCAGTTCACAATGCATTTGCAATCTGAAGTGTTATTTTCATTTAGACATTTTATCAGACATAAGAGCAGTGCTGCAGAAGTAGGTGCATATTAGCTGGAAAACACTTAAGCACTCAGTTGACAAATATTCAGCTGAAAAACAGACCAAATACACTTGCACAAGTGCATCACTTTTCTGTTATACTCCACTGAACCCACGTGGTTAACCTTAACAAAAGGGAGTTTTTACAAGATGTATTTTGTTAATAAGGCACATCAGCAGAAGGATTTCTACTGTGTCTTTAGCACTGTTCTTTTCACTACAAAATTATGGTAAAATGCTCTAACTGATGACAAATTTAGCCTAAAATCTATTTCTGCATTATTTTACAAGAGGAAGTGTTTAGATTTTACCAGCCAACCTGTTCTGGGGGAGCTGAGAGAGGGTGGGGACATGTTTGTTTGTTTCTTTGTTTTGCATCAAGACATTTATTATCTTAAAATTGAAAAGCTCTTGTTTCAGAACTGCAGAATACTTCTTAGTGCTGTAGGAAAGGAAAGCTATTTTGCTGGGCCTATGTCTTCATGATGCCAGTATTCAAAATCACCTGCATTTCTGCATAGCTCCATTGCCATACTTAGTATACTTACCACAAGCATCTACAAACTGTCCAAAACAGTACTCGTGGAGAAAAAAAAGAATGAAAATATTTTAAATTACCTAGCCAAAGAACTGAAGAACAGAAAAAGTAACTATCTCATACAAAGTTATGCTGCCAGTCTGCTACAGAACACAAAGCAAAACAAATTCTTTCCAACACTGTTCTAGCCACAGGGCCCAAAGCATCACCCTTCTGTTCTCTTTCAAGTGTAAACAGTTTTAAAAATGAGAGTGCAATATGCATCATCACAGCAAAAGAGAGAGAGAAAACACAGTCAGCAAGAAAAAAATAACAAGAAAGCTGTCTTTTCAGAGTGTGCTTTGACACAGGGCATGCCCTGGACCTTAAGGTTATACCAGAAAGAAGTTGATCTGTAAGGTATCAAAACTCGACATATAACATTCATTGGCTATGCTAGAAAACCTTTTTTGTTCATATAATTATTCCTCCCTTTTTTTATAGTTTCAGCCATAAACTGATGTAAAACATCACATTTGTACATGGTGACCAGCAAGTGGGAATCGCAACCCAGAAATATACTGTGTACACAGAAGTGGTCCTTAGATAAAGCAAGTATCTCTAACGCATTAGTTTAACTGTATACAAATTGGAGTTTAATAGACTGTGTTGTTGTGAAACAAGCTTTTGTTTCATGGGTCCCACTGAAGATATGTGATTGTAGTGAAAAGCATAAACTGTATTATTTACAAGGTAATCTTAAAAAAAGGACAAGATCTCATAATTTAAGCCTAGCTCGCAAATACCTATCATGTATTTGCTCACTCTTCCCCATCCTGCCACACCCAGAGAAATGTAGTGCAGAAATGGAAGAGTGAAGTAAAACCAAGACAACACAAAGAAAGAAATAATAGTAACAATAAAAAACAATGTAAGAATGTGTAAAGTGACCGATGTATAGTGTAACTGCTCAGCATCCTGAGTCCAACACTTAGCCTGTTCTTGGATCTGCAATTCCTCATCCCCTTACTAGCTCCACCAGTCTACATACTGAGTATAATAAAGTATGGCTAGTTCAGGTTAACTGTTCCGGCTGTGCCTCCTTGTAGCTTCTTGTGAAAATTAACTCTGTCCCAGTCAAACCCAGGACACAAAGTTATGAACTGTGGACTACATGATCTTTCGAGGTCCGTTCTGATCCCTGATAATTCTATGAATGTTACATGCAACAATTACTGGTGAAGACCTGTGCTTGAAACTGAGTAGCCTTTTGGGATACATAGGACATCTAACAGGTAAAATCACTCTTCCAATTTGGATTATGATGTCCTTAACAGTAAACCAGCAATGCAGAAGATTAATGACCTGCGTCTGACTTCCCAATGAAAATCTACTCTGAAAACATTTACATTTGAGAATGGATTTAGCAGGCAGCAGTTACTATAGACTATTTACAGATAACTAATTTGCAGTAGAAATAATTAAAGCAGAACAAATTAAAATTACTTTCTGTATACTTCATAATTTGCAAATCAAAAGATGGAAAGATTTGGATTGAGATGCAAGCATGAGGCTCACGAAAGCTCCCTTAAGACTCAGCTGCTCTCTGAAGAACGCAGACACGTACAATGTCCGATGCTGCATACACTGATGCAGAGCAGGCTGATTTTTAAACAGTAATATGGACAGCTTTACATCATATAAGTGATAAAGTACAAAGCAAATTGGATGCTTTACATCAAAATGTATCAGCAAGCATGAGGTAAATGAGAAAAATGTACTACATTAAACAGAAAAATACTAACCACATCTTTTTGGCACTATGCTGACACCAAACTATACTGGTAAAGATTCAAGGGTACCACATAAGTATTAACCTTTTTAAGTAATCATAAAGTGATTTATTTAGATAAAGCATGCAGGAAACTGTGGAAATAAATAGCAGAACAGTAGAATTATTTTCCACTAACTACCCTATATACTCAGACTACTAACCTACCTTTTGCTCCAGTTCATCCCTTAGTCTGGATTTTCTAGCTGCTGAATGGCAGCAGCAATATCCTTAAACACTAAGTTTCTAAGTGAATCAGTCAGCTAGTAAGAATTATAGAAAGTGAAAGACAGAAGTAAGGAAACACTTGACAAAAGTACCTGTAATTTTTAACAATTTTCTCTGCCTCAAACTAAAATTTCATCCAATTTAATTCAATTCCTTTTGGTGCCATTTTTGCTAATTTATACCAACACCGTATTTGCATTATTTTGTGAGAGTCATCTCTGCCTCTGAGGAGACTTCTAAAGCAGTTCCTTATGTAAAAGCAGCAGTCCGGGACCAACTGTGGCTGTATCAGCCATAGATGGCATTATAACAACAAAGGATGATGAATGAGTAGGAATAGGAAATAATATGAGGAAAGGAAAAGAAGGCAAGCAAAGGTTCTAGCTCAGGTGCCGTTGAGAGTCTTCACTTTCATTCTTTCTTCCATTTTATTCTTTCTTGATTTATCATCTGGGAACTAAATAACAACATCCTAAATACAAGGTGTACCCCAACAGTTAAGTAAAAACCTCCTAATAGACTCTTACCATTTTGGCCTCAGCTTAATGTAGAAAAGCATTTTAAGTTGAAAGAATTATCAGCAAAGAAAAATGTAGTACATGGAAAAAGTTGGTGCTCCAATATAACACATATCAGCATTAATTCAAATCCACTCACACTGAAATTAAATTATTATTTCCTTTACAAATCTACGCTTTTATCTATATATTTTAGCCTCCTTTGCTTTGAGTTTCTCAAAACTTTATTTTCTTACATGCTGCAGGCCACATTTTTGGCAAACCTTTTGCACTGTTGCAGATTTGCCAACAAATTTAAGAAAAAAAAAACAAAACAAATCCTTGTGTCCTAATTTCTAAAGTAGAAAGGCAATCTGCCATTTACTCTGCTAAGTAAAATCAGGAAAATGCATTCCTATTCTTTCCTTCCCTGTTGTTATTACAGAAAAGCCATTAATGGAATATACTGACCTGAGAAATTAACTATGACAGAAGAGAGAATGTCACAGGTTAGCACTATGCTTAACCATACAGAAAGTAGACTTTTTGCCTTCCTCAAACCCGGAAGGAAGAGAAAAAATTGCAGGAACTGGAACTGCAAGTGTTAAGACTTTATTGAGGAATAAAGAAAAGAAGAAACTAAAGGAAGAGAAAAACTGAAGAAAACTAGACCCCAGTGCTCCCCTCAGATTTTGGTCCCACTATTCAGCTCAGCTACAAACCCCAAAAAATGGCATTTAGACTATCACTCCCCCATTTTCATAAGGGAAAAAAAACAATCCCAGAAGCCAATGAGCTATTACTGGAGGAAAGGGGCAAAAAAAGGGTTGAAGTGACCAAGGCAGCACCAACTCCTGCTAAGAGAAAAAAAAAAACATTCAAAGCTACAGGGAGAAGAGAGGGGAAAGAGGGAGTGAAGAAAACCGTAGCGGCAGCTTCCACTATCAACTCCAACCCCTGGAGACGCAGAGAAGGAAAACAGGTGTCAAGGGGAAGGAAACAGTGATACCCTCTCCCCAGAGCTCCCAAGAAAAACCTTATTACTCTGTTCTCAAAGGTAGCATGGGTTTATCCCAAACCTCTCAGGACAAAAAGCCACCCACAACCGCTCAGCCTTCCTCCAGCCTGAAGTAATTTCAGCGGCAGAGAGTGGCGTAACTCCTTGTGTGCTGGAAGAGATGCACCAAGAGATTCACCAATCCCACGGCAGAAAAGCAATGGCATGCTGAGTGGAAATGGAAGAAAAGAATAAAGACCGAAAGTAGTATTACAGTTTTAAGATGAAAGGGTGTAAAGGAAGGTAAATAACAGGAGAGGTCACAGTAAGCATGAAAGCTCCTATTACTTAGATGAAGTAAAGGCACAAGTGGAAGACTAAAAAGCAAGTATAAAGGAGACACCAGTAAGATGTCTGCAAATGTGTTATATCCACGATGGTGATATAGAAATGTTTTTTCATTTTAAAAATCTTTTGCTGTGTGCCAGGGAAATACTTTTCCTGCAAGATCTTTATTAGCTTACCTATCCACAGTGGAACATGGGCTTTAACATCCTCTCTCAGACCATCTCTGAGGAGCAAAAGGCCAGAAAAACTGTGTTACTCAGCCGCCTTCTGTCAGCTTATGCAGTCTTAACAGATTCATGGAGAATGCCATTCCAGAACATCTGTGCCCTTATGGATAGACACGTATACATGTGACACTCATCATCAGAGATTCACTCTGAGCCAAATTCAACATCAATTACTTAATTACTTCACAAAGGTGACAAATTCAAACTGGGAAAATTTAGCAGGAATGTAGCCACCTTCATGCACAAGGGTACTTCTGAATAGCCACTACAATCTGACCTAGGAGTTATTCACAAATGTTCTGAAAGGATAATGCCTTTCTACAATTACCTGAAAAGAGACTGCAAAGAGATAGGGGCAGGACTCTTCCCCCAAATAACAAGCTACAGTATTCCAGGAAAGAGCCTCAAGTTGCACCAGGAGAAGTTTAGATTGCAAATTAGGAAAAAACTGTCACCAAAGGGGTTGTGATTCACTGGAACACCTGTTCATGGAATCATCATCTGTGGAAGTATTTAAAGGACATGTAGATGTGATGCTGAGGGACATGACTTAGCAGTGACTTGTCAGTGATGGGTTAACTGTTGGACTTGATCTGAAAGGTGTCTGCTAACCAAATAAATTCTATGATTCTAAGATAAAGCTTCTTAAAGAAAACTCACTTTATCTACAAAGGAACTAGAAAGCTATCTCTTTACCAAGCAAAACAAGCACAATAATCTCCAAAACATATATGTGAATATGTATTTCCTTTCAAGAAAAGAAGTGTTTCTCCAATATAAAATAAAATATAAAAACCAAAAACCTTAATAAATTTAGCAAATGTGAGCTGCTGGCATATCAAAGACAGAACTCCTGTTATGTCTGGTTTATATTTATGTCTGTTTTATATTATGGGTGTAGGGTAATGGGTCTTGAACTGGACTATTTACAGTTTGTAAATCTATGGGGATCCATCTCAGATGAAGCTTATTGTAAGCTGATATGCAAGAGATGTCCATTACCCAAATGGACAGCACTCTCTGTTGGCCCTTATTTGTCATGCTTTTGTCCCTTCCATAATTTGCAGTAGATAAGAAGAAGGAAATAATTGGCATTTACAATTGATAATTCACTTATTCGGCACAAGGACCATTTAAAGACTTAAGACATAAACCTCAGCAAGTCTATCTGAAAACCAGACATACTGTTTCTTTGTGTCTAAAGAGCAAAATACAACTCTTTCCTAAAGAGCAAAATAAAAATACTGGATCCCACAGGGCCAAAGCATACCTTATTGCTGTGACCTGGTTAAATGAATCATGGACATTAAGAAATGAAATTTCAAATTTACCCAAAGAAAGGCTAAAACAGCACCACACAGCACAGTATCACTTAGAACACTTCCCTCTCCCCAGTTTCTCTGAAAGGTGTTAGACTTTATTACTGAGAAGTCATTAGGAAAGGTGTTCATCTCATCCACATTAAACAGTGGGGAAAAACCTTCAAATGTATTATTTCCTTAGTGTTACTAGCCTCTATTTAACTGTAAGTTCTCCATATGACAAGGGACTAACAGTATCAGAATTAGAACAGTCCTGACTCACATTTTATTTTTCTTCTCCTTTCTCAATACTGCATTGCTGTGAAGCTATTTAGACCATTTGTTTAATGATGTTATTTAAACTTTGCATAACTGACATTATATAGACAATCTTTTACACGCTTTTAGTCAATTTCAGATGAAGCTTGCTCACTAGAGAGCAAGAATATGCACATTTTCTCCCTCTTCACAACCACTGTTTGTCCTAGCGTACCAACATGGACACCAGCTGCATCCTTCATAACCTGCCTCCCTAACTCTCACATTGTGACTACAACTCTCCACTCAAAGAACAGAAAGGGTGAAAAGCATGCTGTAACTGATTTTAAAAATGTGTATTTTAATTGACTTATGATACTGCTTAAAGATAATTCCTAAAATACCAGTCACGTCTTAAAATTTTTTAGCCTTCAAGGAGCACCATGACAAAAACTTCCATTATCTGCATACTTACTGAGTCTACAGTATAAAAAAAAAACAGGTAAGAAAACAACAGAGGCTCAACAGAACTACAACTCTGTTGTTTGCAAACATATGTCACATTTGAGTCACAATTTTAGTATTTAGTATAGTTGATTTTAAATGTTTTCAGGTGGTTTTTAGTCTATAATCTATAAAAATATGCTTTTTTCTTAAGCACCTTCTTTAATTTTAAACAAAATAATAGCACTATTTCTGTCTGTATTGGTGTCTGTATCACCAGGTTTTCCTGGGACGTCACTACAGTGAAGTAGTTCTTACATTACTAACCCTTTTCCCAAAACTATGTCCAGAAGAAAGGTTTAGTGGTCTATTCAATGTACTTATTTTATGGTTCCAGTTTTGCTCATTTAATTTACAAAAATATGCCTGGTTCCAGACATATGCAGTGCAACGCTGCAAGCAACAGGCTATTTCAACACATGTGCTATATCTCTAAGCATTCAAACCATTGCTCTGCAAATTACAGAGATCAATGGCTTGCTCTTCATGTCTTCAGAGATAATTAAATACTTGCTTTAGAGGCAAATGTTTCAGAAACAAAGAGTTTGGTTGCTAATACTTCAATGTTAGTCACTTAAGGCGTGAGCACAATTGTCTTATACAGTGTTTTCCTCCTCCATAACATATGTGCAGTTTTCCCACCTTTTTTGTTTACATTAGCTTTGAAGTTTTCTCCCTTCGGGCTTTTTCAGTCTCTGCCCTGCTCTCATTTATTCTGATATAGCTTGCTCATTTTCTGCTAATAACATTAACAATTAACTGAAACAATAGCCACTGCCAAACATTCAAGGTTTCATAGCTCACTTCAACTTGCAAGACATAATACAAACAAAGGACACAAATGAAAAAGCCAATTTAAATTCCCATTTATCCTGGAAAGATCATGCTGAGATGTCCTTGGGAGATTGCTGGGACACACTGGGTCTTGCATGTTGCCACGGTATTTTCTCAGCTAGGTAACTGTATCTTACATGTCTGGAATTTTTAAGGGCATGAGACATGCTATTTTATGTATTTTGGGAAGCTAAACCTTCTACAGAGAAAATTCAAGGGGCTATAGTTTGCACTGCATGCACAAGAGACTATGCCCATCTCTCATGAGCTCATGGCAAAGTTGCAAGAGACAGCAATGAACATCAGTCTTCTGGGAGTGCTCTTAATTCACAATCACTGTCTGAATGGAAACTACTCCCATACAGAAAAGGGATTTAATGAAAATCCTCCTGGGCTTTACAAAGATCTTGAAAAGATCTGGACCATTTATACTCTAAATAATTAAACAAACCCATAGAGAATGGATATATAACTGCAAGCAATGACTATGCTATTACTGTTCTGCTATTTTAACAGCTTCATGTTATCCATGTTCAAAATAATCTTAAAAGTCTGTCACTTAGACACCAGCCACAGTTACTACATGGCATTTCATAGTAGAAGACTCACTAGCTATTTTAGGGGTATGACTGTTTTTTCCAGACTGTTTTAGACATTCTGTGTACTGAGACAGATGGCCTGACAGAATGAGATCAAACAACAGAAAAACAGGAATTTCAAAGAAATAAAGCATTCTAGCCACTTCTTATACAATGAAATACTGCCTTTGCCAAAATACAATTCCTATGCATGTGGATATAAGCAGAACTACAATCACATGCTATCCATGAACTACTGCTTTCCATCACAACCCCTGAATTCACAGGCATATGAGAATAATACATCTTTTCAAACCATACCTTCAAACAGAATACTTATTTGAAAGACTCAGGATCCTCTTGAAGATTTATTC
Organism: Upupa epops; assembly: GCA_013397515.1. NCBI lineage: Eukaryota > Metazoa > Chordata > Aves > Bucerotiformes > Upupidae > Upupa > Upupa epops. The sequence goes on along the minus strand of VZRI01007818.1, from coordinate 27,358 downwards.
AGTTACTATTACCTTCCTAAGTTTGAAGAAAAATGTTGTATGTCTCAGCTCAAGACTAAGGGCTGAGGTCTGCTGTGTTTCGTATTTTCAATACATAAATCACAGTACAATACTGGGAATTTGAAGACTGGTGTAAATGTTTAGTAATGAGGACTATGAGTTGATGTGACTTCACCACACTCAACTTTAAAGTCTCTACTTATGTTAACAATCCACCTTGTCCTCCAGTATTTTATCAGTATCTTCACAAGTTATGGCCTCAAGTGATACTAGTCAGAGGGCCTCGGCAACAACTCATCACTAAAAGTATGATGAAACCAGATAGAAGAAACATAATATGAGAGAGTATTTTGTATTTAATTCTTAATAATTTCTTAGGAAATAGTGTTTTTTTTTCTATGGTTTTGTTTACGCAGAGAAAATGTATGGGACACAATGGCGAAGGGCCTCAGGAAGTGAGAAAAAAATACTTTGACCAAATAATACTATGATAAAGAGAACTTACATATTCTTCTTTACCTATGCAGAAGCACATCAAAAGACCCTTGCTGTACAGAGGACCAGGAGTCTTTATGTTCAAAGGAGTGGAGAAAAAAACGTAGAGACAGATTCCAGGCCCTGGCCTAGTGAAGACAGGAATGCTAAACTCAAATGTATGTATATATAATTCCACATCATGCAGGGAGATAGAAAAAGACATGCCTCTTCTAGTAGCAAACAGCCTTTATGCTTGTGCTTGATTACTTCACATACATTAAGACTCAGCACCTTAGAAAATATCTAGATTATAATTTCTGTTTCACATCAATAACGGATTTTTGGAGCCAATTTAAGTATGTATCATTTCCTTCTAAAAGAGGCAAGAAAACATTGCACACTGTCCAACATTCAAGATTGAAGAAATTAATTCAAATTGTCTTCCTGGTTCCCTTCAGTTTTTCTCCCTCACATCCCACAAACACAGAATCACAGTTACTGAGGCTGGAAAAGACCTCCGAGATCATCAAGCCCAGCCTGTGCCTAACATCACCACAATAAGCTAGACCATGTCACTGTGCCATGCCCAGTCTTTTCTTACACACCTCCAGGAATGGCGACTCCACCACCAACCCGGGCAGTCCATTCCAATGTCTAACCACTCTTTCTGTGAGAAACTGCTTCTTAACATCTATCCTAATCCTCTCCTGGCATAGCTTCAGTCTACGCCCTCTTGTCCTATCACTAGTTGTCTGGGAGAAAAGCCTGATCCCCACTCATCTACAACTTCCCTTCAGTTAGTTATATAGAGTGATAACATCCCCTCTGAGTCTCCTCCAGGTTAAACAACCCCAGATCCCTCAGCCTCTCCTCAAGAGACTTTCCCTCTAGTCCTTTCACCAGCGTCGTTGCTCTCCTCTAGACCTGTTCCACCACCTCAGTATCTTTCCTGAAGCAAGGGCCCAGAACTGCACACAGTACTCTAGATGAGGCCTCACCAGTGCCGAGTACAGGGGGAAAAAATTACGTCCCTAGTCCTGCTGGCCACACCATTCCAGATACAAGCCAGGATGCCACTGGCTTTTTGTGGCACCTGGGCACACTGCTGGCTCATATTTTGCTGGTTGTCAATCAGTATACCCAGGTCCCTCTCCATCAGTCTGCTCTTCAGCCACTCATTCCCCAGTCTGTAGCTCTGCTGAGGGTTACTGTGGCCAAAATGCAGGACTCTGCATTTGGCCTTGTTCAACTTCATTCCACTGGCCTCTGCCCATTGACCCAGTCTGTCCAGATCTCTCTGCAGCATCTTCCTCCCCTTGAGCAGATCGATACTGTCTCCTCAACTTAGAGTCACCCGTGAACTCACTAAAGGTAGATTTAATTCCCTCACCCAGGTCATCAATAAAGATGTTGAACAGAGCTGGGCACGGCACTGTTTGTTCATGTAAGAAACTTCATCAAAACTGTCATAGATTAACTCCTCAGGAACTAAATAACACACAGCTCCTTGCTCACTCTTCCCCACTTCCATTCTGGGATTTGAAGAGAATTCAGGGAAAAGGTAAAACTTGCTGGATAAGAACACTGTAATTATTAAAATAAAATATGCAAATAATATCATTACATAAAAATTAGCAATAACAACAATCATAATAAGAGGAAGGAAAATACAGCTAAATAAAACCAAAGAAACACATGTGATGCACAATGCAATTGCTCAACACCTGTCAGCAGATGCCCAGAGAGTCTCCAAGCACAGATCAGTACCTCCCAGACAACTCTCTACAGTTTATATGCTGAGCATGACATCCTAATGTGTGGTATATCCACATGTTCCCTTACAGCTGCCTGTGCTAAGCACTACTCAACAACAGCTAAAACATCAGTGTGTTACCAACACTATTCTCATTCTGAATACAAATACAACAGTTTACCATGTACCAGGAGGAAAATTAACTCTGTTCCAGTCGAAAACTGAACAACAGCTAAAGGGGGCAGTAATGGGTAAACTTAATTCTTCATGTACTGTCATGCCAAATTAAACAAACAAACAAAAAAAAAAAAAAGGAAAAAAGCTTAAAGCAAGCTCACATCTGGCATTTTCTTCTCAGGAGAGGCTGGGGCTCTGAAGAGCACAATCAGTGTGAACTGGCACAGGTGTTCTCCGATTCTCACTTTCTTCAGTAAAAACTAACTTGCACATATAAAAACAGAGTAACAAAGAAAACCACCTCAGCCACTCCTATCCTTTGAATCTCTTGCAAGTAACATGAGGAATTCTGTAATTTATTTCAGTGGGCCCATTTTCTATTAAAAATTACAGTGCTAGTCTGGATCTTATCCTTGCATCTAAATAGTAGTGAAGAGGGAGAAGAATGAGATTTTAAACTGCTATGTTAAAGATGTGGTTTGAAAACCTTACGCAGACTTCAGGTATATTCACTGCTATGAATTTTGCCTGAATCTTCAAATTTAGGACCATATACATCTCATCATACTTTTTAGTAATTCAAGCCCCAAAACAACAAGCTAAATAACACGGGCATCTGTTTCCATAATAGGAAGTCAGCTACTATTCTGCAGATGATTCAATGATATCTGGGATTTAAAGAAGTGTAGAATCACAAAATCATTCAGATTGGAGAAGATCCTTAGGATCATCAAGTCCAACCATTAACCCTACTCTAACTAGTTCCCCATTAAACCGTATTTCAAGGGTGTTTAAACACATCCAGGGATGGTGACTCAATGCTCTCTCTGGGCAGCCCATTCCAATGCCATTTTTCAGTGAAAAATGGTTTCCTAATGTGCAGCTTGAAGTCACTCCCTTTTGTTCTATCACTAACTACCTGTGAGACCAGATCAGCACCCACTTCTCTCCTGCAAGCAGTTGTAAAGGGCGATAAGGTCTCTCTCCGCCTCCTCTTCCTTGAGCTCTCTCAGCCACTCTTCACAGGACTTGTTGTCTAGGCTCTTCTCCACCTTAGTTACCCTTCTTTGCATCTGATCCAGCACCTCAGTGTCTTTTTTGAATCGAGGTGCCCAAACCTGAATACAGTACTCAAGGTGTGAAAATCTCTTCCCCACTCCTGCTGGTTACACTATTTCTGACACAAGCCAAAATGCCGTTGACTTTCATGGCCACCTGGGCACACTGATGGCTAATATTCAGATGCTAGTCAAACAGCACCACTAGGCCCTTATTATTACTATTATCCTTGTACGATCACTGAACGATAGCACATGAAACTACTGTGATGAAGAAATACATCAGATATTTCAGCAATGTTGTCTACATTGAAAGCAACACTGTCGGCAGCATCCATGAAGATAATTCAGTATTTTCTCATTTATAAATCCTTATAGTATTTATTTTGCCTAACTTTTCACAATTGGAACATTTCTTTTGAGTATTTTAAACAGGAAAGGAGGCTGACACAGAACAGCACAGATGAGAAGGCTGAAAGAAGGACAGCAGAAGCTATACCCATCAGAAAATGCTTCCCTACAGAACCTGGCATCAAGATTCCCAAGTTCTACCACCACCCTGCCAAAGATGGTAACAAAGCCCACTGGCAAATCTCTTACTGAGCCATGCTATGCAAAAGGTGACAAATTTATGCTGTCTTTGTGTATTCCATTAGCTCAAACAGCAGATAACTATGAAGTGAATGACAAAAAACAGCATTCCCAATGATCCTTGACAATTTGATTTGTTATGAAAAAAATTTCCTTGTACAAACCAGAAAGGCTTTAAAAACATTTGCCAGGTTGCAAAACCTAGCTTTACAAAGTTAGGAGATGCTGAAAAGTCAGTATTTTCCTTTGGTCTGAGTTTGCATCTACTACAATATAGTCTACCTGATCATATCCTATTCATTCTATGGGAACCCTGTATCATTTAGTCTGAATGAGAAGAGTCATGGAATAATTTGGTGATTTTTTTTCAGTAGAAGGTATTTGTTAATAGAACTGAAGCTTCTTTTCCATAAAAAACAGTCCAGTAACAAAAAAGTTGGAAGCTTCTCATTGCCTCTTATCCGGATATTTATTTAGGTTACAAAAATGGACAAAACTTTTATTTTAATGCTTCTATCAGATAAGTGGTATCATTGACTCTAATGTACAGAGATGGAAACAAGTTAGAAACCAGTGAATGACAAAAGTGAATGACAATTTGAGCACTCTGATTTGTGATGGTTCAGGGTGTTCAGCACTTCATCACTCCAATTCATAGCAGTTTATTCATTGAATTCATAGATTCACAGAACAGCTCAGGTTGTAGGGATAGATTAGTACAAGCTCTTTAGGAAGGACAGGCAGGGAAGCAGAGGAGTAGGTGTTGCCCTCTATATCAGTGACCATCTGGAATTGGTGGAGCTCCACCTGGGGAAGGATAATGAACTGGTTGAGAGTGTATGGGTCAAAATTAAAGGGAAGACAGGGGAGGGTGATGTTACTGTAGGAGTCTGCTACAGGTCACCTGACCAGCAGAACCAAGCAGATGAGACCCTTCACAGGCAAACAGTAGCTCCTTCCAGATCACAGGCCCTGGTTCTCATGGGAGATTTCAACCACTCTGACATCCGCTGCAGGGACAACACANTCTGCTACAGGTCACCTGACCAGCAGAACCAAGCAGATGAGACCCTTCACAGGCAAACAGTAGCTCCTTCCAGATCACAGGCCCTGGTTCTCATGGGAGATTTCAACCACTCTGACATCTGCTGCAGGGACAACACAGCAAGGCACCGCAACCCAGGTTGTTCTTGGATTGCATAGATGACAACTTCCTCTTCCAAATAGTGGAGAAACCAACAACAAAAGGTGCTATGCTGAACCTTGTTCTCACCAACAGGAAAGGGCTGGTGACCAATGTGTGGCTCATGGACAGCCTTGGCTGCAGTGATCATGAAGCAGTTGAATTTAAGATCCTCAGGGCAACCAGGAGGAAGTGTTCTAAGCTTATGACCCTGGACTTTAGGCATGCAGGCTTTGATCACTCCAAGGATCTTCTGGCTAAAGTATCATGGCATGAATCCCTTGAGGAAAGAGAGGTCCAGGACAGATGGTTAGTATTCAAGGATCACCTCCGTGTCCAGGAGCAATGCATATCAACAAAGAGGAAAGCATGGAAGAATGCTAGGAGGCATACCTGACTGAGCAAGGAGCTCCTAGGCATGCTGTCACACAAAAATAAATTCTACAAGGAGTGGAAGGGAGGACAGCTAGAATGGGGGGGGTATATAAGGAAGCTGCCCGAACAGCTAGAGATTTGTTTAGGAAAGCCAAGGCACAGTGTGAACTGAACCTAGCCAGGGAGGTCAAAGGGAACACCAAGGGTTTCTATAGGTAAATTAAGAGTAAAAAGAAGACTAGGGAAGGTGTGCCCCCTCCCCCCAAAAGAAAACAGGTGATGTGGTTACAAGTGACATGGAAAACGTACAAGTTCTCAATGACTTCTTTACCTCAGACTTTACTGCAAAGGCCTTCAGCCACACTCCTGGCATCATGGAAGATAATGGCAGGGACTGGAAGGAAGAAACACCAATCGTAACTGATGATCAGGTTCATGATCACCTGAAGAACCTGAAAGTGTTCAAGTCCATGGGAGTCGACGCGATACACTCACAGGTACTGAGAGAATTGGCAGATGAGGTTGCTAAACCCCTCTCTATTATATTCTAAAAGTCATGGCAGTCTGGTGAAGTCCCAACTGACTGGAATATGGGAAACATAACTCTATTTTCAGAAAGGGTAGGAAGGAGGAGCCAGGGAACTACAGGCCAGTCAGTCTCAGCTCTGAGCCTGGTAAGATCGTGGAGCAGATCCTCCTGCAGGCACTACTGAGACAGGAGAATAATGAAGAGGTGATTTGGTACAATCAGCATGGCTACACCAAGAGGAAATCCTGCCTGACTAAACTGGTGGCCTTCTATTAACGGGTGACAACAGTAATGGATGAGGGGCGAGTGACCCTGGACCTGAGGAAAGCCTTTTACACTGTCCCAAGCCACATTCTGGTCTCAAAGATGATGGAACATGTGTTTGATGGGTGGACTACTAGATGGGTTAAGAACTGGCCTGATGGCCTCACCCAAAGAGTGGCTCTCAAGAGGTCCATGCCCAAGAGGAGGCCAGTGACAAGTGGAGTCCCTCAGGGATCAGCCCTGGGACCAGTGTTGTTCAACATTTTTGTCAATGACATGGACAGAGGCACTGAGTGCACCTTCAGCAAGTTTGCTGACGACACCAAGCTGTGTGGTGCAG
>VZRI01007818.1:0-20161 GCA_013397515.1 Upupa epops | reverse complement strand
AGGATCCCTGATGATTCTGTGATTCTATGATGTTAAATTGCATCTAGTTCCAACCCCCCTGCCATGAGCAGGGACATCCCCCAATAGACCAGGTTGTCAAGGCCCCGCCCAAATTGGCATTGAACACTTCCAGGGAGGGGGCATCCACAATCTTCCTGCGCACTCTGTTTCAATATCATGATGTTTCTCATCATGAACAATTTCCTTCTGACTTCCAGTCCAAACCTGCACTCTTCCAGCTTGAAACTATTATCTCTTGTCCTACCACTCCAAGCCCCTGTAAGCAGCCCCTCACCAACTTTCCTGTAGACCCCCTTCAGGTACTGGAAGGCCACTATAATATCTTCTCAGAGTTTCCTCTTCTCCAGTCTGAACATCCCCAACTCTCTCAGACTGTCCCAATGGGAGAGGTGCTCCAATCATTCTCATGGCCCTTCTCTGGACACATTCCAACAATTCAATATCTTTCCTTTGTTGAGAGCTCCAGAACTGAATACCATACTCCAGATGGCGTTTCACAAAAATAGAATAGAGGGGGAGGATCACCTCCCCTGACCTACTGGTCATGCTTCTCTTGATGCAGTCCAGGATGAGGTTGGCTTTCTGGGCTGCAAGCAAGCATTGCCGGGCTGAGCTTTTGGTCAACCAATGCCCCAAAGTCCTTCTCCTCAAGGCTGCTCTCAATGTGTTCCCCACACAGCCTGTATTTGTGCCTGGGTTTGCCTCAACCCAGGTACAGGACCTTGCACTTGGCCTTTGTGAATCTCATGAGTTTGGAACTGGCTCAGCTCTCAAGCTTGTCCAGGTCCCTCTGGATGGCATCCCTTCCATCAAGCATTCACCATACAACACACCTTGGTGTCACTGGCAAATTTGCTGAGGGTGCACTCAATGCCACTGTCCATATCGCCAAGAAAGGTGTTAAACAATTTCTGTTGACCACAATTACATCTGAGACAGTTTTGCTGATCAGATCCCATAGTTTCAACTGAAGTACTCCAGAAAATGAGGAGCATATAGTTAATGTGAAAAGTCTAGGTGAAGCCATTTTCCAAAGAACACATAGAACCTGTTAGTCTTTGGAAGTTTACTTTACTCAGTGAATCATAATCTTCCTGTGTCCAGTTAATTCAAGGCACTATGTAGGAATTAGGCCCTGGAGACACAGTAGGTTATTATCATATAACAACATTTACTTCCTTTTTTACAAATAGGATGCCACTGCAACTAATTTTACTTTGTAAAGGGAATCAGTAAAATAAAACTACTCATCTACAAAGTTATTAACTGGAGTGTTTTTTAAAAGAGAAAGATCCAAGAATCCTTCAGACAAACAGAAGCAATTAGTTATGCCTAGTACTTATTCATTAAAAAATCCTAGGTATTGAGGTGTGTGTGTGAAGACATATAGGAAAGAACACACAGACAGGGTTTGGTTAGATGACAAATTTTTTTTGAACTAGATCAAACTACCTAAGAAAATATAGGAGACAGAAAGGAAAAAACCCAGCCACAGCTAGAACTCCTAACAGCAAATTTACGGCATCTCACACATGTAAATTCTGTGAGGCTTAATTAATTAATGCTTAAAAACCCAGATTCCCATCTGATGCAGTAAAATACTATAAACCTGCACTGTACAAGGAAAAGACAGCACAGAAATTAGAAGCTGCATTTCCAAAGTATCTGGATTATCCAACTTGAGACATTGAAAAAGAGTGCGTAAGGTAGCTTGTTCCTGAGAAAGCCAGCATCAGTCAGAAAATACGCATCTCTGTAAAACATCTGAAATATAACAGCATGGTAAAACCCGAAAAAAGCTGAAATTTAAAAAAATTCTTGGAGGATATCTATTGGAAAAAGTCAGAAAGAGCTGGGTCTAATTTTCATTTCAGATTGAAGACAAGGCACTGAATTTAGTAAGTCATCATTTTAGGAAAGGCAGCTAGCATTGAAAGAACCCTCTGTATAAACACAGTGCTAGGCAACTAAAACAATTTAGGGTACATAGGAAGAAGTGCACAGAGAAATGATGAGCACTAAATACTGGCCAGACACCAGAGTGCAATTAATGCAGATGAATCTGGTGTCTGTTGAGTTAGAGAGGCAGACAAGAGTGAAAATAACAGTGCTTGTATATACAAGAGACCTTTCTACCTCTAAAGAGCACAGCAATAAGCAGTACATAGCTCCTGAAATCCAACATCCAGAACAGCCTCTCAGACACTCTGTTGCTAGTCAGACTGCCCATGAGCTTTTTCCTCTGCAACCTGTATGGGTAACAAACAACTTCCATGCCTCTCACCACGTGAAAAAGTCTGCTCCTCAGAAACTCTTCTGATTGCTTGCAGAAGCCCAGGTTTTAAAGCAGGCACAGGAAGTGCATGGAAAAAAGCAAATAATAGGAGTAAGAGTTTTTAACCACACTATGAAGAAAAGACAGCATGGATAAACTTATTGAAGGACTCTGTGGGAACTCTGAAGACAAAGTCAGAAAGCAGGGCAGTGTTAATTAGTGAGGAAAGAATACATCTGAGACCCTGGCTAAGACAGAATGTAGGCAGAATGAAACTGAAGGAGTAGACACAGCTGTCTGAATAGGTAAGATAAAATGTGATGTAATCTAGTATGCCAACTACCTGGATTGACTGAATTAATAACTTCCAATTATGATGAAAGCAAATGACTGGTGGAAGGTTTTTGTTAAAGAATATCGTATGGTATATAAGCCCAGCTATTCTGTAGAATTAATGGCTTCTGATTCACCCTGATCAGTCATCCCCACCTCGTTCAATCCTGACAAATGGTGCCCCGTTTGAGGAATGGCAATAACAGTGGCTATCTGCCCACCAGTTGGTGAGTTCCCAGGATACTGCTGAATGCTGCTGAAAGAAGCAGGATTGGGCCCAACTAATCCCTGAGACGTCTAGATTGCAAGTAAGCCTGGGAGGACATGAAACAGAACATATCAAACCAACAGCAAGGTGTATATGAAAGCATGTGTGTGCTTCTAGAAAGGCACCATCGTTCACTTCTATAACAAGAATTTAAAAGTCATACTAAAATGAATCTCAATTAAATTTCCTGATGTCACACCAAGTACTATTTTCTCTGCTTCAGTTTGGGATGTGGCTGCTGTCATGTTATACGGTCTTACTACTAGATGTGACTCAGAGGCTCCACTTTTGTTCCTGGCCTTCCGTGCTATCATGGAAATTTTGCAGGCACAAACAAAGGCTAACAAAGACAGCTCAGAAGCTGCTTTCCCCTACTGGGGACTCGCCTCTGAGGAGGGGGGAACACGCCTGCCTGCTACTGCTCCGGCTCTATGTGAGCCCTTACACCGGAAGCATTCAAGAACCCGACGTGCCTTTTTCTCTCAAAGGCAGTCTGATAGCAATGAGGACTCAGATCCTCCCAACTTGCCTCCTGATAAGATCTTTGATCTCTATACCCAGGATCCCCATGGGACTTGGCACTCAATCCACAAAAAAGCGTTAAAGGAGGGGGACTTAGAGGCTGCTGGTAAATTTGTGCTTGTGCCCGTGAGGTACAAGAGAAATGCAACCCCACCACGAGCCGCTTGCATATGTGGAGGTTAAATAACTTTGGAGGGCAGCTAAACAATACAGAAGAGGCTCTCCGCTTTTCACCAACCTATTAAGGGCCATCCTGAATGCACATATTGTGACCCCCCTGTCATCTTAAATATCTTGCAACTATGTTGCTTTTACCGACACATTATTCCTTGTGGGAGACANAAGGAAAAGACAGCACAGAAATTAGAAGCTGCATTTCCAAAGTATCTGGATTATCCAACTTGAGACATTGAAAAAGAGTGCGTAAGGTAGCTTGTTCCTGAGAAAGCCAGCATCAGTCAGAAAATACGCATCTCTGTAAAACATCTGAAATATAACAGCATGGTAAAACCCGAAAAAAGCTGAAATTTAAAAAAATTCTTGGAGGATATCTATTGGAAAAAGTCAGAAAGAGCTGGGTCTAATTTTCATTTCAGATTGAAGACAAGGCACTGAATTTAGTAAGTCATCATTTTAGGAAAGGCAGCTAGCATTGAAAGAACCCTCTGTATAAACACAGTGCTAGGCAACTAAAACAATTTAGGGTACATAGGAAGAAGTGCACAGAGAAATGATGAGCACTAAATACTGGCCAGACACCAGAGTGCAATTAATGCAGATGAATCTGGTGTCTGTTGAGTTAGAGAGGCAGACAAGAGTGAAAATAACAGTGCTTGTATATACAAGAGACCTTTCTACCTCTAAAGAGCACAGCAATAAGCAGTACATAGCTCCTGAAATCCAACATCCAGAACAGCCTCTCAGACACTCTGTTGCTAGTCAGACTGCCCATGAGCTTTTTCCTCTGCAACCTGTATGGGTAACAAACAACTTCCATGCCTCTCACCACGTGAAAAAGTCTGCTCCTCAGAAACTCTTCTGATTGCTTGCAGAAGCCCAGGTTTTAAAGCAGGCACAGGAAGTGCATGGAAAAAAGCAAATAATAGGAGTAAGAGTTTTTAACCACACTATGAAGAAAAGACAGCATGGATAAACTTATTGAAGGACTCTGTGGGAACTCTGAAGACAAAGTCAGAAAGCAGGGCAGTGTTAATTAGTGAGGAAAGAATACATCTGAGACCCTGGCTAAGACAGAATGTAGGCAGAATGAAACTGAAGGAGTAGACACAGCTGTCTGAATAGGTAAGATAAAATGTGATGTAATCTAGTATGCCAACTACCTGGATTGACTGAATTAATAACTTCCAATTATGATGAAAGCAAATGACTGGTGGAAGGTTTTTGTTAAAGAATATCGTATGGTATATAAGCCCAGCTATTCTGTAGAATTAATGGCTTCTGATTCACCCTGATCAGTCATCCCCACCTCGTTCAATCCTGACAAATGGTGCCCCGTTTGAGGAATGGCAATAACAGTGGCTATCTGCCCACCAGTTGGTGAGTTCCCAGGATACTGCTGAATGCTGCTGAAAGAAGCAGGATTGGGCCCAACTAATCCCTGAGACGTCTAGATTGCAAGTAAGCCTGGGAGGACATGAAACAGAACATATCAAACCAACAGCAAGGTGTATATGAAAGCATGTGTGTGCTTCTAGAAAGGCACCATCGTTCACTTCTATAACAAGAATTTAAAAGTCATACTAAAATGAATCTCAATTAAATTTCCTGATGTCACACCAAGTACTATTTTCTCTGCTTCAGTTTGGGATGTGGCTGCTGTCATGTTATACGGTCTTACTACTAGATGTGACTCAGAGGCTCCACTTTTGTTCCTGGCCTTCCGTGCTATCATGGAAATTTTGCAGGCACAAACAAAGGCTAACAAAGACAGCTCAGAAGCTGCTTTCCCCTACTGGGGACTCGCCTCTGAGGAGGGGGGAACACGCCTGCCTGCTACTGCTCCGGCTCTATGTGAGCCCTTACACCGGAAGCATTCAAGAACCCGACGTGCCTTTTTCTCTCAAAGGCAGTCTGATAGCAATGAGGACTCAGATCCTCCCAACTTGCCTCCTGATAAGATCTTTGATCTCTATACCCAGGATCCCCATGGGACTTGGCACTCAATCCACAAAAAAGCGTTAAAGGAGGGGGACTTAGAGGCTGCTGGTAAATTTGTGCTTGTGCCCGTGAGGTACAAGAGAAATGCAACCCCACCACGAGCCGCTTGCATATGTGGAGGTTAAATAACTTTGGAGGGCAGCTAAACAATACAGAAGAGGCTCTCCGCTTTTCACCAACCTATTAAGGGCCACCCTGGACGCACATACTGTGACCCCCTGCGATCTTAAATATCTTGCAACTATGTTGCTTTTACCGACACATTATTCCTTGTGGGAGACAGGTGGAAAGGAGCACTAAATCAATTATTGGTTGACTATATGGACAATCAGACTTTTACTCAGCTCACAACGGACCATCTACCTGGTGAAAAACAGCCTGGACGTCTTACAGAAGAAAAACTGCATCACTTGAACTGCTGGCAGCGGGTCACATACAAGAGACTACAGTTTGTGAGGAAAAGAAAAAAAAAGATTAAGAAGCAGAAAATGCAGATGGTTATGGCATACTGCTAATGGAATAATAGGGATCTAGTAGACTGTCTAAAGGAATGCAGTTTTATTGGGATTTGATAAGGTTTGGAATTTAATTATAGATGGATTGGTTGTAACTTTGGCTATGACATATTGGACTTTCGTGTTGGTGTTTGTGATTCTAACCCTTGGACACTGTGAAGTGACTTTAAGATGTGACTACATGAGTGAGATGTAGAAAAATCTACAGAGCAATATAAGGGATCCCTGAATGCCTGAATGCCTGAATGTGTGTATGTGTAAAGGTGAGATAGTGGAATGTCATTGTTTTGTGAGATTTTCTCCAAATGTTGTTTTATAACAAAAGTTTTAAAGTGAATAGGTCTAAAAAGACTCTTCTTGGGTGTGTGCTAACGTACTATAAAAATTTTTGCAAGTTGAGAAGGAAGAAGCTGTTGGTTTATATAGTTTTCATAGCCTACTATACAGCTATGCTGTCATGTGTGCCTTTAACTTCTGTGCTTTAAATGTCAGTCTGGCTTCACCTCCCCCCCCTCTTCCCATGCTTGAAGTTGTGCTGTTTGAAGGAGGGAGGAAAAAAGCCGGACAGTACAGTTCAGGGTGGAGAAAGTTAAAGGAGGTGCAGGAAAACTCTGTCTTAGCACTGCTTACTAAGTTTGGAAAATGCTGCTCTGAAAGCAATAAATTAGTCAGCCTTGTAAGCAGTAAAACAAGATTTTAAGGTGGACCCCCTGGTTAAACTAAGGATAGGGACCCAGGGAAAGGAAGTAAAAATTTTGGTCGATGCTGAAGCTCCCTATTTAGTTTTAAATCAAAACTAGATACCAAACAGATACACAAATGCCTTTGCCACTATACACTATTGAATGGTATTACTCTCATAAAGCAAAAACCCTGGTGAGACATGCTATGAGAACAGCAAGCTTAGTGACAACATCCAAAACAATACATAGAATAATCCCATGTATGGAAAATAGCAGAACAAACTCTTGTAGAAAAGGACATTATCTGAGGCCCAGTGCCTCACTCTATTGGCCATGAGCCAGACAAAGCCGTAAAGAAAGGCCAGCCTTCGCCTCCCAGCTCCAGCTCTTGACACATATTGGCCACACGTGACAAGACCATGGACAGGTTTGAAACCCGCACTTCTGAGTAGATGAGCTGAGCTCCACACATCCTATCATGGAGATCATGTTATCTTGGCAGAGATGCCCGCTAAGAGTGAGTGCCAGTCAACTTACATCTTCCAGGTGGTGGAAAAGAACTATGAAAACTGGTAATAGTCTGGCATATGCCTCTAAAACAATAATGTATTTTTGACAGGATTGGGCAGTACAACATCTTGACGGCAGCCCCCACTCCTCTACGGGACAATTCCTCATTAAAAGAGCACATGGGTCTTTGAAACATATTTTGGAACAACAGAAAGGGGAATATAAACATACTCCCCAGTAGAAGGCCCTTCATGTTTTTAAATTTTTGAATAATTCCTTTGCTGACTGTGACAAACAGTGCTGAACATTTTACTTTTGCCATTTTTCTTTCATTAGAGAACATGTAGAAGTCATGACACAGATAGCTTTTAGAAAGTAGGATTGTAAGAAGCTAAGTATAAGTAATGCTAAGAATTAAATTTTAGCTTGTTTTGTAGAATTTAGAAGTACCCTTACAAGTCTGAATAAACTCCTTTTTGTTACCAGTTATATATGAATGATGAGCCAAGGGAAATTTATGGCTCCAGACAGAGTCTGGAGGCACACTGATGACTGTTATCTGTTGTAGAGGAATGTGACAGGCACTGTGGAGCTTTGGAGATGTCTGCTTTGTTTTGTGCATAACCCTTGTATGTACCCAGTGCTGTATGTCCTTTACTCTATTGAATTTGTCTCCATACAATCTTTAAAATTATAGAAGCTTGTTTCTCATACAGACAAACCCCACCCACTTAGAGGCATTTTTCTCATACTGCACAAGTAGAATTGAAAGGAAAACCTCTGCTGTTAGTTAAAAACCTGGAAACTGGACGAATCCAGGGACCATCTCCATAATTATGTGGAGGAGAGGTTATGCTTGTGTTTCCACAGATAAAGGACCCAAATGGATCCCCGAGAAAAACATCAAACCACACAGACAACTAGTCACTGATCACACGGACACAGGTGAAAGAGAGATGCCTGAGAAAGAGATGCCTGAGGAAGACACATCAAGGTCATAACAGCAAGGAAGAAGAAGTAAACATGAGAATATTGTTTATAACTGGTTTTATGATCACGAAAACTTACAGTAATGTATCTTTTTAATTTGATTTTTATGATAGGAATTAGTTTGTGTAGAAAGGAAGTAGTTGCTATAATACCCCTTCCACAAGGCAATGTGTGGCTTACAGTATCAAAAGCCTTAAAGGAAACTGGTTTATTTGTATCTACGTCATCTTTTACTAACCCTTTCTGAACATGTCTAGTAGCCATGCCTATAGGAAAACGTGAATGGGACAGTGTCGATAATCAGATTGTTAGGAGAAAGTGCACTACCCCTGGTAAAATGGAACCTAAGTGGTGGTGTGAAGCAAAATAGACATCTATGTTTTTATTGTGATTATTATTTGACTTACTTGTTTACCATGCATTTTACAATGTATTCAGAAAATAATAAGCCAATCAATGAAAAAAATATTAATTGTAGAGCAGAAAGGGGGAGATGTGGGAACTATGAAGACAATGTCAGAAAGCAGGGCAGTGTTAATGAGTGAGGAAATAATACATCTGAGACCCTGGCTAAGACAGAATGTAAACAGAATGAGATTGAATGAGTACACAGAGTCATTTGAATAGGTAAGATAAAATGTGATGTAACCTAGTATGTCAACTACCTGGATTAATTGAATTAATAACTTCCAATTATGGTGAAAAGAAATGACTGCTGGAAGGTTTTTGTTAAAGAATATCATATGGTATATAAGCCCAGCTATTTTGTAGAATTGACGGCTTCTGTCTGATTCACCCTCATCAGTCATCCCCACTTCGCACAATCTCGACAGGTGTCTTGCTTTCCTGTCGATAGTTACAATTGTTAAAAGTCATATCTAAAACATTATGGTCTCCTCTAAATTTTTAACTGTGGCTTCACACAAGCTTATCTGGGATAATTCACTATTAGCAATGAATGAACTTCAATGCAGTGGATGCAAATATAGCTGACAGATTGCAGCAACCACAAGCTAAATGATAGGCTTGGAATGTATGTTTTTCCTTATCTAACCCTTTCTTCACTCCCAGAAAATGAAGAAATAACTATTAGACACTGAACCTCTCACATTTCTTAATGCATCAAAAGCACATCTTTCATAAATACTACCTGTCTGTCAAGACATCAGGTCTCAGTAAGCCAAATGGTGCATGTATTTAGTGATCTCAGATGACAGACATTTGTATTTATGTCATCAGCTGCTCTATCAAATCCTCATGTGCAACTTCAGTAGAAAATGAAACATTATTGGTATGAAAGAGGTTAAGCAGTTCCAGTAGGAAATCAAAACCCATGCTGCATAAAACATTCAGACTTGTATATAAATATACAAAGTACATTACTCTAATTTCTAAAGGAAAAAATATTCAACTTTTTCTAAGCACATTTCTTAGACGAGTCTTGTTTGTAAAGCACTGAACAGAGTAAGCTCCCTCATCCACCTTTCTGACCAGGACATTCTGTAATACCCCTTCCTTCTCTCCCTCTTCCCAATCCATTCACAAAGGTAAAAAGAACTCAATTACTTCTCTCAGCTACAAATAAAAGAGAATGTCTACTTGCAAACCTTTCCTGTTTTGAAAAAGGGAAGACATTTTGTCTCAGCAATTCTGAGTACTTTATCATTTCAGAGGCTGTTCTTCATTTCGTGAGGCTGTGGTTAGAAACCTGTGGTTTGAAAGCCACATGTAGCTTCTCAGCAGCACATGTTTAGCTATTCATTCTCTAGTACCAGCCCACAATTTTCAACAGCATGCAAGTGCAAAAGGAGTTTAGGTTTTTCCATTTTGTTGGGTTTTTTTTTTCCCTCCAGTCAGGTCCTTAATGGCTATGCAATCAATGCATCTCCAGCAGTTCTTTTCTGTAACTGCTAAGAGCGTATCAAAATTTCAAAAGCCAATTTAGGCAAGGAACATGTGGTCCCATCAAACTTCACTGAGACGTTGATATGCACACAAGACAAGAAACAACTGAAGTAAATCACCACATCAACTGTTTGATAAAACAGCAAACAAAACTGTCTAAACAGATTTAATTTTGCATCTCATGTGCTGGGGATTTTTGCTTGTTTTGTTAAAAAAAAGAGCAGCAATAATAAATATTGCTATCCCTGATGGTATAACACATTGGTTTGCATTGGGAGATATTTTGCCACACATTCAGTCTTTGCCTTCTTTTTGTCTTTGTACTGAAGAGTGTGTCTCTAAATAAAAACAAACTTTCATCATAGACTCATACATGAATGATGTTTTCCTTCCCTTCCTGAAACATTTTGGAGGACAATTAATAAATGAAACTAAAAGAGGAACGTAGGTGCCAGAATAAGAAAGATACTGTTTGTAAAGCCTGCCCTCCAACGTTGGAATCACTGTTTAGTTCAGCCTTGTGATTAGTTTGTTTGCCTTCACAACTTTTGCTTACAAGGTGACAAATGATTAATCCAGTTTCAGAATCCAATAACAGAAAAAACAGCAGTCTGATAAACAGCTAACAGAAGAAATATATGCACCTGTCATAAGGAAGACAAATCACTCATTCCTACATTGGAACACTAATTACACATTTATTTGCAGAGCATATGTCCAAAGCAATGCAGTACAAACATCTCTGGCAGTCAACTGATTTGATTACATTACTCTTTCACCAGTGTAACAAAAAAACCAAAATAATAGCAATAATAAAGGGGCCTCTATAGAAAGAAAACCCTCTAGCAACATACATGGTGTTTAACTTTTTTGTTCTTTAAGAAGGTTTGTGAGGGGAATAGTCTTTTCAACACTTTTCACCAAGAAATACCTACAAAATATCAAGGTCACTCAGCAAGGGCTTTCATGCACTTTCCCTTCAAAACAGCAATTACTGTTATTAATCACTCGAAGAACATATTGAAGGATTCTCTTTGGTATACATTCAGTCATGTGATTTTTCTTAACACTAGGGGACACTAAGTAAATTGTAATGTTCTTCCAAGCTGAAGACAGGTCTTTTTTAAAGCTAGAGTGTTGATGAATTAATTATTTGCCAAGGCCTGAGCTAGCACAGAACACTGTATCTATTTGCGCCCTCAGGAACAATGGATGGAAAAATGAGGCAGGAAGAGAGCTGGAGACCAGCTGGACTGACAGTCTAGCAGATATAAGCAGGATTGTTTTAATCAAACTGTAAGAAAAAGCAGCTCTATTATTCCTCTAGTTGTTTGCTCTTTTTATAGACACAGAGCATGGAAAATACTTCCAATTCGTTTCTCTGAAAATTGTAATACATTGAAAAATAAAAAAAATAGTCACCCCATAAATCCTGAGGTAAAATCCCTCATTTAACTAAGGCTGTTTCACCTAAACCCTGACTTGTCAGTTATCATCTGTTTGCAATACCAACAAAGACGATGCAGCACAAACACATTCATCAATTTTAAGTGCAAGGTAATACATATTTTCCTAGAATCGCTGAATGACTTCTATCCCTTTATCTAGTGTTATGTGTATTCCACATCATGATAACATTTACTCACAGATCATAGATAACAAAAACCAATTACCAGATATGCAAGTTTTCAAGAATTTAATAGTTATATCTAATAAGATCCACTAAACATGTGTCTAATAATCTGTGTCTTCTTAAGTAATACAGTTACTATAAAGCAATGGCACAACCTCCAGGTGTTGTCATGCGTGTTTAGCAGTTTTCCGATGGAGGAGGAACTAGAAAAGGGAAGCCGTATTAGCTGCCACCAAAGCAGTTAATTATTGATATGTAATTACTGCCTTTAGCTTCCTGCACTCACTGATCATGCAATCAGTGTAATCCAAACAGATCTAGCCAAAAAAATTTTGACAGTGAGAAAATCCACTTTGTCCATCAGAAGAAGTGCAACACATGGCGTTAATACGGTGCAGAAGCAATCAGAGGTAAACACCTCCCTAGACACCTGATCTCAGTACAGTCCAGGATGCTGATAACCAAATGACATGACTAAAATACAGGTTACTGACCTATATAATATTCATCAATGATTTCAATCTTATTAGCACTGGGAAGAAACTGAATGCCTGGCACAAAAAAAAAAAATCTATCAGGCTGGCACAGAGAAAACCCCATTCAAGAGGCATTAATAGGTATAAGACAGCTTTGTCAAGCAACTGAAAATGGATTGAACCTACAATTGAGCTTCCTTTATTGGCTGACCATTGCTGCACAGAGGGTCTAGTATGACATCCTGCAACAGCAATTGCAGATGACAGACTCAGTCAGATGACAGTGAGTGATGTAGCGTGCTGCAAAAGTGTGCACTTCACAAGTCAGGCAAAGACCTACCACTCACAGAAGCAAGACCTCAACTCCAGATCTATGAATCCTTTATTATCCTTGTCTACTGCTCATCCCTATAAATACACAAAAAATACAAGTAATAAATGAGTTAATTATTGAGTATTTTTCAAAAATTCTTGTTGGAAAACAGGTCTTAACACTGGCAATGCTCAGGAATGGTGTAAGAATATTCTTCACACAAAGGTATGAATTCCTTCTTTTTCAGGCTTGACATTTCTTGAAACATGGGATGATGGAAAAAACCAAATTTCTTAGATGTTATACAGCTCAGAAGTCATACAGAAGTGCTTAGAAGCAGTATAAAATTACTGCAAGAAGTTCCTTGAGCACTGTGACAAAATACATACATCAGCAGACATACCTTAGGAACTACAGGAAGTAAAGTGGTGGTCCTTCATCCAAGCAAACAGGTACCTATGCACAGAAACTGCCATTATTTTTCAGTAGTCATAGATACTGCAAATAGTCTTTCACAAAGAAGAGAATGAATAAACCAATTTGCTACTTCTTTTATTCAATTAAGTACTTTTAAAAGTCACACAGCAAAGCAGAACTTTTGTTCTACAATTTGGGATAAACGTAAAGCCTTGGGACAGTGGCGAGGGAGTCTGGGGTTCAAATTATTTTCTCTTGTTTTCTTCCATTTTCATGTGAGGACATGGGCCGGGACAGAAGGATTCAGTCCACAAATGCCTGGTGCTATAGGCAGGGCTTTGAGCCATTTTGGGTTCTTTTGAAACCAGGCTGGTTTTAGAAGACATCAGACCTGGCAGTGTTCCATAGGAAAGGTTTATCTCAGAAGGGTAAAAGGGTTCTGGGAGAGGAATTAGCACGGCTTATTCACAGGACTTTAAACTAGTCTGGAAGGGGGGATGGGGTTGTTGCTGGGTGTGCACCAGCAGCGTAGCACTCCAGTATCGACAAAGACAGTGGTACATGAGGCAAATAATACCCCCGAACTCACTAACAGATTAGTAACCACAGAGGTGGATGAGAAACTAGAATTGAAGGGGGAAGGGAATAAAACCTGGCTCACCAGTGACAAGTCCAGGGGTAAAGGACAAAATACGGGAGTGAAAACGGTAGCCCAGATCAAGTGCATCTACATTAATGCACATAGCATGGGCAATACACAGGATGAGCTGGAAAACACTGTGTAGCGTGACAGTTATGACGCAGTTGCCATCACAGAAATGTGGTGGGACAACTGTCATGACTGGAATGCTGCGATGAATGGATATAAGGATATATAGGATATAAGGGCATAGAGAAGGAGGGAGAAGTTGGGGTGTGGCCTTGCATGTTAGGGAGTTTTTGGAGTGTGTAGAAATTTTATTCCAACGATGATAAAGTTGAGGGTTTAAGGATGAAAGAGAAGGCAAATAAGGGAGATACTGTGCTGGGAGTCTGCTATAGACTACGTAATCAAGACCAGAAGGAAGATGAAGTATTCTATCAACAGGTGGCTGAAGACTTGCAATCTCCAGCCCTTTTTCTGGCTGGGGACTTCAATGTACCAAACATCTGCTAGAAATCTAACACAGCAGGGAGCAAGAAGGCTAGGAGTTTTCTTGAGTGTATGGAAGACAACTTCCTGACACAACTGGTAGACCAGCCTACCAGGGAAGGTGCCTTCCTTAACCTCCTCTTCACAAATAGAGAAGGACTAGTGGGAGATGTGGTGGCTGGAGAATGTCTTGGGCATAGCAACCATGAACTGGTTGAGTTCTACATTCTTAGTGATGTAAAGAGGGCCAATAGCAGAACCTCCGTCTTGGATTTCTGGAGTGCAGACTTTGGTCTGTTCAGAATACTAGTTGAAAAAGGGAGACTCCTGAAGGGCAAAGGAGTTCAGGAAGCATGGACACTCTTCAAAGAGATCTTAAAGGCCCAGAAGGCTATCCCTGAGTGTCACAAGATTAAATGGTGGGGAAATGGCCAGCCTGGATGAATAAGGAGCTTTTGATGGGATTTAGGAAGAAGACGAAGGTTTACCACATTTGGAAGAAGGGCAAGGCAATTCAGGAGGAGTATAGTGATCTTGTCAGGTTATAGAGAAAAATAGGAAGGCAAAAGTCCAGCCGGAACTCAACTTGGCCACTGTCTAAGGGACAACAAAAAAAGTTTCTACAGGTATATCAACACTAAAAAGCGAATGAGAGAGAATCTCTATCCCTTACTAGATGTGGGGGGGGAACACTGCTACCAGTGATGAGGAAAAGGCTGAGATACTTAATGATGCCTTGCCTCTGTCTTTAATGGACAGACCAACTGTTCCCAGAATGTTCAGCCTTCTGAGCTTGAAGGTAAGGATGGTGAACAGTATGAATCCCCTGTAATCCAGGAAGAAGTAGTTAATAATCTGCTTCTGCACCTAGACAACTCATAAGCTTAAGGGGCCACATGCATTCACCCAGGAGTACTTAGGGAGCTGGCAGGAGAGCTCCCCAAACCTCTCTCCATCAATTTTCAAAAATTCTGGTCAGCAAGGGAGGTCCCAGATGACAGGAAGTTGGCTGATGTTACACCTGTCTACAATAAGAGCTAACTATAAGGAGTATCCGGAGAACTACACACCTGTCAGCCCTACTTCAGTATCAAAAAGATCATGGAGAGGATCATCTTGGGTGAGCTCTCATGGCAACTGCAGGGCAGTCAAAGGATCAGGGCCAGCCAGCATGGGTTTACGAAAGGGAGCTATTGATTAACCAAATGGATCTCTTTCTATGACCATGCGACTTGTGTTTTGGATGGGGGGAAGGCTGTGGATGTTATTTACTTGGACTTTGGGAAGGCTTTTGACACAGTCTCCCACAATATTTTTCTGGAGAAACTAGCAAATCATGGTATAGATAAATGTACCCTTCACTGGGTTAAAAACTGGCTGGCTGGCCATTCCAAGAGAGTTGTGATTGATAGGGTCAAATCCAGCTGGTGGCCAGTCACAAGTGGTGTCCCTCAGGTCTCAGTTTTGGGGCCAGTCTGGTTTAATATCTTCACTGATGACCTGGATGTGGTGATTGAGAGCACCCTCAGTATATCTGCATATTACACCAAACGGTGTGTGAGTATTGATCTGCTTGAGGGCAGGAATGCTCTATGAAGGGACTTGAACAGGTTAGATTGATGGGCCAAGGCCAATTATATGAGGTACACTAAGGCCAAATGCCAGGTCCTGTATTTTGGTCACAACAGCCCCAGGCATCACTACAGGCTTGGAGATTAGTCACTCGAAAGTTGCCAAAAGGACCTGGGGGTGCTGGTATACAGCTGGCTTCATATGAGCCAGCAGTGTGCCCAGGTGGCCAAGATCAACAAAATCCTGGCCTGGATCAGGAATAGCATGGTCAGCAAGAGAAGGGAAGTCATTGTGCCCTTGTATTTGGCCTTTGTGAGGCCACATCTTGAGTACTGTGTTCAATTCTGGGCCTCTCATGTCAGGAAAGACATTGAGTTGCTGGAGTGTGTCCAGAGGACAGTTACTAGGCTCATGAGGGATTCAGAGAACAAGTTGTATGAGGAGAGGCTGAGGGAGTTGAATCACTGTCCTTGGAGGTGTTTCAGAAGTGTGTAGACATGGTATGCTGTAGGAGTAGGCATGGAGGGGGTTATTTTGTGTTTCTCAATTGAATAGCTATTTGGGTATTTGTGCGTGTGTGTATGGCTGGACTTGGTTATCCAGTAGGTCCTTTCCAACCATGTTTATTCTGTGTTTCTGTGATTCTGTAGTCTATGAATAAAAGGTAGAATTCAAAACTGTCTCTAGAAATAGGCTCACTGGTAACTTTTGACAACCTTGGCTGTACACATAATCTACACTGGAATGCAAACAGTAAACCAGTTTTTCCTGTTTTGACAGAAGCTTCAAACTGAGCTGTGACTTTATATAATTTTTCATAATTGAATTCCAACGTCCTAACTGAGGAGTGGCATTTAGATAGCAGAGCAATTACATGCATTTAAAAACACAGCTCAGCACACAACAAAACCATTACATTCTTCTCAGTCTGCCTGAACATTTTAGCATTGCTCAGTACCAACCTCATAGTTCAGGGCTCTTCCATAGCAGTCTCAACATGACTTACTGAAACAAATTAATTCAAAGTCACTAAAACAGATGTGTGTAGAGCTGTACAGTGAGAGAGTTCTCTGCAGCTAAAACTGGAATTTCCATTACGTAGATGATGCTTTGCTAAGACGGCATTTTTCATTTTTCTTCCCACATCAGCATCCTGTCTATTCCTAGTCCTCAATATGTTTTCGAGTTTATTTCAGTTTTTCTCTAGCAAAAGTTTAATGTGGATTTTCCTCAGATAATTTCATGCACACAAATAATTTGCATACAATTAAAATATTACAATGAATGTAAAATAGGATTTCTCTATAATGAAGCCCTATTATCTGAGTTTTGGTGTGCTTAAAATACAAACAAAAAGTAAACAAACATTCTTTTGCCTTTCTTCTACTTCATTACATCTACCACACTTCACTATGGTGGCTTTCCATTCCCACATCTGCTGTTCCACAAAGGCACCTGAAATTATTACTATTTAAAAATTAAATTATTACTATTTATTACTAATCATTACTATTTAAAGA
This sequence comes from Upupa epops, assembly GCA_013397515.1. Taxonomy (NCBI): domain Eukaryota; kingdom Metazoa; phylum Chordata; class Aves; order Bucerotiformes; family Upupidae; genus Upupa; species Upupa epops. Next base: position 2,898 of record VZRI01007818.1, on the reverse strand, counting down.
CTTACTATTGCCATTGCTTTGTAAAGCCTGTAAATAGGAGAATGTACTAAATACAATTCTAAATGTCAAATTTTAGTACTGTTTTTCACCAAGTATAGCTTCATTGCTCAAGCAAGCCAGAGAAGTAAAATTTGACATTCATAAATCACTTCAGTTAGACGTACAGCAAGTATTTATATTCTGTGTGCTGCAACAACAGAAAGACTTAAGAGTTTCTTCCTCTTTGCCTTCCAAATAAATAAGCTAAAGAAAAACACTGCAATGGCAAAAGTACTGAAGTCAAAATAACTGCATTTCCCTCTGTATTTTTACAGCACAGTTCTTGCCTGGGTAAGAACACAGTTTGCAACCTGGGTATTCTAGCTTTCTCTCTTCTCCTGGACAATACAAAAGTTTCAATGACACAATCTTTACAGCTGTCCAGAAGGCAAAAACCAGACAATTCTTCCACAATTAAGGAATAGAATGCATTTTATCATTTTCTCCCAGGGAAAAATAAAAATAGATGCCCACTTACTGGCAGAAGACTAAGACACACTTCTTTTCAAAATAAACACACCAAACTGATCTATAAAACTACAGCTTAAACCATGCAGCTCCACATGCAGAGCCTCATGCTCCTGCCAGACAATACTGCCATCACTACCACTACCACAAACCTTAGCAATGTTTTTCTCTTTATATTGCCTAGCCAGAAGTATAAACTGAAGATAGTTTTCAGATAGTCTTTAGTAGCTCATCACAAGATTTCAAACTTATCTGTGTCATCACCAAGTGTCACATCTTAGGGCAGTGTGCTTGCAAGACCATAGTGCTGGAGATTTTGTCTGTATATGCAGGTAGAGGAAACACTTTGCCTTTACAGACTTTAAAGAGGTCAGTATTTGATTTTATAAATTCCCTGCCATGGAAGTGAACTCCATTTTCACAAGTTTAACAGTAGTATTCCATGGGTGGCTACAAGTTTCAGCTGACTGCTAGGAAGTTACAGTGATTTCTACACCTCTGCATTTCCCCAGTTTGAAAGCAGCCCAACTCCTCCTTTTCTACGCTTACCTCTAAATACATGAGAGATGAAATTGTCAAGCCTGTTGTTTCATCTCTGTGTTACAAACTCATTGCAACATGCTGCAAATTCAGAGGTAAAAAAAATAAATATCTTTGGAAATATTTACTTTAAAGTTAATACATTTGTCTTTCTTATCCCTGTAAAGCATACTGCAGTTCTACTGCCTAAGTTACATATGCTTCAAACCCTGTCAGTACCAGCAGACTTACTGACTTCAGAGAAACCACTCACATGTGTTTAGTCATACAAGTACTTAGACATGTGCATTTTAAGGCTAAAACGAGTAAATGTGAAGCAGTCTGTCAAAAGAATTTAACACTAAAGTGCATAAGTTCTCTACACAATCAGATAGAAAGTTAGAAGGAAAACTTACATTCTTAGGGAAAATGGATTTATTAATACTATATGAATTTAATAAATATGATAATAATAACAGTGACAATAGCTACACTTATATACTATTTTTTAACTTCAGAACATTATGGCAACAGCAAATCATTGTGATCATATATAGCATCTGGTTTGACACTTGTTCCTAAAACAAGTGTCTCAAATTTCTTAGCTTTCCTAGACGTAAAAATTAAAGGAGAATATGACCTTTAATAATGCATTCAAATTATGCACAGATGCTGCCCTTTCATCACTGCCCACAAAAATCCTGACATTAATTAAAAATTCATACCTTACATTTGCAAGACTGTATTCAGTCAAATCCATCTAAAGACAGCAACAAAACTCATAACTCAGTATGTCTGCTCCTTCAATGTTTCTGTTTTCTTCAAGTATTTTTCCTAGGAAACACTATGTCCTACAGATGGTTACTAAAAAACCAGCAAAAAACACTATATATACTTTTAAATATGTATTCTGGTTTGAAACTACTACATTTTCAAATGAAACTGGAGGTAGCTTTAGCAGCAGACATCCTGCGTCAGTGTGTGGACTCTACAGGTGGACAAAATCCATAAACACAACATACTTATCATAGAATCATGGAATCACTAGGATCGAAGGGACGTTGAAAGACCATCTAAACCAATCCCTCTGCCACAGCAGGATCACATGGACCAAGTCCCACAGGAGCACATACAGGTGGATCTTGAACGTCTCCACAAAAGGAAACTACACAACCCCCAAAGTAGCTTCTTCCAATGTCCCGTTACCCTCACTGTGAAGAGGTTCCTTTCGATGTTTACATGAAACCTCCTATGTTCCAACTTGCACCCACTGACCCTAGTTTTATCACTAGATGACACTGAGAACAGCCTAGCTCCATCCTGCTGACACCCACCTCGCAAATAATTATAGACATGAATAACGTCATCCCTATGCCTCCCCTTCTCCAAGCTAAACAGATCCAGCTCCCTCAGACTTTCCTCACACGGTAGGTGCTCTACTTCCTTCATCCTCTTCTTTGCTCTGCGCTGGACACCCTCCTGCAGCTCTGTATTCCACTTCAACTGAGGAGCCCAGAAATGGACACAATACTCCAGAAGTGGTCTCATTACTGCAGGGTACAGTGGGAGAAAAACCTCTCTCGATCTGGTAAACACCCCCCTTCTGATCCACCCGAGAATGCTAGTGGCCCTCTTGGCCACAAGAGCACATTGCTGGCTCACAGTTATCATGCTCTCCACTAGGACCCCCAGGTCCCTTTCTCCTATCCTGCTCTCCAACAGGTCAGTCCCCAAACTACACTGGTATGTGGGGTTGGTTTTGCCCAGATGNGGTTGGTTTTGCCCAGATGCAAGACTCTACACTTAACCTTGTTGTACCTCATTCAATTTCTTTCTGTTCAGATCTCTCACCTATCCAGGTCTTGCTGAATG
>VZRI01007817.1:352836-534426 GCA_013397515.1 Upupa epops | reverse complement strand
CAGGCCTTGGAAGAGGCTGCCCAGGGGAGGAGGTTTAATCCCCATCCCTAGAAGTATTTCAAAGTTGTGTAAATCTGGGACAGTTGGGTTAATGGTTTGACTTGATGATCTTTAAGATCTTAGTAAACATAATTGATTCCATGATTCTGTGAACTCCTATTTGCCTTCATCCTTTTGTCAGTGTGAACTGAAAGGTAAAACTTGCGATGTGTGGTTCTCTAAGCACAGTTCTTCACGCTGATCTGTATGAAAACAGGAAAACTTGTTTTTTAAACAGGCTTGGTGGTTTGAAACAAGATGGTTATTAAACAGGTTTAAGTTTTGCTTGCTTGTGTGTGGCAGTCACATTAACTGATATTTGAGGTAGACAACTTTTAAACTGTTCAGTGTGGTGCATTATAACCTGAAAGCGTAGCGTCAGTTGTGGGGATTACTACCAGGAGAGTCAGTGAGGCTTTTTCCACAGCAACATCAATGAGGACAACAGGTATGGAGTTCTCCACAGGACATTCTAGTTTTACAGTAGCTTAACTATAATGCATTTCTAAAGGAAACATGATGAAAAATCTACAGAATGGGTTGAAATTCAGTGCAGACGTAGTGAAGTATTACATTCCATAATTATGTAGTCACAAATAATTCTTATACTCATGTAATTATAGTACACCTCTGGGTATGATACTGACATATAATATAAAAGGAAGGTTCTAATTGCAGTTTGGGGGTTTCTCTTACAGATAAGTTCTATTTCAAAATGCCAAAAATAAATGTGGGAAAAAAAGAAAAGAAGGCAGAGAAAAGAAAAAAGCTAAAGCAACATGTGGCCCCAAAGGAAAATCTGGAATCAGAAAGTGAGCCAAAGAAAAAGAAACCAAATTTGGAGGTAGGCTGTCCCAGTTTTGACTATTTAATTCCATAAAATGTGGATATATTGCCTGTTACCTGTAATGTGGTGGGTTTAGAGATTCAGAACTGAACTGAATGTACTATTTGATTCAGCCGTTTTGATTTCTTGGATGCAATGTGCTTGGAGTGGAAGCTAAAAGCAGATAATAAATTAAGCAAAATGTGGGTACGACTGCAACAGAGTATGTGATCTGTGTTTGGTTTGGATGCTTCCATGAAAAGTGAAGAATGTGGGTGAAAGGTAAACCAAAGGGCTTTAAGCAACTGTCATATGGCAGTATAGGCATGGCTTACGTCTTCATGTGATCCTGAGTGGTTGAGAAAACATGAAAGATGGTTTACTGGAAATCCTCTTGATTTTTAGGCAGACTATTGAGTGGCCAGGAGGTGTCAGCAGTCTCTTTGTATTACTGAATGTTTTATTAATTAATTTTGAGTGAAATTAGCAATATCCAGATGTTTAACTGGAAACTTAGAGCTGTCAGTATTTTTGTGGTGGAAGTGATGTGTAAACAGGATGATTAGATTCTGCAGCTCTAAGTGGTTACTGTGGAGTGTGGTTTGAAGAAACATACGTGGTTTGATAATACTGAGAACTGGAAAAAGAAAGGCAAACATATTTTCCTTGGGAATTCTTGAGGTGATAAGCCATGCTCTTAAAAACTCTTTCATTTTTCAAGACCCAGTATAAATTAGATGTGAAAGCTGCTTGTTTCTTCATTTATCATGAAATGTATAGCTTGATGGAGATGTAACTAGAAAATAGTGCTTGTTATTTTGTTTTTAGACTTTATTTAAGCCCACTGGCAAGAATGGTTCTTGAAAGTATTTGCATTCATATATGCCTCTAGCTATTAACATTTAGAGCTTGTGAAGGATAATATAAGCAAAGCCAGCCTATTGGTAATGGCTGCCGGAAGGTCTGTAAATTCTTGCAGCTTTGAACTCAGCAGAAGGTTCCAAAGTAGGAACTTTGAAATTTTGCATCACAGTTCCTAATGTAGGGAAAGTCAGCATCTTTCTCTGTATCTGAGCACAAATAGAACATCTTTATTTGTAGTGTGATAAGAGGAAATATTTCTCCTTAGTAGGGTATTATTGCAAATTTTGGATTCACAGTACTATAATTCAAGTGAAAATAACTTTCCAAGATAAAGCAGTGTGAAATTGGAATGTCCACATTAAAATTGTATTGCCTGTCGTGATCTGTATAATTCTGTGTAAAGGTGGGAAAAGTCCTGAGAGGCTTTTGGACCCCTAGTGAGTACTTCTTGGCCTCTCTGATGACAAGTGGTGATTAAAACCACCAAATGAAGTTTAGCGGGCAATGCAGACCATTGTCTTTTCTGTGAAAGAACGAGCAAACATTACAAGGAAAGAAGAATTCTTGACACTGTTGGGGAACACCACTAGGTACAACAGTTCTGAGAATTATACAAGTTGGTGTTTGCAGGAGGGTTAAACACATCTATAGTGTTAGCTGTAGGGAATGCCATATAAGGTCTGTGACAAGCTGGTTTTTGGCATCAGCTTTATAAACTGTAACTGTTGGTAGTAAGAAAGTGTAAGTTAGTTGACCACTTTTTATTATTTGTTTGAAATGGCTGTTGAGGATGAAAGATGTTAGACAGAGCTCACCTAATGTTATTTCGGAAATGGTGAATGAAAAGTAGCTGTTTACTGGTTTGTGACCGTTACTCAGCATGTGCATTCCTAGCTTTGTGGGAAACCCCAAGTTAAGCTACAGTGACTGTTATGCTTTAAAATGCTTTTGTCATCAAGCCTTATTAGCATGGGAGATGTAGTAGAAAACAAGGTAAAATTGCTTTGTGTGTCTCAGAAGATGAGGATCTGCTCTGTTAGGCTGGATGGTTCCACAGTAAAAATTTGGAATGAAACTTAGGGCAGCCATTGAGACAGCCTTAGTTTCTTCTGATTTTTATTTCTGTTACATTAAAATAAGCTGAAACCTTGACAGATCTTTAGAAATTCCTGAATCATGATTACTGAATTCTGAGCTGGAATAGACTGTTGATGTATTAAATATAATACATAACTGTATGTACAATAACTGAATTAAAGAAACCCTCTTTTTTTAGTATTATTAACATAAGGATGGGTAGGCGCTCTCTCATGTATGATGGCAAGAAGTCAGAAGACTGCTTCTGGTAGGAGAGAGAGAAGTTTTACTGATTCATTAAGTTGCTTTCCCGTGATTTACTTTTTTCCTGTTCTAGTACAGCGATTTTAGTCTCCAAAGTGAAAAATGTAAATCTGTAATTGATTTTGTAATAGAGCTGCAGGGAAGCAAGTTGAAATGCGTCTGAAGTGACTGGATTTAGTGTACATTGATCATTCCTCCATGAAACTTGTTTCAGAAATTCTTACCAGCCTAAGACTAAGGCATTTTTCCTTGAAACAATTTGACCTTTCAGAGTGATCTTGATGTTTTATTGATTTTCATCTGCTCAATGTCTTGTGTTTACATTAAATAGCAATAAGCAGTTCAAAACCAACAGAAATGTTTTCATGAATGATTTTAGAACCACCCAGCTCTAAATGACACAACTGTAGTGGACCTGAGCAATGTGAATTTTAAAACTTAATTGGGCTTTTACTGGCAGGTTTTTGTAATGTTGCTGTTCTATTTAACAAGTTGGCAATAAATCCCACATCTTAAATATTGATTCATTTTTTATTTCCCTTCTTTGTTTTGTTAGATGTCTGGACACCAGTTTTACTTGGATTCTAATGATTTTGCCATTTACTCATGTATGTTAAACCTTCTGATTGTTTGAGTTTATTCTTTTGACTTGTCACATAACATAAAGAAAAGGGTTTTAAAATGTGCCATCTAGGTAGCTGGTCTGAGGTTAAATACTGGTGTCTTGAATAAAAACTTCCTCATGGACCTTGTCTGTAGCAAATCAATTTTCTCTCTGTTCTCTGAAAGAAATATGTACAATATTGTTAACATGTCAACGTGAAATAACAGATGAAGTGCCTTGTTTGCAGTTGCCTGTGTCTTGCTTCTGTTTATGGGTTTCTTTACCTTTTAACATTTCAGCTGCCTTAGTACCATGAAGCTTACTGGTGCTGTTGTGCTGACACTTGCAGCCCTGTACATAGGGAACAACAGTTGTGGGTTGAGTTTAACCCAGAATGACCTTACTGTACCAACAGATCTTTTAACCTTGTAATTTAAGGGTCAGTCTTTTTTCTGCAGTGCTGCTTTCAGTGCTACAGGCTTTAACAGAACCATAGGACATTCTTCCACATCTGTTAGGCAAGACTCATATTTCATAATCCATAGAAAACAATATTAGTTTTCTGTTCCTTCCCGATGTAGTTTAGTAAACATTGAAAACTTTAAGGAAAACTACAATGACCAAGAGACAATGAATCATTACAAAGCAAATCCCGTAGTTTGTGGTTGAAGAGCCCTTTAGGTATTGCTCAGTCAGTGGGTGTTTCCTTGTTGTCTTCAGCATTGCAAATGGTTGGAGGAGGAGGACTCAACATTTTCCCCAGAAAAAGGCAAAATCAGTGGGAAAGGAATTTAATTTTTGAGATTCCATACACATAGTACAAACAATGGCAAATAAACAAGTAGCTCATGGTGTTTCTTTAATCGGAGGGTTTGTGTGCAGGTGCCCAAACAGTAGGATCTGTTTACTAAATGGAAAATGGCAAAATTAGTAGGGAAAGAGGTTTTTTTTTTTCAGCCTTTTTAAGGTTATTGTAAGGACCAATAAGGATTTATAAAGCTGGTGGTACAGTAAAGCAAACCACAAAAAGTGATTCTTTTAAAATGATGGATTGCTTGGAGAGATGGAAACTCCCATAAAATCATGGTTAAGCTGTGGTTATAAAACATTTTGGCATGAACTGGGTACAGTAGTCAGGAATGCTCTGTTGATACGATCTGCAATGCTGCTTCTAATCAGGTAACCGGGGTAGTAAATTGAATGCTTTATGAACACAAACCAGCCGTTCACACTACAAGACCTATAGGCAGTTACTGTAAAGCTGTCATCAGACACTGTATTTATTTACTTGACAGCCCACTAATTCATGCCAAAGCCTGTTAAAATAATGTTATGGATGATTTGTAAACAAACACAGTAATCCCTTATTCTATTAATTTTGTTAAACTGATGGGAACTTATCTTGTAACCATCAAAATAACTTGGTTTGTATTTCCCACCTCTAAAAAATGGCATGAAGTTACAACTTGGTGTGATGTTGCAAGATTTTCCTCTAGGCTACCGACGTTAGTTGTGTCCTATGTACATTAAAAATACAGCTTGGAAACTGCTTGCATTGTAATTCCACTGTCAGCTGAACTTCCTGCATTTGTTTACCTCTGCTTTACAGGTTTAATGCTCTGTTGTACTCACTGATGGTGTTATTAACTTTATAAGAATGCATAGAAAACCCATCTTAAATATTGAAAAAACGACAAGAAATTCCAAAAAAGGTCATTTATCTAGAATTCTAAAATAAAAATCTCGTATTGCTGGGGGGGGTTGAGCATTTTAAAAGCATCTTGCACATACAAATAGAGTTTCTGGCACTTTATGAAGAGAAGGTGACATAATCTGTGATCTCCTCCCATGCCTTGCTGTAAGGCCATATCATCAGTTAACAGTTTTATGGTGATAAAGTAGGTGGGATGACAACTATTTCTCAAAAGGGGGAAGTAAAATGTCAGTGTGGATATTAGTGTGCTCTTGTTAGTCTGCTGGTTTGGGTCAGTCTGTAATTCAAATGTAGGGCTTTTTTCCCTTTTCTCTGGGATACCTTTTCAGTTGAATATTTATGCTTATTTTATATTTACTTGCAAGCTTTGCTGGCCCTATGTTTTTTTATTGACTGGCTGGTTGAAAAAAATGACACAATAAACCCATGTGGCATTTGTGCCTTACCGTGTGATGTCTTGGTTGGTCTGATTTCTTTTTTTCTTTTTTTCTCAAATGAAGCAAAATAAAATAAACCCAAAATTTGAGGGCACCTGCTTATGGGATGGAAACATGTGTTTCCTGCTAACACTTTTTCATCAGAATATTGATGATTCCCTTAATTTTATTAAATTAACCATGCAGTTATTTATTTTTCAGAAGAGGTAAATTCAATGGTGACACCGTATGTGTTTATAGAGAATTGAAGGCCTTTTGTAAACAGACATGCCTAAGGAGGTACAAAATAGTGTCTGAAATATGGATATGCATAGATTAGACTGAATAATTTTACATTCCTTTGAAAAGTATTTTTATAGTGGTAGGAGCAGATTTCCCAGGAAAGAGTATTCACAGCTGGGAAAACAGTTGCTACTTTGAAGATGGTTTTCCCAGGCGAAAGGCTCACGTCCCCAACTGTGTTTGGTATAAACAATATGTGGTGTATTTCTTACTTTTCTCTAAAGGAATTGTGCGTTCTTCATTATGTATTAACCAGCAAGAGTTTCATGCTAATTCATTGTACTCGCCTTTATCTGTATTTATTCAAAATGAATTCCTTACTTGTATTCCAGGGTATTAAAGCAGAGAGGAGGTTGGTGGTGAAAATCAACCATCTGCTCTTTGCTATTAAGAGGGGAAACTTCCATTGCTTTTTGGAGTGTGTTCCTGATGTTTCCTCTCAGCTCCTCTTCTTTACTTAGTGGTGAGACCTTCCCTGATGGTTCTTGTTAGGTTTCTTGTATAAATCCTTGTGTTCATGACTTAGCTTGCAAGTATATTCACAAAATTTAAATTCAGTAAAGGATTCCCACATGTGGGCTGAATTTGTTGAATAATAGTCTTGGAGCCATTGTTGAAGTCTAGCTTTGCTTGCTCAGCTCCAGTCCAGTGAGAACACCTTTGTTGACTCAGATGGTTTTTTTTCCTTCTGATTATGTTAATGACCTCAAACTCATTGGGAAGAGGCATAAAAATTGCTGGAAAAGGCTGAAATTGATGAATATAGAAAATTTGGCATGATACCTCAAGATAAATATAACTTTGGTTAAGTGAAAAAAAACCCCCAAAGTCCCACTACATGTTTGAATTCACAAAACAACTTAGCAAGAAATGAAGTTATAAGAGTAAATGTTTGCTACATTCTGATCTAGGATAGAAAATAGAGGAATGGGCATTCAAAAGTGATAGCTCTGATGGGGCTTGAAACTTGGAAGTTAGAATAGTAAAACATCTTAATCTGAGCCTGATTCTTGTGGATTTGTCACTTGATCTTTATTGCTCTAGGTACTATTTTGTTAATGTTAATTTGCTGAAAAAAATTGAAGTAACATGAGTTTGGTTATTTAAAATGTGTTTATTCTAGAAAGTTTGGTTATTTAAAATATGTTTATTCTAGAAAGTTATGGTTTCCCTGTTCTTGACAGAAACTACTGCTTTTTTTACACAGTGTGGGAGTATATAGGATTTTTATAAAATGCTAATCATGGTGTGTCGATGGAAGAAATTTAAAAATAATAAAACCCCAAAATATTTTGTCGTAGATAAAAGGGGGGGTGATGGCTGCTTCCACAGTATGAATGAGAGATTGGATTTAGTTTACTAAAAGCTTCCTCTTCCAAAATACTTTTTGTGTTAGCTGCAATATGTTGAACCACATGAAGATTAGTGTATGTTTATGTATGTTAACTAATAAATTACAGCATAGATAAAATGGCTCTGTGGTATTAGATCAAAGCCACACAGATTAATAAATAATTGCAAACAGCCTGTCTATTAAATCTAACAGGTAATTAGAACAGAAAATTAATCTTGACTTTTAGAAGCTGCCTGAAATAATGAGGGGTAACAAGCATGAAGGTATTTGACAGGGCAACCTCTTACTTAAAGAACCAGACTGTCTCTGAATGCATTTACCTATTTCTAATTGAATCCCACAAGGGTTCTGTAGGATGTCAAACATAAGATCATTAACCAATGTTTTATTAAATTTTTCTGCATTATCTTAATTTGCACCTGTAAATCAAACTCTTGCAAACGGCCTATACACATGTAAAGGAAGACCGCTCTGCTCCCTCCTTCCTACTGTTTGAAACATGTCAAAACTGTTCAGAGAATGTGCTGAAGATTTGAAACCACATCCTGGAGAGGATATGTAAAAGAACAGAAAAGTATGTGCAGAGAATACATGCTTTTAATAAGTGTTACTCAAACTCATGTACTGAAACCAGTCATGGCCTCAGAGTTGACTTTGGAGCTGCCTTGTACATCATTGGCTGGTTCTTTTTTCCCTAGTTACCTTTGGAATGACAAGTTTTTCCTATTTTATTATGAAAGTACTTTATTTCATGGCTGTTCTTATGTTCAAGTCAGTAGCTCCATGATATCTGTGAAGACAGTTTTAATAATCCTGTGGGGTTGTTCTTATTAGCACAACAGATGTTTACTGTGCTTCATTTAAAATGCAGTACCTTCTTTACAAAGATTTGTGTAGACTAAGTCATGACTAAGTTTGGACTTGGCATAAGAAGAGATGACTGTCTTGATCCAATAGATCTGATCTTGTAATAAGGTTTCCAAGACCCAAAAGTTCTCACTCATTTCCAATGAGAGTCTCAAAGAGCAAAAAAACTATCAAGGAACAAGGACAGCTTTTTTCATAGAATTGTATAGGCTGAACAAGATCTTTAAGATAGAGTTAAACTATTAACTTAACTCTGCCAAGCTCACTGTTAAACCGTGTCCCTAAACTCCTTCTCTACAGGAATTTTAAACCTGTCCAGGGATGGTGATTTAACCACCTCCATGGGCAGCCTGTTACAATGCATGATGACTCTTTCAATGAAGAAGCTTTTACTAATATCTAACCTAAACTTTCCCTGGTGTGACTCAAAGCCATTTCTTGTTGTTACTTGTGAGCAGAGACCAATCCCCACCTCTCTACACACTCCTTTCAGGTAGTTGTTTTCTATGGATCTTCATGGACCCATGCTATGGACCGAGCACGCAGTTCTGTTCTGTGATCCGACACTAGCAAGTTTGAGCTTCTGGTTGCATGGCTCTTCAACAGTGTGATGGATCTTAGGCACCTTTATGTTGGAACAAAAAAACGTTGCATTTCTCACTGTTCTAACTTAGAACAATGAGTATCACAAGTAGTTACTGTAACTTTATGTGTTTGAAAGCCAAGCAGTTTAAAATTAAATTCCCACAGGCATCTCTATCTGTATCTTCCTGCCTTGCTGCTCAAAATCAGGTGGATGTTGAGAATATCATCCTATTGTTGAAGCAAGCTCTTTCCTTGAGTTCTCTCTCATTTTATTCTGTGTGCTTTACTCATAACCAAGTCCCTGAATGTGAGAGTTAAAATTTTATACAGCGAGGAAACGACTATTTCTCTTGTAATTCTGAATGGGGAGAGAATGAAAAGAAGAAAATATTTTAATAATTTGCCATTATATTACTGTTGTTTCTGTTGAGAGAATGCCCACGAAAGGAAATGTTTCTGCTGCTGTAGCAGCAAACAAATTATCTCCACCGCTATTAGGCAATTTTACCACTGAGCTCTCTCCATAAATATAGCCTTAAGTCTGGTTTCTAAGTATAATAATTTCAATAATTTTCCTGTTTCTCTTGTAAGTAGTTTTTCCTTTTTTTTTTTTTCTGGAAGGACTTGAAAATGCAATTTGCAAAGGTTTTGAGGCTTTACAGTGATTTTGCTTGCAGGTGAAGTGAGTTGGAACTTGTGAGCAGAGTTACTCCTTTGGAAAGGCTTGCCCTGCTGCATGAAGTATTTATTTACATTGCATTACATAGGTATATTAAAAATACTAGGTATGGCAGTTTCTGAATTTAGAACTTAGAACTTCAGTGTGTGCCTGTACTAGACTTAAGAAATTGAGAAAATAGGCTGGAAACTTGATTATGGTTTTTAGCAGCTGGATTGAGCAACTTGCAGTGTCATTCTAAACACAGCAGTTACTCTGTGAAATTCAGACACCTTTTACATTTTGTAGTGGAATTCACTGGACATGTGAAATAATAGAAGTACCATATGAACGACTGAGGTGCAAGTCATCATCTAATCCTGCCCAGAGAAGGCTACTGCTATTTTGTTGTCATCTTGGGTGGCTGGATCACTATTCAACCATTTATTCTTAGTTCCTGGCTGTGTTATGCTGCTGTATGATGGAATAGAAGTCTAAACAGAAGCCAAAAGTCAAGCCCTAAAAGCTTTGTGGATCAAATGTCAATGTGGAATAAATAGTTTGGACAATACTGTTGAAAACGGGGCACCTAAATTATAACTCTGAATGAAGGGTGGTTGGATTTTCAAATTCAGCCTGTGTCTCTTTAAAAAACAGTGCAGGAGTGTTCCACCATCCACCCTGTGTCCCACCATCGGCTCTGTGTCCCATCATCCACCTCCCTGACAGCAGGACCTTGGAGCATGCACAAAAGATGATCTGTAGACTGATCTTATTCCTTACTGTATGTTGTGGCAGGTTTAACATGAAAAAGATAAAGTGCAGTCCTAAGGTTGAAATGGTTTATTGGTGACATTTATTAAACAATGCAAGTTTATAACTTCTTAATGTAAACAGTATGAGGGAGGAATGACCAGGTCCAACTGTCTAGTGATGGGCTGCTGTAGATGGAATTGATAATGTATGGCAAATATAAATTCAGTTAATAGAATTAAAAGATTAATTTGGCCTACGCTCTACTATAAGGAAAGTTTTCAGTCTTTGTCTAATGGTCTGAATGAGTAAGGTAAGGCTTCTGGATTGGGAGGGAAGGATCTTGTCCTTCAAATTAAAATAAACCCCTTATCTTTATTGTTTTCAATCATAATCAAATTAATTAATTTGTTCACCATCACAGCTATTAAAATTCAAACCTGTCTTTGTCATACTCTCACTTGTTTCTGTTTAAGTAGGGAAAACAAGTTAAAATGGGATTGAATTATAATCAGGGTTGAACCTGACATGCTTTTACTCACTGTAAAATACTTTTTGACGTATTTTTGTGACAATCCTAACCATTTAAAATAGTCTAGACAACCTTTTCCCTTTAGCAATCTTAATAAACTGCTGAGAGACTACAGCAAAACCCTTACACAGGGAAAAAATCAGTTAGCTTCTAACATAACTTGATGGCTGGAAGAAAAGATGAGAGCCTGCAATGTGCAGCCAGTGAATTTTGTTTAAATCTCAGATACTTAGTCTGAAATTTTAGAAGCATTTTCCTGTTAAAACTTTGTGCTCCATTTTTTTTTTTAAGCTTGCCTACTTACAAGTATAGTCAAATGGATTTTCTGTGCTGGAGAGGCCACTTTCGATGAATAATGCAGATGTCAGATTTACATTGGGGGAATCGAAGATGAACTGTATCTTTTAAATTTGATGGAAACAACATTGAAGAAAAACAGGTTTTAAAAACTCTGAGTTTTGATTTTTAAAAACTTATTTTATAGCCTGTGTTATCTTTTGGAATTGGTGGATTGACTCTCTTGTGCGTGGGTGTTCTGATTTTCCATAGAGCCTACAGGAGAAGGGAGGGCTGACTTTTCTTACATCTTGCCTGTGTTGTGTCAAAATATTGCACAGAATCTGGAATTGCCTGATTCCGTGCTTCCCTGTCGTGTGCCCTCACATCATGTAATGCTGTCATAAATTAATCAAGACTCATCTTTAGACTGACTGACATTGCTTTTACTAGATGTGGATGATGAGTTGTGCCTGCACTTAGTGTTATCTCCAAAAACTGTTAAAAGGATGCAAATTTACAGCATCTCATTAACAATTGAAATGGTCTGGGATAACTACTTTTCTCATATCTTTATACACAGCTGAGGGAAAACTCTTGGTTTTGGTCACATCAGATTCAGACTGGTGCTAATTTGTACTGTTTGGGTTTATATTGTTTGTAGAGTAATACTTGTGTATTCAAGACATTTTTGTATGGTAAGGCATTATTTTCAAAAGCAATTAATGGATTCAGACATTCTTTGTGGTTTTTTTTTTCCTGTTTTCTGTGGGTCTTCCCTAGAATTATATTTTTCTTAAATTTCAGACTTATCTGAAGACTTGATATAGACTTGATATTAGAGCAAAGATTGTAAGCGTCTGTAATGAAGAGGTTTTAAAATCTGGTAGTTGTCATGTGTCCAGCATTTTAGAGAGGCATATGAAATCCTTTCCTTAAACAATTTGTGAGAGACCAGGGAGAAAAGTTAAGTAAAGAAGTTGTATTGAAGTTCTTATTCTCATTTCCCCTTTCCACTACACTCCAGAAAAGGTTTTGTTTATTGATGATAATGCTCTTTTAAACTACTTCAAGCTCAGGTCTTTTTGGTTCATGGATAAGCGGTGGTGTAGGGTTACTGCAAGATGAAGAGCTGCAGAAAGCAGGTGTGTATATAAATACATGAACGTTGTTTGGCATTTCTGTAAATATTACTTAGTCTGCAGTTACTGTTAAAAAAAGATTAGGGAAGAAGCGTGCCATTTTTTCACCTGTGAGTACTTTAAATAAAAAGTAAGTAGTATGTTTAAATTTAGGCATTTGAGGCACAACTCATATGCCTGGACCAAAATATCAGCTGAAGGAAACTCATGGGATACTTCAGGTGTGTAATTTAGTTTTAAACCTGCGATAGTTTCAGATTGAAAAAACAGTATTTTCTTCACAGTGCAGTAATCTGTGCTTTCCTAGATGTCACTGTGTTATAGACACATTACTGAATATAATCATGTAGGTAGACTCATAGAATTAAGGTTGGAAGCTCAATTGGTCAAGCCAATGCTATCGTGCCCACTAAACCATGTTTTCTAGTGCCAGATGAACACCTCCCCTGTTCCAATCCCTGACTACTCTTGTAGTGAAGAAATTTTTCCTAATGCCCAATTGAAACCTCCCCTCATTTCCTCTTGTCTTATTGTTAGTGACAAGAAGAGACCAACATCTGTTAATCTAGAACCTCCTTGTAGGTAATTGTAAAGGGTGATAAGGTCTCCCCTCAGCCTCCTTTTCTTCAGAATAAATCCCAGTTCCCTCAGCTGATCTTTGTAGTACATAGGAGCATTTGCTACTACTGTCTGTCATAAGTTTCTGAGCAGAGACACTTTCTTGATTTGTTACCTACAGCAGTGATAAAAGGGCTTTTATCATAACCTTGATCAAAAACCAGATTTTTATATTGGAATGAAGGGAGAGGTGAAAGGAATTTACTCCTATAAAACCAAAATAACCAAAAACTACAGTTGAGGAAATGTATTCCTGTAATCCCAATAAATTATTTATTCATGGCAAGTGTCAAGATTACACAAACCTAGTATAGCTGTAATCTCAGAAGAGTCACAGAATTGCATTGCCAGGAGAATTATCTCTTCCTTTGGGTCTGTGGTGTCTGAAATAGCTTTCTCTCAAGGTATGATTAATGTGCATTGGCAATCAGCAGGACATGACTAATTGTGGCTAAATCAAAAAATGAGAATAATGAGGGGGAAAAGGCAGTGTCTCATGGAGCACAGTGGTGTGAGATTCCTTCTTAGGTGTTATTCAACAACTTGTCCCTTGTGGAGAAGGCATGGCAATGCTTGTGTCTGTCTTGAGAAAGGATCTGTGGGGAAGAATTGACTAAACAACATTTCTCCTTAGACTGTGATTAGCAGTCACTTGCAAATAATCAGCAGTTGCCCCAAACTCCACCCCAGCAGTTCCTGTTGCCGTCACAGGAATATCTAGTTATCTATTTCTAATTCAGCCATCGTCTTGTGGCCTTTTTGTTTATAGGTCAGGTCTTTTGTGGCCGAAGCTTCCACTAGGAAACTCTAAATATTTCGTGAGAAATATGAGTGGAATCATTGTTTTCTTTATTGCTTAGTAACTTTAGTTATTGTTTTAAGTGCCTATGCTTAAAAATCCTTTAAAATCAGCTCATGTGCTAATTAATTCATGCATGACATTTGAAAATAGGACACAGCATCTCATTCTGCAGAGTTCTCGTGCTTAAGTCAATGAGCACAGAGGTGAAATGAGTTTGTTCACTTCAGAGATGCAGCATGTAATATTTTAATGATGTTGCACACTGATGTCTAGGAATTTCATAGCTCCCTCTGAACAGGTTCATCAGTAACCTCTACTCAACATCAATCAGCTTTGAAAACCAGTTAGCAGAAATTAAAAATATAGTTTTCAATTGCACAGTGCCAACGCTTCTGTTTTTAGCGTAATTAATCTTTGAATGACCAAAGTGACCAACGTGCATCTTAAATCCTAGAAAGGCCAGTGGTTTCTGGAGGTGGGGTTGATGATGCACAGTGCAAATCTAACTACAGCTCATCACACTCCCCATTCCCTAAGTTCTTCTTTCTTAAAACTGAGGCATCTGTCACATAAATAAGCAATTTTTATACTCTTTTTGCAGAACATGACTTCTTTTGAAAGCCACTGCGTTTTGTTCTGGCAATCAAAACAGGCCAGCTAAATGTAAAGAGATCATAGGCAACTTGCATTTAAGTCTGAAGGCAGATATGAATGTATGGATACATGCGTTGGCATTTTTGACAAAAGGCCTTATTCTGTCCATACTCGAAAAGATTATCTTGGGCAATCCTTAAAAGACAGAACAAAGCATTACATTTTGCTTCTATGATGTTTTTTGAGATGAGCAATACAGGTACAGATGATTTCAATTTTGATCAGATACTGATGTAAACAGTAGATGACATTTATGAGACGAAAATTCGCCACTGTGCTGGATTACATTACGACTTTTAAAAAGTTAATTGTGGAAGACATGAGAGAATACAGTGACAGTAGTGCTGTGTGGTTCCTCTAAGCAAACTCATTTATCTTAACATATTTGGATGAAAAAATCAATGTTTTCTGCATCTCCACATCAATACGTTGTAATGATTTTCCCTCACTGTTACTGGCAGCTTCATTATTTCAGTGGAAGTAACTTACATACACCAGCAAAGTAGCATCTGTGATAATCAGGTTATATCAAGAGTCTTCCTAACTTGATAAAATTTTCTTCTATATTGTCATTCATAGATGTATAATACAAAATAAAGCTCCTTCGATGTTCAGCTTTTCATAACCCTGTTCATAATTAAATAGGAATCTGACTAAAACATATTCTTCTACGTTAAAGTCTTGTCATAAAAACATTTTGTATATAAACCTTCGATACTCAGTAGAGCAATACAATATCTATATATACAAATGCACTTGTTTCTGTTAGTTGCAAGCATTTTGTTCACTATTTGCACAACTTCACAGTCATATGTTCTATACAACCACTACTAAATCAGACTTCTGATTGCTCGTTACTGTCAGGGATGACAGACGTTAAGGCAGCCTGACAAAAGCGATGTATCGTGGACATTTTTGTTTTCTGTTCGATATACAGTCGCAGTTTGTCTCTGAAGGTTTCCCCTAGAAAACTGTAAATTAAGGGGTTCAAACAGCTATTAGAAAAAGCTGCTAGGTTCACAATGTGTCCTGTTAAAGGATAATCATGTCTGAAGGATGGGCTGCTTGAAGAGACAGGCTCACTTTTCTTCTGAAGAAGCTGAACACTAATGAAGACGTTTTCAGGTAGCCAGCAGATAAAGAAAACCAGGACAACAACAAAAATCATTCTAAGAGCCTTTTGTCGCCGCAGACGAAGACTTCTGTGCTTGTGTGCTTTTATAAGGACTCGAACAATTAACGAGTAACAAAGACCGATGATCACAAAGGGGATAATAAACCCCAAGGTTATTTCTAGCCACTGGATTTCTTTTACATCTGCAAAACAAAAATAGACCTCTCCGGTGTGTTGTAAGTGCACAGCTGTAAATGGAACTAGTGCTGCAGAGATAGACGCCATCCATATGAGACCACAGCTTAGTCTAGCGTGCTGCATAGTGCGAAATAGGTTGGATCTCATTACTTTTGCCAGTGCTAGGTATCTGTCAAAACTCATCCAAGTCAGAAAGAAAATGCTGCTATACATGTTGATCTGAAGGAACAAAGACATAAAGGTACAAATAATGGTGATGTCGTAATACTTTTCATCAAGATTAAAAACCTCAATGAGAGAATCGGCAACTAAAATGAGATCAGCTACTGCAAGATTTATGAAGTAAAGGTCTGGAATAGTCATTTTTTCACGAAAACTGATATTGACAACCAGTATCAGAATGTTTCCTACAAAGCCAATAGGAAAAAGAAATATCGTGTAAAGACACGATAAGAAAAGACCAATAACATATTGTTGGTGTTCTGATTTATCACCTAATCTAGAAGATAGGCTTTCGTTACACAAATTTGTTCCATTTAGGTTAAAAGTAGTGCCGTTACATATAACGGGTGATATTGAGACAGAATAAGTTTCCATGGTTTGAATGTCTGCAGAAAAGGTATTAACACTCAAAGTTTGGTAGGAATGCAAAAACAATCAGAATTTTCCTTGCTTCCTATTAAGTTCATAGTGAGCATTTTGATGGGAATGCAAAAAGGCATACAGTGTTGTATAGGAAATGAAATTCTTTAGAAGTCTAATTAAACTGACTTTGAGATAATACAGTACAAATAGTAAATGTCGTCTTTCTTTTTTTTTTTCTTACATACACTGTATACATTGCAAACGGCAGAATTTGCAGTTCCTGTATGCCTTAAGATTATGTAGGAATCTTTTTACCATTATGGTACTTGGAATCTCTTTAATAAGATCTTTGCATCAACAGTGTCTCTTCATGTAGGTTGGAAGGTAGCAGAATTTTAGCTCCTTTTGTTTTCTTTTAGTAATCAATGAACATCCTTGGACCTGCAATTTGCAAATGGGAAAAGATTAATCTCATGCAGTAGCATTGTACCATGTCCATATGCGTCTGCTAGCTTCACACACAGCTGAGGTTGTACTGTAACATCGTATACAGAGGTTCAGTTACGAGAATTTCAGCCTCTTCTGGATGATAAGGTAGTGTGAGGGCAGGTTTGTTCCAATTTTATATTCTCTTCAGGGATTCAATATTGGAAAACATAGAAATATAGAAAATCAGATGGGTGAATTTAGACTACTGAAGAAAACTTCTTTTAAGAGCTAGATATAAAAATATATTTATTTAATCATTAGCTTATAAGGCTCTTAAGTAGCAAAGTCTGTGGCTGAAAAGGCAACAGAGGTGAAAAGGAGTTGGTTCCTTCTGCTTTCAGTGAGAGGGGAAAAGGCAGAGTTTAGAAATGAAGATAATCCAAGCTGTGTATTGATTTGCACCAACATTATTATATGCAATTTGCTTTTCTTGGTGATTAATTATGTTACAATGTCTTCCGGACAGGAATGGAAAATATCAGTTATCTGATTTGTTTACTTATAAATGTTGAATGTTATAGACTTGAAACAACTCTGTAAGTTTGTTTAAAAGGAAAAAGAACAACCCCAAACATACAAGACAGCCCAAACAAATAAACCAGCAAGGACATAACACAGGGTTTTGTGTTAAATTCTAGTATTTTGAATTGCTTTCATCTTCAACTGACTATCTAAGCCTTAATTTTAATGACACTTAAACATATTAAAAAGGATTAAACTGTTTACTAGTAGAATTCATACATATATCCATGTTTTAATGATTTATATACTGTTAATGTAAAGGGTGGAGCAGAAAAATGAGCAGACCATTAATGGTGTAGGAGTGATAGAATATTTTCAGTCAGAAATAGAGTTCTGACTTGGCTTAAGTGTATTAACATTATCAGAAGTAGCTGGCAGATACTTAAATAAAGATGATGCTTCCAAAGCTTTTATTTCTTAATGAAATAGGCATAAATAAACAGTAGCTGTTGCTCTGATCTGAATAATTTTAATGATATAAATCTTTATGCTAAAATGTCCATAAGAAATTACACTTATTTTTAAAGGAGGTTCAGTGCTTGTTTCAAGCAGCTATGGAAATCAGACATGAACTACTGTCTTTTATGTAGCAACCCTTTATTTTTAAATAAGGCAGTAAAAGTGCTTTAAATACAATAAAAGGTAAGTTAACAGGCTAAGCAATTGATTTTAAAAGGTCATTCTGTGGTCAGATTTTAAGTACATCTTGAAGGGCCCCCGAAAGTCAAGCAATTCAAGCATTACAGGTAACCATGTACTGTGAAACACTTCATTTTACCTTAATTCCGTTTCTCCAGAGCTGATTTTTCCGAATCCAGACAACAGAAGGCTGGTTCTTGCTCAGATACACGGTTAATGGATGTGTCAGCTTCCACTGCCGTGCCAGTAAAAACTTGTGTTTAGGTGTGCAAAGCTGAAGGGAATGCCACCTGTTGACGATTCAGCAGCAGCAGCAAAAAAAAAATCTTATAAAAGTCTGTTCTGTTTTAAAACGTCTTAAATAAAGGGTGGTTTACAATGGCAAAATGCAGATCTTGCTGCGTGTCCTTGGCAATAAAACAAGCTTTAAAGATTCCCAGGGTTGTTCTAATTTGTGTGCAGTTGAAGTGCTGCCGAACAGCCTTATAAGGCTAAAATTAACCCTGTTTCTGCTGGTTTGTTTTTTTCCTAGAACCAGTCCAGCATCTTTTCTCTCATATTTGTCTGTTTTATTTTGCCTAGGGTTCACCTCACCCTCTTTTCTGCCTCAGGCCTTTTTTCAAATGATAAAGTCTATTCAAGCCTGCAGCTCAGATGATCAGTATTTAAGAGACCTGTTTGCAGTTTGTAACTAAGCGTATTTGCATATATATAAAGCAATAATTACTGCTGTACACGGCATTTTTTTAGAAGCCTGGATAATCTGAATACTAGAGTGAGAGAAATCTAGCAGCTGAAAAAGGTCCTTTGCTAATCTGACAATAGAAATTTCAATTTTCCTACCTTCATGCTGATCCCATTTTACCTGTTTGTATGGAAATGTTTGGGTATACATCGTCATCCTCACACTTCTTAGCATGGCTCAGCTCAAAATTCCGTGGATAAAATAAACTTATATTGCAGAGAATGTGGAGCCTGGGTCTTGCATAAAACCACCAGTGCTGCAGGTGGAGTTTAGCTTTTCATCTCTAGGGGGAAAGATTACTTGCCATTTGCAGAAACACCACCCACTGGTGGCCACAATTCTTAGAACAGAAAGCTAGTTAAACCTTACTTTCCCATAAAATAGAATTACTTTATTTGTACAAGTTGCTTTTTATCACTGTATTGATCTGATACCTGAATGCTAAGTACCATTAACAGATACACTGTATGTGGACACAGTGTTCTGGTACAGGAATAAGATTAATTGGATCTCAGCATTTAGAATTTCAAGATGACTGTTACAGTTTCAGAAGTGTGGAGTAAACATTTAATGTGCCTTTAGAATGGATGTATTGCATCTATTACAGCGGTCAGATCGTTTTAGACAACAAAGGTTTCATCTGTAGAATAGTAAAGCAAAAGTTCTTTTCACAAGTGGCTTTGGGAGAAGGTGGCACTTCAGCTTCTTCGGCCATTGAGACAGATTTGTTGGTATTCTGGTAACGTGCTGTGCATAGGAGCATGGCATTTGGGCAGTGTTCCTGAAACTGGTTTTTAGGATGTTCTTATGTGATGGCTTTTCATAAATAGTTCTGGAATAAATTATTATTTAGCTTAAAGTTGTGCAAATTAGCACTGGTAGGTATTTTCTAAATAAATTTCCATTATGTGTGGAGCTGCTTTCTTGAGTGTCTTTGCACAGAATAATAAAGACAGAGAGTCTGAAGTGTTTTGCTTTGAGAAGCATCCAAATATGATTGCATTACAGGACTGCAATAATCGTAACGTTAGAAAAATCTTGTGACACCAGCTTTGAAGGTCTTAATTTTTTGCTGTCCTGAAGAACAGGATTATAGAGAGTCTTTGTTGTTTGTTGATCATGTGATGTTACTGTTCTTAATTCTGTTCTTCAGAGCTTTCACTGATCTCATAAGGGCCAGAAGAATTTTTTTGCTTTATGTAAATGTTAGCTGTTTGTGATTATGGGGGCCTGGAATTGATAATCAGCTGTCTGTCTGTCCTTGGTTTTCTAGCTGTGAATATCATCTGATTCACTATTACAGTGTCTAATTCTGAGGGTAGTATTTTTTTTTTATTTGTTTGAATTCATAAGAAGTAATGTCACTTTGTCATACTTCCAGAACTGTTAGGAAATTCTCTTTTGAAGAGCTGCAAACTAGGTTTTTTTCCAGCTGGTACAACTGTGAGCCCAAGTCTAGTATTATTATATATTCATTAGTGAGCTCTATGTTGCACACACAATTTTGTGAGATAATAATGTGAATCCTTTGAATCCTGTTTCCTAGAATAAATGACAACATCTTCCAGCTTGTTTATGTAATAAAATTGTTGTTATTGATGAATCTGTCTTAATCTTACTTTTTGTCGGTTCCATAAAATGCATGGATTCTAGCAGCTGCTGAATGTGGTACCTTATTCTCTTTCCCTGACACTTGCTGATATTCCATGGATCTTACAGGGACTACCTTAATGATCCGTATTTGGTCACATTTGTGACAATATTTGGTGTAACAGTTCCGCCTGCTGTTCCTTATCTTGATTATTGCTGCGAATGTGCGTGAAAGCAACTGGTGCGAGAGTGTCCTTTTAACGTCAGACCTCAATAGAGCAGCATTTACAAGCAGTTCGTTTTAAAATCTGTAGTCTTCAAGTTCTGAAATTCCATATGTGTCTCAATAACGTGTCTCAGCACTGCAGAATCTTTAAGGAATGCTTGTACAATGCACTTAAATGCACCACAAAGCTTGACATGGGGTATAATGGGAGATATTCCCTGAATTTTCAAGTCATCACCATACATGCCTGCTCTTGTGTTGCAAAAAGGTGAGAAGGAAGAAAGTGAGAGGTGTGAGTGTAGGAAAGATCTACAAAAGAGATGTGGTGTTTTGCAGCTCTTGAGCCACCACTGTGCGGCAGCCTCTTCAGTGGGATGAAAAGAAGGATAAATCCTGTAGGGTATAAGAGCTGTAGGAGTCTGTCAGAAGTGTGGAACTGCTTTGGGTATGAAGCTGTTGAGTCCTGGAGGAATTAGATCAGGGCCAAAGTGTACAAAGCTGAAAAAAAGAGGCACTGTACTGCTCAGAAGAGGAAAAGAAACATAAATTAAGGCTGTGTTGGAATGATTACAGTGTAATATAACCATATGCAGGAGAGAGAAGATTTCTCTAAAAATCTACTGAAATGATCTCTAGAGAAAATGTAGATGCTGCTGTCACGTTCATCAAGCTTTGCAACGAGAATGATCTCCCCTTCAAATTTTCTCTCATTTTTGTGTTGTCACGGACCATGAACTCTTTAAACCACTGATTGACATGAGTTCACATCCAGTACTCTGTATTAGAGCACCTCATACTTCCTCCTGTCCAGCCCCTGTCTTGAAAATAATAAGTTTGAGTTGGAATTAACTGTGTCGTGTGCCTGCAGAAAATGTTGGATAGAGTGTATTTTGTGTGTTTAGGCTTTTCAGTTCCAATAATTCTGAGAAGGCATTTTTCTTACTAAAAATAAATTCTAAAAGGTCAGCTTTTTCTTTTTCAGGGCCAACACCTGTTGTTCCCATTCATACTCTTCTGGTTAACTGTGTTTTTAGAGTTTATATTGGAAAACTCTTGGGGGATAATATATGAATTCTATGAAACTGGACCACAAAATGTTGTAAAGGGACAGATGGTTCATGGTGGGAGTTCAGGCTCTATTCAAATGCAATAAAATAAGTAAAATTTGCAAATAATCCGTCATTTTTACTTTAGTAAAGTCTGTCCTTTGCTGGACACTTGTACCCTGGAAGAGAAACACATTGATTCTAGGCAATTAGTGAACTAGTTTTTCTTGTGCAACATATATGGTGTAAACACATAGAGTACTTCTTTTGGCTGAATTGCTTGAGGTTTTTGTAACTATTGCAAAGTCATAGAATCATGGAGTGGTGGAGAATGAAAGAGACTTCTGGAGTTCATGTAGTCCAACACCCCACCAAAAGCAGGATGTGACCTAGGACAGGTCACACAGGGCTGTGTCCAGGAGCATTTTGAAAGTCTCCAAAGAAGGAGACTCTACAACTTCTTTGGGCAGCCGATTCCAGGGCTTTGTCACCCTTACAGTAAAGAAGCTTTTCCTGATGTTGAGGTGGAATTTCCTGTGCTCCAACTTGTACCTGTTGCCCCATATCCTATCATAGGCCATCACTGAAAAGAGACTGTGAAAAAAAGCCTTTATATTCTTCAGATATTTGTAGACACTAATATCAATGCTCATTCCTCTCTTCTCCAAACTAAACAGCCCCAGTTCTCTCAGTCTTTCCTCATACAAGAGGGATTCATGGCTCTTAATCATCCCTGTAGCTCTCTGCTGGACTCTCTCCAGTAGTTTCTTGTCTCTTTTATATTTGCGAGACCAAAGCTGGGCACAATAATTCAGGTGTGGTCTCAGCAGGGCAGAGATAAATAAATAGCCCTGTAGCCCTTTCAGGATCTGCGAGATTGAAATTAGAATGTAGCTAAGGCCAGGTTTAGTAACACATGTAGGGAGTGTAGCAGTTCGAGTTATGATTCAAGTGTGCAAATCCAGCCTTTCTTTAGCTCAGATGTTGTTTTGCAATGGGATCGGATCAAATTTGAGCCAGCTGGTTCAGCAGAGATGAGTCCTTAGTCTCTGTGTTCTTTGCCAAAATGTTACCAACTCAGAAATTCTGACTTTAACTTCAGCAGCCTGCTCATTTTCCCTCTTTTACTGAACGGAAGAGCCTTTTCAAAAGCAGACCAAAGAAGTAAAATATTCTTCTTTGAATTTTCCAGTTTATCCCTTCAGTGAATGTTGACCGCATGCCTATAAAAATATATGCTCATATTTCTTCTGGAACATACTGTTCAAAACTAGGTGAAGCCTGGATGAAGTAAGTGTTCGACAGAACTCTTGCTTGTATAAGGGGAAAAAAATTGCTCTTGAGCATGGAGTTTTTGTTTTATTAATATTTTGAAGTGTATTTTTAATTTAAAAATTATTACTGTGAATTTTTGTTAGAGCTGATCTTTTCTCCCTCATATTCCTATTTTGTATTGCCTTTTGGGGAGTGTTTCTGTTCCTTCCCCTATTGCACATTAGGGATGTTTACCCTCATATTCTAACTGGATGCAAAAGATTTTCTGTAAGACTGCACATTTGTTGTCCTGAGTTTTTATGTAAGCTCTCCTAACTTTATCAAGAGTGATTTAACAAAACATTTCTGCATTGCTGTGAGTTATATTCAGAATTATTTGCACTGTTCTGAATTTTTCAACCTCTGCTATCCTAGTTTCCTTTGTATCCTCCAGTCAGTCTTTTCATTGTACATACAGATTTCCTTTATGACAACATAATTAGCCATCCAGAAAAGACTCTTGCTTTTACCCATAAGAATAGCTACAGACAGGGAAGATACCACAGTACACTCACTCCCATCTCATAGAAGGCATCCAGAACCCATACCCGAGAGCACTAAGACAGTAGTTCTTCGCAAGACATACTTGTTCCCAAATCCTAGATGTGACAGTAGACCTCTAAAGGATTTATGTCCAAGACATTTGATTATGGTTTTGTTTCAGCTGTGTACCCTACTGAGTATCATGAAGCATCTTTCCATGCATGTTGAATGTTTGGACCCCATACAAGTGCAGTATTGAGATTCACTCACTATTAGACCAGTTCCTAGGTCCTAGCTGGCATTATTAAATCTAACCTTTACTGACTAGGGTTTCTTTTAGGCACCTTTAACAATAACACAGGACTCAAACAACATAGTATTTATTCTTTCATCCTCAAATATAAAATACACAGAAGCAGTGAATAAAATAGAATCCTTTGTTCATAGTTCCCACACTAGAAAACAGCCTGCATGGTTTCAGCTGCACCATGAATATGATATTCTGTTTGAATTGGGGTAAACAGCTTGCATCCTCTGACATATTCTTTTACTCAGTCTGTCAGCTTTTTTACTGGCACACAGCTCTTCCAACTCACATCTTCAAACTTCTTTCTTCTGAGTTGATCTTCAGTCTGTGTTGTTTAATCTCTCTTTTCTCAGGTGCAAAACAAGAGCTCTGATGCCAGCTGAGAAATCCTTTGACAAGTATGAAATTGGCTCTTGCATTCAAAGAGATGATTCTTATCTACGTACTTCCTTTCTGACCAGGTTTTATAATGGTCTGTTTATATGTAATGTTCTTTAATTATCCATCTGCTCATGCTGGCAGCAGAACAGGAAAACAGGCTGACATAATACAGCGCAGACGTCTTACCAGTTGATTTTTACATCTTGCAGAAATGTTGGTGTTTACAGTCATAGCGAGACTATGTATTGCCCTTTATTTGCGTGTGATGCAGTCATATATTTCAGGACTTGGATGTCTAAAACTAGATTCACAGATCTAGATACTCTATCCTGTGTAGTATTATTGAACAAATGTCCTTTATTCTTCCATTCACACAGTTTTTTTGTAGAAGATGATCCTCTTGATCAGTCAGTGCTTGATTTTCTCTGTCTTGGGCAGCTCGTCCTACTTGCACCAGCTCTCTATGCAAATCAAAAACCCCTTCAGGAAGACCTTACAAAGCATACAACTGCAATACAATCTGTCAGTTCCCTTAGCGTCTGGGCATCATGCAAAGCAACATTTAAGCATCAAAGTGGCTTTTCTCATAATCCTTCAAGTCACTTGATCCTTCCTCATCACAGCATTGTATTTTTATATCTTTGCAATCTAACTCTGCAAGTTTCACTACAGTTTTGCAACGTCCCTGCTTCTGTTTTCTCCACCTCTTTGAGAGGAAAAGTACTGAAACCAAACCCAAATGTGTAAGGTGGCTCCTGGCCCAATTCAGTTACACTGACCATGTGCTGAAACTAAGCACCTACCTCTCAGTCTGTGCTGGCTATCAAATCCACAGGGCTCCATCTAAACCCCTGTAACACAGCTGGTTTATTTTGTGATCAGATTCCACATGCCTCCCCCCTCAACTTTGCACCATTTATCCATGAATTCTCATCTACCTGTATCCTCCTAGCTTCTCTCCAGCAGAGCCCTGATTTCAGGCTGTGACTGGAGCTCTCTTTTGTTAAAGACATGCCTCAGTTACACTGTTCTGGACTGGCTTTCCTCCTTTTTTTCATTAGTATGTGATGGACTGGGACCGTTTGAGGCATGCGACTTCATCCTTCTGAATGAACTCATCCAGAATGGCTTGAACCAGTAATTGCTGTAACTCTTAATGCAAAGCTGAAGCTGAGAGTACATTAACAAAAAGCTTTCATTCTTGCACAAAGTTTTAATTAGCCACCCTGTTGATCTTTCCAGTTCAGTGCCTCACAAGGTACCTCAAGTTTTCCTTTGTGGACTGGCATTTTCATTAATTTGATTTTTTTTTGTTTTGGTGGTGGTGGCACAAGAATTCAAACCAAAACCTTAAAGGTTCCAACAAAAGTATAAGAGAAAGATGGAAATAGGGAACAAATGCTCAGCTTATTTATATTTTATATATTTGCATGCACAAGTGTAACAGTAACTTACAGTAGCATCTACTATTTCAGGATTATAATGATTCTTAAGCCATACTTCCCTGCTGCTGCTGCTGGAATTCACCGATGTTATAAAAATAAGTTGTTTGCAGCCTAAGAAGTAAAAAGCAGAAGCTCACCTGAGAAAACCTGCAGATTTTTACTTTTGTTCAAAGTTGCTTTCTGCCGTGTTTTTTTTAGCTGTTCTTTGTTTGCATTTTTGGGGCATTGGTGTAGTTCCAGAAGCACACTTCTGTGGCAAGAGTGCACTTCTTTCTACTTGTCTTCGAAGTCACGTTTGCAGAGAATAGGTGACTTAAATATGTATGAAATATATATTTACATATATATGAAACCCCCCAAACAACAAGCAACCCCAGACCCTACATGTTTTCTCATAGATCACTGCGAATACTAGAACTTATCTTTTTTCTTCTAGCACTGCTAGCTGTAGGACGGTCCATTTGGGTTCTACAGAAGGAACTGTTATCCTTCTTTGAAGGAGTAAAAAACCAAACCAAAACCCACAAGCAAACTAAAAAGTGAAGTGGATTGACAGTTCTTCAGGACATCAAGTGTTATTGAGAGTCATTTTCATGGGTTGTAGCTGTTACGGGTATTTCAAGGTGATTGCTGGCCGTGTTTTCCCTTCGGCACTTCTGTATAACTTTAAGGATTTCATCCTGGCATGGTTTATGAAAACAAAGTATAAATACCAAACTAGCACAGCGCTCACAGAACAGCACGATTTCTGCAATATTCATAACAAGCTCATTCTTTGGAGTTCCAATGCTCTTCTCTAGTTTCAGTGTTGTCCTGAAGAGAATCATAACATTATAAAATAGATGACATATAAACATCGTTATGCTTACAATGTACGTTGCAGAGTAAGTGCAAATGTGCTGCTTTAAGGCTGGAGCTTCAGCAGGTGCTTCTTTAGCAAAGAGAAAAGCAAAACAGATTATCTGAAGGAGTAATGGGATTCCAAATCCAAAGGTGAATTTAATGATCTCATATTCAGGCCATGCAAATAATGGATCTAACTGGCAGTCTGTTTCCAAGTGATAGTTGTCTGTGCCAACTAGAACTGCCTCAGTGAGTGACAAACAGAAGGCGTATAAAAGTACAAATCCAATACACAATATGGGCCTTCGGGTTGCTTTGCTGAGAGCCGTCCTTGGTGGATATCTCTTGAGTAAGAGTATGAGAAGAGTAAAAATCAAAACATACTGAGCATTGAAATAGCTGAAGTTGAAAAAGAACGACAGTGCGTTACACGCAAGGTGGGTTGCTTTTACATAGTCAGGTCTAGTAATGACAGTAAATGATAAAAAGATCATTACAGCGTTGCTGATAGTGAAGTTTAGAAGAAGTAAGTCCAAGCTTTCTATGACTTTGTACTGCAAGTAGTTCTTTATGAAAACAATCAAAATGCATATGGCAGCAATGCATCCTGCTGGTACAAAAAAGGCGATGTAGCAGTGCATGAGTCTCGATATGATGTTTTGAGAAGCTATGAAGGCTTCGATCTCTTCAGGGGAGTTGAAAGCCAAATTCTTGCTTGGATAGCTGATCCACGTCATGTTGTGAAAAGTCATCCTTCCTTCCACTCTGTGTTTATGTTCTCTTTGGTGGAGTTTGAAACTGAACTGGAAAAGAAGGTGAAGCAGGTTTTAAAATACAATTTGTAATGTCTCTAATTTTTGCATTAAATATTAATGAGTAATCAGGAGTGTGAATCATTTGTTCAGAATAAATGTCATTTTGGGGGTGGATTTTACGTTCCCATGCTGGTGTAAAAGTAGTGTAGTCGTCTTAGCCAGGAAATCTGCCTTTTTTTTTTTAACTGTTTTTTGCCCACACCACTCCCTCCTTTTCCTCCCTTGACACAGGACCTTTCTGCAGGTCAGCTTTGCAGGCAGCAGGCAGGGTTCAGTGCACTCATGTCACCCATAGACTAAATGGGAGAGCTGGTGAGGAAGGAATTGGCTCTGTGATTAGGTGGAGCCGCTTTTCCTGACAGTCTTGCCAAAAAAGGCTGAGGCGGTGTGCAGGGCAACTCTAGCCTGTGGGCTGCAGCTACAGCCGCAGAATGGATTCACTGTCCTGTTGCAAGGGTGAGAATCTTGTGCAGTGTGAGCCCAGCTGAGGGTCTCAGAGCTTACACCCCGTACTGAGGAAAACGCAAAGATAATCACAATATGAGGCAAGAGTCACATCCCTGCCTTTGGTTTAGTTTTGATTTCTTTCTGTTATGAAAAGAAAGAAAAGCCTTTTATAACTGCACTCTGTACTGAGGAGCCCATATAAAATTAATGTGGATATTTAAGAACTGTTAGGAACAAACTGCTTTCATACTAAAACATCTTTATACATTAATAATACTGTCACTTCTAGATGTAGCTGTTTCATAAAAGTGCAAAAAACTCAGGCATTTCTGCGTGCTTGAATTTGAGACAAGGATTGCTGGTGCGCTGTAAGCCTATTGATAAAAGTTTCAGCAAGGAGCATTTTTTTACAGCTGGGTTATAAATTCCTGAAAATAGAGATTTTTAAGAGTAATATGGATAGGCTGTTAGCTGTAATGACACTATAATATGTTGATATAATAATTCTGCTACCATATAAATGTTTGGAGGATCACTTTTTTTAAGACAAAAAGCTTTGCAGGAGAACATAGTAGGTACTCATGAAAAAATGAATGTAATAGATATGGAGATTTATATTTTACAGATCACCTAAGAGCATAATTTTGCTCAATTTCTAAAATTTCTGTGTACCATGTACTGATTGGTGCAGAAATTTGGGGGGTTTTTTGTTGTTATGGAGCATAAATATTATAAAACATAAAGTAGTAAGCTCACTACTCCTTATGAATGTTGACTATCTGATAAAACATAGTCCATGATACTAGTTAAAGTTAAATTTTTTAACTGTTAAATGCTCTTTTCTCAAAAAGACCCAAACTAAAATTCCTCCTTTATTTACAAGGATTACAATTTTGCATAGAGTTTGGCACTTTGTGTTCTTCTGTGCACAGATCTCATCTGTCCAATGTACATAGTGCATCAGGCAAAAACAGGATGGTGAAGATCTCCTTACAGAATTTTCTGTACAGTCAGATAAGTAACAGCAGTGATCTTGTACATAGTGCATTCTTCAGACAGGGATTCCAGCGTTATTAACTCTTAAAGCAAAAGTAACTTTAAATTGGCAAAAATTCATGAAGATGCATTAATGTTTTTAAGCAGTGTTCATTATAGATAAGTCAGTGTCTTAATACTGTTTGACATTTCATTTATGGTTGTTACCTCTGATACTACTTCATATTTCTGATATTTCTAATCTCTCCTCAAAATTGGAATTCTAATAGTGGTTTTAATTAGAAAAGTTGACTTATCAAAGTGGCTTTGATTAAGTGTGTATATAATCTCATATAATTATAATTTCATTTGTATAAAACTGTGGAGTTATGTTTTGATTTAGCAGTGTTCTTTGTTCCCTTTTAAAGTCAGAGTTTCTTTCTTTCTAGAAATGGTCTTTTTGAAGAGGTTGCTCTACAGGAAGGACTGATGCACCCAGGGTAGTTTGTTTGTGTTCAGGTACACTTGCAGCAGGGGAGAAGCTGGCTGGTCAGGCTCTGGCTGTGCTCTTAGCTGGAGCACACCATGTAGGAACACAATGATGTGCAAAATGGGCACAGTCTCTGAAGCAAGAGTCAATATAATTTTGAAGCTTAAAAATTGTGAAATATGAACAATATTGAGAAATAGGATGTGAAAATCTTTTCAAGTATTGCTTTAGGAAGAAATGTCTTGTTAACTGAGGAAGTTTATCTTAAATGCTTGCAGCACAGTCTTCTACTTTTTTCAGGTGATATTTAATATGAACCTCTAAGAACAACTCAGGTTTGTACTAAAATGCTCCAACTAAAGAGTGAGAATATTTGGAAAAACAACCCCAAACCACGCACACATGAAACTTTACAGCTGCTGTCAGCTGGTTGACTTTTTGCATTTTTTCATATTAGTGATTTCCCTCTCCTAGTTTCAATTTCAGAGTATGTCTTTTGAAATAAACCTGATCAGAGTAATTTCTAAATTAGATTCCACTCTAAGCATGTAGCAGTGATGCTCTTTACTTCCCTGTGGTTCTGTGGCTGAATGGGATCTACTGTACAATTCAATCAGCTGCAGCCATAGACCTTGACAGACTTGCTTTTTCTGATTTCCTTCTGCTGCTTTGCATTTTCTTTATTATTTCCTGGAAATCTAAAGTCCAGGAAATTCTAACTTCTA
Organism: Upupa epops; assembly: GCA_013397515.1. Classification (NCBI taxonomy): domain Eukaryota; kingdom Metazoa; phylum Chordata; class Aves; order Bucerotiformes; family Upupidae; genus Upupa; species Upupa epops. The sequence goes on along the minus strand of VZRI01007817.1, from coordinate 504,699 downwards.
CAGCTCATCTCTTTTAGATACTCAGGAGAAACCTCAAAAATGAAGGAACCGGCACAAGTCAGATTCTGACTCTATATTTGAAGTGAGACTTGAAGCTTAATGTGGTGAAGGCCAGGTACTTTATGATGGATAAAGTAGAACTGCTTGAGTAGCTGCAGAAAGCTTGTTGTGATCATCTCACACACTAGTATCAGGAGACTAAGAAATATTTACATTTTGAGCTCTCCCACCAGTCTTCAATGGTACCTCCTTGTCTTATCAGTCTTTTGCAAGACTGAGCATTTGTATTTAGTTCTGCTACTGCAAAGGTCTCAGTTATCTCCTCAACATCTTTTATACCATGGGCCAACTAACTGTGCTCACTGCCCTTGCAGAGAATCTCGAAAGAGCTTAGCAACATTCAACTTTTATGGCAGCATAATCACAAAGGGAACAAAGGATGTAGTTTTCACATCAAATTACAGGAAAAGCACAATACCAAAATTTGATTAAATTTGCTCCGGATCTGGCCTTGGTCCTGAGACAAGATTAGTCTTTGACCATGGCGAAGTATTTTTTGTTTAGCTACTCTGTGAGCATTTGAGACAAAATAAGGAAGATTAGACTTAATGCAGCATACTCCAGTAGCTGGAACTTGTGTAAGAAAATGCATCATCATGCGTTCTCTTTCTGTACCCAGCAATTTGCATGTTGTGATATGGTGGACCAGCACAGTATTATGGAGAGACTGTCAGTGTGTTCAGACCTCAGTTGATATCTCTTGATTATAACCACAGACTACTGTTAAATTGTCACAGTGATGTTAATGTTACTCTTGCTCTCCATCCTAGATGTTGTTATTCTATTGTAAGTGCGTGTTTTGTAATTTACCTCATTGGGGAAGGGATTTAAACTAAAGCAATCTATTCAACCCAGAGTTAACACACTCACCAGGGTGGAAATAACAGTGCAACTAAGTGTGAATAATTGTATTCAGTGCAAGTATTAAAATTCTGAGTTCCGGAAATATTTGTAGGTGTGCTGTTTTAAAGGGAACTTTCAGAACATCACTGGGGATTCATCCATTGCTCTATGAACAAACTGTTTGCAGCTTTACTGTGGTTGGTTGGTATGAGCATAAAGCTTGCTTTGAGCTCACTGCTCATCACAGAAGAAGAAACTATCCACTAGTGCTTTTAGCTTATTTTGAAATACTGCTTTGGCAAATGAGATTAAAGTTAACACTACACATTAATTATTATTAAATTATTTCTAGAAGTTTTTATTCTGTTTTAAAAAAATAATTCACAATTATAATGTCAGACTATTTTCTTATTTGCTTCTGGTGTCTCACTAAGTGTTTGAAAGACACTGGATGACAATTTGAGTTCAAGTTGTGGTGGAAAATGCTTGTGTGCAGGTGACTGTAAGCAAATCCACCTAATGCTTTGTCCAAGCTAATGTGAGTATGTTCTTCTGTAACATAGTCACACCTACACAGATACTTCTGGCCTATGACCTCGGAGAAGACCCTGTCCCTTACCTGTCTCTAACTTCCCTTCAGGCAGTTACAGAGATTATCAATTATCACTCCAGGCCAAACAACGCCAGCTCTCTCAGCCTCTCTTCATAAGACTTTCCCTCTAGTCCCTTCACAAGCCTCATTGCTCTTCTCAAAACCAGTACATCAGTATTGTTCTTGAAGCGAAGGACCCAGAGTTGCACACCATGCTTGAGGTGGGGTTTCACCAGTGCTGAGTATAGTGCGGAGTCCTAAAATCTAAAATGTTTTTGGTGATATTCTGTCTCTTTGTAATATTTGAGCCTCTCTGGTGCTTCATAAGGTGGAGGGCTCATCACCTGATGAAGTTGCTGCATTAGGGTTTTCTAGCTGAGATTATAAATTGGACCCATCAGAATAAGTCAAACTCCTTTGCAGCCTCTGCAGCTGATGGATTGAATATAGTCACAGATGGCATAACCTCCATGCGTTTGTTTACATCAGAATGGGTAGTGTTAGAGAGTCTTATGGCTGTAAGGTGCTCATCTATCATGTAAAACAACCCTTAGAAATTGCAAACATTTCCAAAGCGGTAACTTCATTCCTTGCTCTAAAGTAAATGTGTGTTTAGAATAATAATGGGAAGGAGTAGCTTGCAACTTTTGCCTGTACTAAGATGAAATACTTAATAGACTTTCAGTATGCAGACTTTCAGTATGCAAATACATATACACTTTCAGTAATTCTAATTAATTTTAAAAAAAAGTAGTTCTCGGGGGGCAGCAGAGCACCAGAGGGTGGTTTATTTCTCAATCTCCTTGCATGTTTTTCTATCAAAACACTCTATGTTGCCATCATAAAGATAAGGAATTTATGATGTCATCTCTGCTGTGTGATGAAAAATCAGGAATTCCCTCGGTTCTTGGCTGGCTGTTCTGTTTACTTGTGGGACATACATTTTATTTCAAAGCACTTGTGATGTTTTTGCTTTAGTTGGTGAAGTGCCCAAATCCTTTTAGTGGAATCTGTCAACTTAGAGTGCAAACACCTCAGGACCTGAATTAATTAATTACTTTTTCATCACTGCATACTGTGATGGAAACGGAGTTGGTTATTTGTAGTTATGCACTGATAACTGAGAACATTCTATAGTGTGTCACAGCTCACGTATCATGAAGCTATGCCAGAAGCCAGGCCTATCCCTCTTTCTCCTAATACCAGCTCTTGCAGGAAATTTGCACTCTTTTTCCCTGTACTGTCATTCTCTAATATTTTGCCCTGTCTTTACCTCTGCTTCCCCTCACTTTGTTTTAATTGACCATCATTTGTACGCTGTGAAAACTTCCTTAATTCATATGCCCTTACCTTTTTTGCTTTTCTCTCTTTCTGGCCCTGTTTCTTCACTATCACCCATCCTGCCTTCTGTGTCAGCAGTTAAAGCAAATACATTTGATTTTTATGTTCTGAAGCACAGTGACTACATTATCCTTCACTTCCAACAGATGGAGCTGAGCAAATAAGCACAGTCGTCAGAAGGCAGTTTAAAAATAGCAAGTTGTGAAAGGACCACTTTCAGTACTGAGAGGATCTAGCCTCTAAGATCTCATTGTTTTTGGTCCCCAAACCCCACTTTGATGGTTAACTCTTGCAAACGGAGAGCTGGGTTTCAAGGGAACTTGTGTTTGTTTGAAGTCTAGAAAGAAGAGCTCCTAAAAGGGGTTGTTTATCCGTGGCAGCCAGAACAATCTGTCCATAGGTCTGGCAGGGCTGTCTTTCTCTATTCTGTTCCCAGCCTTTAGAAGGAAAATTCTCTCTCCTCCAGTCACAAAGTAGTAGTAAATTCCTTGTGAAACTCAGCTTTTGGTGGGCATGTCCTGCATCAGCCTGTGAAAATACTGCCCATAATTTGGGGTGGCTTCATCCCTTCTGTTGCTGCTACGTCTGCCAAGTTAAAAGATGGGGGCAGCTTGCAGTATAGGGAAGACCGAAATGTAAAACACTACATGAATCTCAAATGTCTAAAAAGTTCCTATACTAGGGCAAGTACTTGAGGTTGTAAAGTTTTAAGAAATCCTTACCTTCTGTAAAATAATTCCCCTTCTGAGAAACTGAAAGCTTTTTTCTTCCAGAATATAAGTGAATCAGCAGTAGCTGAACATAATCTTTAAGCAGCATCGCTGATGTATTTCCTGTCCTATGCAACCACTGCACTGTGGTTAGGATTATCCAACAATGTCTGTCCTTTAAGGAACACTGCTCTTAGTCCAGTGTCCAGACCAGTCCCAGTGAACAGTATTTCATCAGTTCAATGGGGATTAAGCACTTACTGGAAAACAGTCTTCACATTTACTCTAATGTTCAGCTTTATTATAAATTTCAGCTTTATTATAAATTTTGCTTTATTACACATTTCAGCTGAGGATGTTTCCCAGATAAAGCATTTGACTTTGTGTAGTTCAAATGCTGCTAAAGAAGGGAAAATGAAAGACTTTAAATTATAACCTTAGCTTTGCAATTTGAGCTTCTTGTGATGAATAAAACATTGCATATTCAAAGTAATATAAAGCACTTACCTTTTCAAGAAAATGCTCCACAGATACAACAGGCTGAGACTTTCACTGTGAATAGTCAGATGAAATATAATTATTGTTTGGAGCACATAGCCCTTTTTATTTATGAAGAAAGCAGGCTGTATATATTAGAATAACTTCTTTAGCTGCTGTACATCACGATGAACACTCCAGACGCTTGCTGACTACAAAAACGTACAGTTCTGTAAAGGAAACAGGAACTTGGTTTAAGTCATTCAAACCATACACGTTGCATGTTTAGCAGATCTATGGTTTTATCATGTGACACTAAAGTTCAAATTATCCTCTACAGTGGGATATTTTAGAACAGAAAAGTAGTGTTTGTCCCTGCCATTTCTAAGTATGTGAGGCCATCCAGTGGCTTTTTTTCCCTGGTTCATGAAGTAATCCTACGTGTACTGGCCAGCCTTTGCAAGTACATTTTTTTCCAGTGTGCTGTTTTAAGTGCTAGAGGTCTAGAAAAGGAAAAGCCTCTTGAATAAATACCAAGCAAAGTCCCTTGCTTAACAAGACAAAATCTCAAAGCAAAAGTACTGCATGTCAAAAATATTAAGGTCCCTTCTTAAAAATAGGGTGTATTTCTATTTTAACATGCATCTCGACTCTTGGAACACTCCCAGTGTTGTACACATGGAGTAAATTACTTTTCCAGATGCTCCACAATGACCATGAGGTGTTAAAAGACAGGATTTTGACTCTGTAGTATGTTTTGGGTCTGGCTCAGCATCAGTCGTCTTAGTGACTATGTTGAATAGCGTTCTTAAAACCTCAGAGAGAAACGAGCTAGAAAGGATTGGCTCATGACTTTTTTTAGTGCATGCAGCTTTTCTGTCTGGAATGCATCAGTAGCATTATGTTTTCTCATACCAGCACATGGCAGAACATTTTATTTGAATCTTTTAATAACTTGCAGTGGTTTTTGTAGGTTGAGAAGATAAGATGTTTGATCAGTGCTCTCTGTTTTCATGGCATCTTAGTCATTGCAATTTAACAAGCTGTATCAAAAAACACAAGGAAAGAGCCAAAACACTTGAAAGAAATTAAATTAGTCAAACATTTGAGTCTAGATTTCAAAATTGGAGTTGTGGGTTAGCTGGAGAAAATGTTTCTGCACTAGATCTACATTTCCATCTCAAAGTTAGAACTGCTTCAGAAACTGTTTTGGAACTAGAGATGGGCATGCACGGTATTGTCTTGCAACAGTGGCCCAGGCACATTTCAGGTTGAAGGTTCATGTGAAGTAGCTGTGTTCCAAAACAGCTCTTCAGTAGTTCAGTGGCTCAGTGAAATGTGGTTTCCATGACCTTACACATGTTACTCAGAATACATTCATTCCTTTACTGACTGGTTTTTATCATCTTGGCTTAGTAGCTTGTTGGACAGGGTAAATTGTTTCCCTTTTATGTACAGTAGTTCCTCCTTTTGGTGTTTTGTAGATAGTGTTTGCTTTTGAGGTGTACCCAAACCCAGATTTATTTGTTGGTATGAATATATAAAATTTTTTCTTGTTCTGTTTCATGGAAGATGCAAATTTGAAGTGTCACCTTTCTAGGACTTAGGGCTGTGCAGAGAACACACTGAACTGCCTGAGCACAGGCAGATGATTAATTTTGAAACACTGAAATCTCAGGCTGTATTTGGTCATCGAGTGGTAGACACTCTTGGCTTTTCAGCTTCCACAATGGATCATGGGTGCACATGAGGCAATGCTGACAGGGATGACATTTGTTTCTGCCATACCTTCCACTGCAGGGGTCTGAACAGGCACGTGAGTGATAACCATGGCTCTGCTGGGCACAGGGAGGAAGTAAAATTATTTATTTCTCAGTTAAGGGCCACCAGCAAGCAGCTGGGTTTTGTACTTCTGTTAAAGTTGCATTGGGTGGATGCACACAAAGGTATTGTGGTTGTTGGTAAAATAAAAACGAATGACTGCGCTGAAAGATTAAGGAATATTCAAACCACTCTTTACAAAGCTTTAAATTATTTTGAGTAAATTAGCAATCGGGAAGCGAGAGGGTAACTCTGAGTGCAGATAAGCCCTACTTACACACAAGTGTTAAGACTCCGTTTCCTGTTATTCAGTAACCACTTTTGTGACAATGCAAGGTGTGGTAAAGCAGAGCTCCAAGGGAATTTATCCTCTAATGAGAAAAATTATATAAATAGAACCAGAAGAGCAAAAAGATAAAAGCTATTTCCTATGCCTCCTGTCTTTAAAAAGAAAAAGATGTTTGAAGAGAAAGTTCCATCTTCAAACTACATTCACATTCACATACATTATTTCATATTTTGTCTGAAACCTGTATTAAGCCTCGTGTTCAGAGGGCAAATCACTTACCATACCTTGAATCAGCAGCAAGTGCCACCTTATGCTTTCAGAATGTGTAAGGAGAGGATCACATCAGAAAGTACACCCCCATGATTTCACAGGTGGAGAAACTTGGCTACTGAGAAATTTATTCTTCCAAGTTGAACAAATAAATTGAAAGTCAGGGAGAAATAAAGGTTAGGAGACTAGACTTTCCAACTCTGTGTTCTTTATTCTGTTTGTACCATGCTGATTCCCATTCTGATAGCTGCAATTCTGCCTTGTCTACAGAAGTGAACTAAACTCGTTCTAAGCTGTGGTTTTGCCAGCAGCTCACTGTGCTGTTCTTGTAACTGTTAATGCATTACTAAAAGAAAAGCAAGATACTGCTGTCGTGTGACCAGCTGTGCCTTTCCTTAAACAATAAAACAGTTTAATTTGCTTAAATGATCACAGGGTACAAGTCATATGAGAACAGTAGCAAACAGCCTACTGCTTACTTGTATAAGCGCTTCATAAAAATTGTGAAAGATGGTGGCTGAGTGCTTGTGTTTGGGATCATGCATACATTTGCTATTATTTTTATTAGCGATTTATGATTTCTATTAACTATTTCTATTTCATTACTATATATTAGTATAAGTCTTCTCAATGGAAAGGGTTGGTGTAAGATAATGGTATCCTGGGTAGGGCTGGAGCAGGTAGAAGTTTGAAGAGGTTAAATAATTGTGAGATGCTTTGACCATTTTTAAGGACTGACACTATTAAAGTTGGACTACAGTGTGCTGGGCTGGGCAAAACTCGTGCTTATTCTTTTAATACATCTTGTTGTCCCTGGGGCAAAATAAATATATCCAGTACTGAGTGACAGATGTTGTTGTAAAGAAAGCAGATGGGAGCCACTTTTCTTTTTCTCTTAATTGACTTATATTACAGATGTGTTTAGCACAGGGCAGATATCTGCAAACAGATTTGATTTGAAGTCTCTTTTTTCCACATAAACATGTACGTCAGATGAGAGAAACATCTCCATCTTCTGAGACAAACGCTTCAATAATTCTGGCTGGTGAGATGCTGAAATCATGCAGACTTCACTGGCTTAAAGCAGATCCATCCAGTATTTTATGGAGATGGTGGTTCTGTCATGATCGCCTTTCTCCAGAGGTCTGATCAGTTGTTCTGTGGCAACACTTGGTTGAGCAGTAGAGCTCTCGTTTGCCTGGTGCAGCATCAGCCACAGCTGTTGAGGACAGAGGCCAAAGGCTGCAGTAAGTTTGCAGCTAGTCTAAGGGTTGGATTGGATTGCTCCAGGGTAATGATTGTTGTTACGGAGCTAATCCTGCATGAGAAACCCAAAGTCTGTTTTCAGACTATGCTGTGATCATCTGCTCTTGATTAACATATCGTTTCTTGCCTTTTTGATGTGATGTTATTAGGAGAACTGTCCCTGTGTAGTATGATGGGATTGCGGTGGAATATTAAATGGCTGTTACTGCCTGTTCCCCAGTGTATTCTGATGAAAAGCAATTGCTGTGTTGCTGGAATTCTGAGTTGTGAAATAGTCTGTGATTTTTTTCAAGGACATTTTGCATAAACTACCATGAATTTCCATCTTAATTTTTCCTCTAGTGCTGTTATGTAACAAAACCCCTTAACGTGAGTGTGGGAGATTAGCCACATAGCCAAAGATTGCTTTGACTCTGTTCAGGAGCTGAATTTACACATTGGAAGCTCTTTTTGGTGGCATTTTAGCACGTTGAAGCTACTTGTATTAATACAGTAACTCAAGATTCCTGAGGGAAAAAAAAAATCTTTTGAGAAGAGCATCTGTTCCAAAGCTTCTGTTTTATTGAGGCACAGTTGTCAATCACTTAGTTAAAATTGTTCAAAAGGCCCTGCTTTAATTTTGTGTTTGTTTAGTCTTTTTTGACAGCAAGTAAAGTTGTCTCCCTGATTAAAAGACCATGGAACACTAAGCCTTCAACAAACAAACAAACAAACAAATCAGAGCAGTGGTACACGAACTCCCGAACTGCTGGCTTGAAGAAAGCTAAAGGAATTCTGTCCATGGGTGAATTTTAGAATAAAACCCTTTGCATGTCTTTATTACATTATGTGCTCTGCATATTTGATTTTGGGAGGGTTTCTTTGAATGTGGATTTGGTTGTTGTGGTTTTTTTAATCAGAATTCAGACACTTATGCTGATATATAAGGCCTTTGGAACTTCATAAATTTGTAAAAATTTGATAGTCTGGCTGCCTGTCCTTGCAAGTCTCCACTTAGATAGGGTTTAAAAAGCCCAAGCTGGAGATGTGTATACATAAGTAGTAATATTAATAATTACCTATGCCTCAGAGGCTGGTCATAAAGCAGCTTTTCTTCCTTTTACTCTAGAACAGCCATGCTGTGTGCTGTGTGCTTGCTGCCTTCACATCTCAGGGTTGCTTGCCCATGATTCACTATTAGTGATTTTACATTGGCTTATTTGGGCATTGTTTGTAATGTAAACTGTTTTATAAACAAGATTTTATTGTTATTGCTATGGAGTAATGTTTCTATCAATCACAAAATAAGTTCCTCAGTATGGGTAGATCATCTACATAACTCAGCTACCAAAGTTCAAGAATGCCTGTATTTCCAAATAATACTTTACTCCTGTTAAACAGCAGAAAAAAGCTTTTTGTAATGGCAAGTTTTCTGAGAGGTGGTCTCTGCACAGCACTGCAGGTGCTTCAATGATTATTTCATTGCACATAGACTGACCTGAAAATTTTCCAAAACTTCTGTATTAATTAAGTATGCAATCGATTTATTTGTGAACTAGTGAAACTGTAACTTAATTAGAAAGAATTACAGTGCTCTGGAGCTGAATGGGAATGGCGTTTCCTTTGATCTTTGAGCATCCTGTCAACCACAATGACTGGTACCAGATGTTCCATAAAACAATACAAGAAACATGTGGGGGTTTTATAAATATTTCTTTCTTGTGAATAATCAGTCCTAATAGCCAGCTTACATATCCTTCTGTTAGGTTCAAAATCAAAATTAACCATTGCTGAGGTTTGTTTCTCACAACAGATCTTTCTCTTACCTGCCTGATCCTCACAGCAGCAGTTTGTTGCAGCAGCAACGGTTAACTGTTTCTTCTTACAAATACTGGCAGCAACACCCTTAGTGCCTGTCTACCCTCAGCACCAGCTAGTACAGATCTGTGTTTACCCAGAGACTGCGGCTAATTCTCATTTTTTCTTCTTAATGATTAACTTAAATCCTTTAACTAGTTCTACTGATCTTTACTGCTTGTGGGAACTGCAGGAGAATTCTGCCAGTGACCACCAGATGGAGTTTCTGAAACAGCTTTGATAGCCTAACCAGAGGACTAATTTCAAGATGATCACTTCAGGGGTTTTGAGATGTGTTAAGAACCATTTGTGAAAATTCTACCAACGTCAAGATAAAGTCAAGCTTAAATTTGCAAATGTTGTTGCTAAAATTAGTCTTTTCAATTAATTTTGTAATTCTCAATTATATAATTATATAATTACACAATATAATTATATAATTTTAAGTTAATTTTGTAATTTTCAATTAATTTGGGTTTGTATGGCAAGGTTTTGGTAGTGGGGGGGAGTCTACAGAGGTGCCCTCTGTGAGAAATTGGTAGAATTTTTCTCCATGTCCAATGGAGCCAACACCAGCTGGCTCCAAGATGGACCTGCTTCTGGCTGAGGGGAGCGAGTGATCTCTGCCTGTCCTTGACCCATGAGTCTTTCATTATAATTTTCTTTTTGTAATCCAGCTAGATAGACTGCTCCAGATAGAGCAGTTTTGGTGGGCACCTGGCACGTGCTTAGGTAACATATCCATATTGGTGTGACTTGTAATTAAACGATTTTAATTTTAGGGGTTTAGTTGTGTAGTTTTGAAGGTCAGCATTATCCAGAGTTGAGCACTTTCTCTGCGGAATCATTCCTACTGTGGGCAGTACACTTGCAGGTATAGTTCCTGCAGGATGTCTCTAAAGATGTCTGTAAATCTGTTCTCTTTATTAGTCCTGTTTCTAGGTTTCTGAGTTGGGAGTATTTATGCTGCTGTTTATTTATCTTTATGTATAATGCATCATCAACTACTTTATAACAAGATAAAATGGATTCTCTTTCTGGTTATAAATTTTATTGTAAAGAACTTTTGGTAGGGAAGTTTTTTAAAATCAGATAATTTTTATAGTTAATTTGTAAATACTCCCACAGGAATCGTGTTTTAAAAATCTTTGACTGTCATGATTTGTAGTCATACAACAATTCTGCCTCTTGTAGACTGTGAATAATTATGACCATTCTTGTGATTGTAATTAAAAGTGCCAGTTCTTTTGAAGAAAGGAATATAAGGAAATCATATGGACTTCTAAGGTAAGGAAAGGACTCTGTGAAGAACGTGAAATGACAAGGGAGATAATAAATCCTCTTCTCTCCTGATGGAAAAAGAACGTATTTGATATAGGCCAAGGTACTGTGATGTATAATGGAAGGCTGAAGGAAATACAACGGAGGGAACATTTCACACTTGAAATTTGTTGCCATGGTGGTCTGTGCAGCTGGCTCTGTGCATTGATATTGCTTTCGTTTGGAGAAAGCATTGCATGAGACAGTTAAGAAATGCACAAGTTTTCACTTACTAAGAAAGTGCAGAAATTAATCTTCAAGCATATGGTTCAGATTCATCAGAACATTGAGCACTTTACAGCTGCACAAGTTTAGGCACAAATCATTACTTCTCTTGAGTCCTGAGTGAAGAGCAGAGCTGAGAGCAGCCCTTGGCCAGGCTCTGCTTTTGTTTTCTCTAACCAGTGCCATGCCTCTGCAGTGAAGCTGATGAGAAGATCTCCAGCCTGAGCACTGTACTGCTTTCATTTTTAATGAGCAGTGATAAATGGGGGGTTAGCTTTGTACTTACCCATAGCACAAAGCCAATTTAACTGAATTCTAGTTAAAAAATAAAAAAGCAGCATGCTACTTCTCTTTGAGATTTCTGTTAGCAATGTCTTGGCAACCTTGGGTCCTGTTTTTCTATTACACGATAGTTAAATACCTATATGTTGCAGCTGCGCCAAAATGTGGTTGTTTTCAGTGGAGTCTTTGTATCGACAGAAGAGGGCAGATTCCAATGCTGCAGTGGCCTTGTTTGTGCCAGTGTAAACCCATTGACTTGGTTGAACCTGCTGAATCCCTTTACTTGCTTTTTTTGTAGAAGTTCAACCTGTAGTTTGTAAAACTTGCAGCTTATTATCAAACTGTTTTTAAGATCCTTCAAGGTTATGCCGTAAAAACGGGTTTTACTAATCCAGATAAAAAGTGCAAGTTGGTTGTATCTTAAAGCTCTGAGGAATGAAGCATCAGAAAATCATTGCTCAGTGTTGGGTTAGAGATGCTGTTTCTGCAATTAGAGTAACAGAAAATAATATTTAAACCACTATATGGAACCAAAGGCATCTTGTCAGATACCAGGCTCTGACTAAATGATATATTATTGCAAATTTCCATTTTCACAGTTGACTTTGTAATTTATTTCTCACTGGGACTTCACAGTCAGAAATGCCTTGGACTAAGTTGGGATGTTTTTCACAAAGTAATTCCCCAGTAACCATTTTAAATAGTTTGTTTTTACTTTACAGAAAATACAAAGGGAACAAATTTATAATATTGAAAATACAGGCAGGAAAGTGTTTTCATCTGTGTGGAGTAAACAAAGTGATGCTTGATGAGCGAACTTCTGGTTATATGCAGTGGTTACCGCAATAAATGTAGCATGGGGTATGTAACATCTTGAAAACTGAAATTTACTTCAGCATGCCGAAGCTATGGGTTATTATATTATGCTGTTCTGGGAACCAAGAGAATTTCTGCAGGGAACTGTTTTCCGAGATCTCATTTGTGTCAGCACAAAGGAGAGGAAGTGACAAGGACAGGCTGAGGTATGCATTAATCAGCAGCCTTGGATTTCTGTGGTGCACTGTTACCCTGTCCTGTTAGCTGAGCATTCTTTATGCTAGAACAAGTTGGGTGTGTGTGGTGTGTGCCTTTTCACTCTCATTCCCAGGTGACTGTACGCTGATGAATAATGACATTTTAATGATGTTAAAAAAATCTAGCTTTAAAATCTGATGACTTGTCTGATTGGACATCCAAATTGTGCAGGTTTATGTTTTGATTCGGTGACACAACACTGGTTTGTCTACAGCAGCTTATCAAGCAGAAAAAGAATCCCCCAAAAAAATCACACATCTTACTGGTTAGGTACACTTTAACACTTCTATTGAGAATTTATTATCAGTCAGTAGTTCTGTTGTGAAGCTTTGCAGAAAGTCCATTGCTGTAGTATTTCGACTCAACACTGGAGGACACGTGTCTTCATTTTAATAGAACCAGAAATTTTTTAATGGTTGATCATTTTATTAACTGAAACTGTGTCTTCAGAGACTGATTTCATTCTTAAACAAAATGTTTTGAAACTGGGATCTCTACTAGGTTTGTCAACAAGGACCTGTCCTGGAGCTAGCTGTGTTAATAAATTCAAGCAGCAGCAGAGCACAACCTTATTTTCTTAGTTTATTGATTTGATTTCATTGTCAGTTCAGCAAGAGAGCCATAAGCCATGGATCAACTGAAATATTAAGTTTAATTTGTGAGAAAATAACACTGTTAATAATAGCACTTTACTAGTGCTTACTTTCTAGTACACAATATATACAGACAGACACATACAGTACACCATACTGTTCAGAGGTTGACATTTAAATGACACACTTTAAGAAATAATTTAATAAATTCTTTGCAAATTCTTTGTACATCAGTAGGCTGATTTTTATCTTGCATATATACAGTACTTACTTAAATGTGAAATAGATAAGCTCCTATTTACAGTCATGAGAAAACTTCAGGTATTTGAAATGGAAAGGCATAATTCTTGAGAACACTGTATAGTAAAGATTTGATTACAAAAGTTCCTTTGTATTTACAGTTTATATTGTCTTAAGTATTTTACTGCACTTGCTTGTCTACTGTTCAGTATATAAATACTACAAAGTTCTTATTTTTTGGGATACTGCTTTTTAAGAGATACCATGTGGGGCTGCTGCAATGAAGTTCAAGATTTCTTTTAAGAGAGCAGCAGGCAGGCAGCTCCATGTCACAATTTGAGGCAACTAACTACTAAAAATAGTTGAGCAGGTATCAGTCTTGTTCTTGAACCGATTAAAGTTGTCTGTTAGTATGATTGCCATCACATATAGTATATTATTATGGATGCACACAAACACACTTAACAGCTGCAATACAAAAAGATCAGTTAAAAAAATGAGAATCAAGGGTAAATGATATGAAAACTTGTTTTTTTTCCATGTCTTAAATGCAGATTCCATTTCATTATGTAAATCCACTGGTAATGTTAAATCATTGAATCACTGTAAAGGAGTCAGTCTAATCAAGTAAATGTGGGGGGTGAACAGAACCAAGTGTCTAAGACCAAGCTGGATGGAAGCTGGGGAATAAAAGGAAATATCGGAAAGAAGTGAAAAAGCCAAGAGAAAAACCTAAAGATAAATTATGAAATAGCCATAATCTGAAAGGGGAATTTAACAGAGTTACAGGAAGAGAAATAAATGAGATGGTCCTGTTACAGGCAAAACAAGATGTCTTAGAAGGGGAAATTAGAAGGAAGTAACATGTGAGTTAAAATTACACTTAATGTTGCGTGTTCAGCCACATTGTTCTGGCAGTGTCCCGGTTCTTGAAGCCTCTATTCACACCAGATAAGCCAGTTCCTCCCTGCTGAAATATTTCCTGCATATTGGGAGAAAATTTCTTTAACAGAGTTTACATGAAAGTTTAATATGGTGCATTACAAAACCTAACTTTCTTCAGCTGGGAAGAGGAGGAGCTTATTTACTTGACTGTTGTCAGGAAAGATCTCTTTTTTTAAGCACTTCATTGTGGAAGTGAGCATGAAGGCTCAAGATAGGTAGCAATTCCTAGAACATTTCTCAAGGGAGGAAGAAAACCAACCAAAGTAGCAACTATCATGTTAGCATAGAGGCACTGTAAATTATTTAGTGAGTCAGTTACAATGATAAAGGAAGGCTTCATTTCTTAACTTCATTTTCATCAACGGGCAAAACCAATGAGAAAAAAATGGATGTAGTTGTGCTCGATAGTTTGCATGTGAAGCAAATGCTATAGAAACAGATGATTTATTGAATAGGGCTTAAGAGTTTTAAAAAAAATCTCAATAAGATATGAGAAGCTATTAAAAGGTAAAGATTGAGTGTCTTCCACTACGATTCTGCTAAGTTAGAGATGCTTGTCCATAAAAAAGATAAGTGAAGATGGCTACAAGAAGAAATGACTTGAATAACATTGAAATAGAGGGAAGTATCTGAAAAGGTTTTTCCTCACCTGCTTCCCACTTAAAACTTAAGCATGTCTCTATGCTGACAAATTTGGACAAATTATCAGATGAGATTGTGCTATAAGCAATGGAAAAGGTCTAATTCTAGTTTTGATCTATGTTTTTTCCATACCTGAGGCTTGAAAGGCCGCATTTTTACAATGAAGTCATGTGGATTTGAGTTGTGTGTGACAGATAAAGCAATGAAATGATTCTGACCTGTCAACAAAGATATCTTGCTGGCCTGTAACCAGTAGAATACCAGTTTAACTTCTACCCTCCTCCCCTGGCCCCACCCCATCCCAGTCATTAATAATCTAATAGCTGAATAGGAACAGGTAGTTCAAACTTGGGTCAATGTTTCATGGTTTGCTGTTGTGGGTGACTGTTAATTTGCTTCCTGCAGCATGTCTGTGTTTCTTGTGTATTTCATATACTCAGTGAAATTAGGCAATTTGGGTTGTATTTCTTCACCTCTGCTGTAAAATACAGAAACTACCCTTTTACTGTGTATTTAAGAACTACGCCATTTGTGAGAAGTCAGCAAGAAGCTGATGCCCACTGTAATTCCTATATATTATTCCCATTTTATAATCTTGTATGTATTGAGGGATTCCACACCCTCAGTGATCTTCATGTGTTTGTGGCAAACATATCCCTTGAAAATACAAAATGTTAATCATAAACATATTTATTTTTCAGATAATAACTCCTGTTACATGAACATATGTGGACCGTAACACTTAACCAGACAATCTTTACTAGTTATATTTTGATTTAACTTTGTAAACCACTGTGTCCTTCATTTTACTACGTGGAACAAACATCTCTCAGTTCCCTTACAATTAGTTAATAAATATTTCTGAATTCTTGAAATGTTCTAGGATGCAAACAAAGCACTGGAAAAATAAACCACATTTTTGTTAATTGTTACATCTAGAAAAAAAATCCATTTACCATAAACATTAAAATTTAGGTTAGTTTATGTGAAACAATGATTTTTGAAAATGGCAAATTAGGCTTCTTTTAGAGGGAATTCAGTGATGGAGAAAGAAATTAAATAATTTAATTCATAACTAGCATTTACTATTTGGACATGTGTAATTGGATAATATGATCTTTACTAAAGATCATCTATATCATCTTCACTGAATAATGCTACGTACTTCATCAAGGATAGCACTATTATTTCTTTGTACAGAAAAGAAGGCAATACCTTTTTCTATACAAGATACAAGGTGCTGTGTCTTCATTCAAGACTTCATTAAACTGCTTAGTGATTTCTTCAGACTGGAATATTAGAGCGGTGAAGACAAGAGCTTCTGCTTTGTAACCAGTTCAGTGCACTGAAGGTATTAGATGTCACAGGTATTACAGCACATAGGCCAGACTCTCATGAGATTTCAGCAAACAATTAGTTAACTATTTGAAAGTTAAGACTCTTTCATTTAACGCAACAGAAAGCTCCTTCTAGCCTCTTGGTTGGGCCTCTCATATTAGTGACTCTGGGTGCGAACACAACATATGACTGTCCCAGTACAGGTACACAAAGTACTGCAGTAACAGAGCCCCAGAGGTTTTTCCATACCTACGTCATGACTTGCTGTACTACTGTGCGTTCATGAGAACACCCTTGATTCCCACAGTGTATCTTTTTAAGCAAACGTCGCAATTTGTTGGGAAAGTTTTTGTTAATGTATCTGTAGAGCAGAGGCATTACAAAGCTGCTTGAGAAAGCCAAGAATTTTGATAAAATCTTGGTAAAATGCAGTATTCGACTAAAGTTTTCATCTGCAATTCTTCCTTGTGCATTAGTAAACGTGCTTACCAAGAGAATAACGTAATAGGGTGTCCATAATGTGAACTGTGTACAGACTGTGGCAATCAAAAGCCTGTGTACTGATGGATCTAATCGTCCAGTGTCTTGATCCAGTGGTGTAGCCTCTTTGCGTATTCTCAAGATTAGTATCAGTGCGTACAGTACAGCGATAGCTGGTACAACATACCCGATAAAGACCATAATGGCATCTGCTGCTTCTTTGTTCTGCATCTTGGAACATTCAATGATTTTAGTGGATACATGATTGCAGACGTAGAACAGGAGAGATGAAAAACTTGTGAGCATGGCACCACCCCATATGAATCCACAGACATGTTTGGTGTTGTACACGCTCGACATGTAAGTTCTAGGTAGAGCACGTTCAATGTAGTAGTCCAGACTGAGCAATGTAGTAGAGTACATGATAACTAAAGATGAGACGTTGAATAAAATAAGCAAGGTAATATAAACTTCATTGTTTGAATTCCAGATGGCCCATTTTGTATTGGCAAGACCTAGAAGGTACATTGGTGCCAGAGCGTTGATGATGAGACCAGCAATGGCAATGTTGACAAAGTAAACATCTGGCATAGTCATAGTAGCTTTGTTATAAAGATTAACCAGGACCAGCAAGCCATTGTAACACAGGCCAATTGGGAAACATATAATGAGGTAGAGTAGGGAAAAGATGGAAAGCACGAGGTGGAAGTCATGACAGAGATGCTGGTCCTCACTGTTCTCAGTACTGTTGTTTAAGGTTTCACAGCTCCACATAGTGATTTTAGCTTTTGTATCTTCTCTGCTGGTTATCAGCTTTTCTGTAGAGAGAGAGTGAAAAAATATTGTTGAAATATTAGACTGTAAGTGAAATGTATTGAAAAAATGAAAAGACAGAGATGATATGCTTCACATAACTGATCAGTTTAAGGTCAGGGCTTTTTGATCTTGTTAGTCTAGAAGAAAGTAATCTCTGATCCAAAATTTCATGAGACTAATAAATGTACTGAAGTTTTAATTTCAATTAAGTTAGTGGCAAATTAGTTTATCCTGCACACTTAATAGAGGTAAATAATAAATGGTGTATCTTTGAAATATGTACCAGTGGAAACACAACAAGATTAGAACAATGTTTTTTAAAATTATGAACCAATACCTTTTCTATAGCTAATAATATTCCAGGATAGTAGGTGAAGAATTAAAAGACATAAGCTGAAGCACAAATCTTAGCAATAAGATGGGGAGTAGAGTTCTTTAAGGTGTTTAATAATAAGGTGTTTCTCTTGAAAACACAGTTTCTTAAGAGGTACACCCAAGGTAGTATGGTGGGTGCATACTGGATCACTGATAAAATTTGTAAAGACTGAGGGAAACAGAACAAAGACGAAGGGTGTCTTTTTTTGTAGGTCAGTTTGTGTTCAAACTTTCAACCTATAACCATTTACTTTGGAAAAAACAATGGACCTCTGTAGTCTAGGGAACCTAATATCAGGGCAGCCTGACTTTGCAAAAAAGCAATCATTTCCTCTCAAAATAGCTTGAATTCTTTAAAAAGTATGCTGGTGTCAGGCATTGTTGCCCAGCCATGATTACTTTATCAGCAGTAAAGAGATTTCAGTTAAAATGTTATCTGTGATCTTCAAAGCAATTATGAAAAGTCTCCTTCCAAAACGCAAAAATGAGAAATAATCTCTAAAGTACAGCTCGAAACACCCACAGCCTTAAAATCCTGGTGGTTATTCCTGCCAGCCCATTTCTGGGACAGTACAGAGATTTGCAGCAGGTGATTTCCCACGTCATGCACTCTGATACTAACAGATATTGAGTGGTGTTTTCTGTGCTTCCCTTTTAGCAAGTATAGAAACATGTAAGTATATATACCTGCATTCTATCCACAGAGAGAAAAGATTTAATCACAACCCACAATAAACATTGCACAATTAAAATGAATGTTACTGGACAACATGCTAAACTCTGTGAACCATACGGACAAATTACACAGCATGGAGTTTGTAAGCATCAGGATACATGGTTGCATCTCTCCAGAACTATCCGAGCTTCCGTGTTTTAGTCCCCACTGCAGTTATCTGGTGTGCATTTTTTTCTAAATACCAGAGCTCGTGACAGAAATCTGGCTCAAAATACAGTAATTTTAGCTGGGCAAACACTTTTCATTCCACTGTCATGTGCTGGATTTCCTCAGGTAAGTGTCTTCAGCCACTTCAGTGGCAGCAGCACAAGATGCAGTTGTTTTCAAAGCTTTCTCTGTGGAACAATTTACTTAAATAAAATAGCTTACACTCCAATCAGTTCTTCAGATACAGTATTGTATATGATCCTCTGTATTTTTAAGTTGTCTTTCAATCCTTGTTCTGTTTTTGAGCACGGAAACCACCCCAGTTCATTTTCAGGAAGCATCTGTTGTTTCAAGTTTTTAAGAAAGAAAAAGAAAAGCTGTTTTGCCCAGTTGAAGGCAGCCAAAACTACATCTCATTGAACTGTTATGACTTGATTCAACCCAGGCAGCAGACTGGAACTAGATATTGCAAATATATGCATTACGGTGAGTGCAAGGGTGACTAAGCACAGGCATGGATACCATCACGTAATTCCATTATGTAGGTTTATCCTCAAGAATGGAGCTTTGATTACTCCAGACTGAATTACATCAGCCACAGAATACTTGCCCGTGTGTTGTCTCACAAGTTCAACAGACATTGCTCTTAGGCTTTGAGTTGTACCAGGGGGATGTCTGGTTTCATCAGTGATTTCGGTATTTGCCCCCTTTTTTGCATTATGCCTTCTATCTGCAGTTAAACGAGACAGTTCTATTCTAGTGATAGAAATGTAGGCAATGCATTCTGCCACATAGGAATCTTAACGAAATTACAAAACTTACCTCCTGAATGAGCAAAAATAAAATCCACAATAAAACCTTTTCTGAAGACATTCCATTGATGGCTTCTAAATGACCAGATGAGGTATTTTTGCCACTAATGTAGAAATTGCCCATTTTTCATTGTCGCTTACCTGTCAGGGCACCGAACCTGTTTGCTGGGCTGTATGGGGCCCAGCTCAGCGGTTCTCACCCAGCCCTGCCTTTTGTCACCCTAAAGGCAGCTCTGCCTTTGCAGACCATGTCTGGGTAAGTCCTTACAGAGCCGCGATGCAGCCATTTCACCTGATCGATCTAAACTAACCCGTTCTCTGGCTAAAAGGAGCTCTGTGATGCCAGGTTGACTCTGTTGCATAAGTGAGAGCTGCAGCCCTCTTGTTTACTGTGACCTGACTCGGCCTTTCCTGGCTCTTCCCTTGGTCTTGTCTGCTGTCACGCTTCTATCACGCTGGAAATCAAACTCAGAGCTGAAAACTCAAGAAGGGCAGAGGTTCCCGCCAGCAGCCGCTTGCTCTCCGTCCGGCCATTCCCACGGCCCCGGCCGTTGCTGAGCAGCCTCTTACCTTTAGTTCCCGTTTGACATCGCTCCGCGCTGCCAGATCCCAGCGCATTGGATCAGCAGCGTTTCCGAGGCGGGAAGCCGGCGGCGGAGCCCTGTCTTGTTTCCCTTTGCCAACATGGTGCTCGCCTCTCGCGGCGTGCCGCTCTGCGCTGCACTTGTTTTTGCTCTATAAGTTACTCACAAGTTTCTGCTTGGCTTGGCAGGCGCCTGGCCCCTCCCTTCCCCTGTTTACAGCCAGCTCCAAGCGGTGAGAGGCTGAGCTCTTAGCTCTTGGACCCAGCTCCGCTTAGGCTCTGGGTTTCAGATTTACCACTTAAAACATACGGGCTGCTGGACACGCAGGATTGATATGGTATTGTCATTGGGGTTCTCCGGGGACGCCAGAGAGGCTGTTCCATTCCCTGCAAGTGCAATCAACAGCTCACATTTGTGAGCATGGGGTTTGTTTTTAACCCGAGATGAGAATACGGAGCTGTGAGGTTTCATTTTTACAGTCCATACATCCTAAACAATCAGTGTTTAAAAAATCCTCTCCTGTAAACTGTGCTTACTGCTTGCAAAGGTGAGCAAGCTGGGGAAACAAGCTGGGGATAGAAGCTGCAGAGCTTTACTTAGGTTGTTTTGGTGTTGTGAAAACGCATTATGAAGAGAGCCCCATTCCCTGATGCTGTGATGGATTCCACTGTGTTTCCTCTGTTGAAAAGTTGAAAAGACGATTGTTCTCAGAAGTATTTACATGTCACTCACAATGAATGGATTTGTATATTCTCTGCACCTTTAAAATGGATCATTTCCTACAGGATTTGAACTGTTGGTTGGTAATTTATCACATGCTGAATTTTCTACTGTGGTGCTGTTGTTCATGTGGAAACTCCTCAGTCTAATTAACTACAGTTTTTTACCTTTGAAGTCTGTTTTTAAACTGATACTGTAAACCAAAACTGAAAGCTGGAATAATTTGTCTTGTATTTAGAGATTCTGAGGTGTTATTCCACAGTAAATAAACCCCAATGAAAATCCCATAATTAAAAGTTATGCAGGTGTTTAGGGAAAAAATGCCAGAGAAACATGAAGAATGGTTATGCAGTTTGGACTGAGTGACTCCATCTGCCTGCAGTTTGGTTTTTCTAGGCAAAGTTTGTGTTTCTTGGTTTGTATTTAACAGTTCATCAGGAATACTGGAAAACCACTGCGAGTCCCAAATGGCAGAAAACGCTTCCGTTCCTGCTTGATACCTAGTCCACAGATGGAATTGCCTGTGTGCTGTGGATAACTGAGTTACCAACTATGGCATCAAGTCTGTGCTGCCCCAGAACTTTAGAAGGATTTCAGTAGTGCCAGGTTCACCAGGGGGCTGAAAATAGGAAAGGTATTAGTGTAAAAGTACTTTTAGAGTTCTGGTACTTGGCCAAAAGCCAGCGTTTTTACAAGTCATAAAAGTTGAGAGTTGCATTCATTCAGATAAAAATTTGCTTGAAGTTCTTAAGAAAACCTTCTTATAGCATGGCCCAAAAACTCAAGAGCACTTGGTGGCAAAGATTGCGTTAGAGTTGCTTAAAATTAACTTTAATTACTGTGGGGAAAATAAACCCTGTCTAGTTGTATTACAATGTCCATGGCTGCAGTCAGGGTTTTTCAGAGGTTTTCATTCAGAATGTGGCACTGAATTGCAGATCAGACTGACTGATGGTTTCAGGCATGACTACCCTCTGCTCTGATTATTTTATTTTACTTAAAATGTCAGACTTTCATCCAGCTCTAGCACTGTGTCTCGTTCTGCAGTTTTTCTCGTTTAGACAATAAGAGATTTGTCTACTTGCTCTGTTATCATCTATATGTGAAGGAGCCCTTATCTAGATTATCTAGGCTCTGAATGTGTGTTTTCATAGGCTGTAATATCATCACAAACCATACATATCTAATAGTGCTGAGGTAAGTCTCTAAAGAGGTCTAAGAGTCCTACCTACCCTGTCTTCTAGAGTTCCCACAAGATCTCTTCACTCCTACAGAGGCTGAAACCTGAGGGTATGGCATAGGGGAGGGCTGAGTGCTGCATGGAGTGTTGCCTGATGGCACAGCTTTCCTTCAGATCATGACTTGGACAACTGAAAAGTTGGAGTGTTGCGTATGTGTATTAACCATGATTTAGTAGATTGCCAACTGCTCATTAGGGTCTGAAAGGTGTTTTTTGAAAGTGTCATGCTAGATACTGCTTATGGCTTAATTCTGAAACATTAAATAATGAGTGATTGATATTTCTGGCACATAGCATCCCTGCAATTAGTTGTGCCTCAAGGGGAACACACTGAACTCTCCAGTGTGAGAGCATGAAGTGACAGACTGCTGTCACCTCTCAGTCTGAGTAACATGACCTTTTTTTTTAAGGCTTACTAGCTTATATACATACCATAGGGATTAACACAAGACTTGCAGGCTGGATATACAGAAAGTGAGTCTAGATTGCTCATGTTTGATGTGAACAGAATAAATGCAGCAGTGCACACCAGTAGGTTTCAGAATACATTTTCCTTATGCAGTTGCTGATGTTTATAATATAATAATAATACAGCTCAGATAAAATACTTTTAACATTAGTGGAGAAGAAAATCCTGCTTGATACTGGGTGCTGGGCTGAAAAACAGGCCCCTTCCAACCCTATCATTTATGTCTTTGTGGTGCAATCATTGACCAGTTTGGCAGGTGGTATGTTTATAATTGATACTGGTTCCATTTTATAATGTAGTTAATTCAGTGCAATATAATGTGAAAGAAGCCATGACTGAACAACAGGATTCATTGATACTGAACACCATTGACTGTAATCCTGTCTTGGATGTTTAAGAAAGTACAAATAAAGAAACAAGAGTAGGTCAGTTGGAAGAAGGGTGGATTTTAGTTTTTGCAGTGGCACTGGCTGTCCCTGCTCCCACGCGAGGGAATTGGCCACCCCTGGCAGGTGAACTCATGGGAAGAGCAGGCATCCACCCTCCCACTGATTGCAGCCTCCTCATTAGGCTCAGGTTTTGGTTTCCTAAACCCGTTCCCTTTGCAGTACAAACTTTCTTTAGTAGTAGCATAACAATAATTAAAAATTTAAAAAAAAAACAAAGAAAATGTGTGACCCATACCACCCAGCTACCATTCCTGCTTAATGCTATATGCTGTGACTATTCTAAGCCCATTTCCAGCTTCATTGCTTACTATCTCCCCTTGGAACAGTCCTTAAGCATTCATTCTTTCTAGACATAAATGATCATGTACGTTCCCCTCTGTTTTTTTAAAAAAATGCTTGTTTTTCACATCTGCCTGGCTCTTATTTTTGTCTTTGTCTCTCCCCAATGACCCCATTACAGTTAATGCTGCACCTCCCATCACCATTAGCTCATCTGACACACATACAGTATCACAGCAGCCTTATCACAGGGTTGCTTGTACTCCTTCACCACTTTTCTGTTACTTTCCTGTGGAACCTCTCAGGCTTTTCTTAGGAATGTCAAGTCAACAGTTATAACTGAATTCCCAAGAACATTTCTGCCACACATGGAATGAGTTCAGGGATACTCATGCTTCTGAAATGGGTCTTTGCATTTTGCTTTGGTCACCCTTTCTGCTTTTCCAGTAAATTCTGAATGTATGTTGTGTTCAGAGCACTTCAGAACTTCTTCCCACAGGCCTGTCTCTCACTTACTATGTGACCATTTCTGTTATTAAACAGATGTTGGCAACTGCTGCCCCTTGTTTATTCTTTCATTCTGTAAGCACCATCTTTGTGATAAATTATATATTTAGCAGCTACCTGGTTATTCAGATCCCGCTTGTCCACGATAATCTGCTTACTGCCCCTGGCTCCTTGGCAACCTGCTCTATTGAGATGCTTTTCCCCTCCCTTCCTGTTTTAACCTCTTGTTTACATAATCATTACTACTGTTAAATAAATGCATGCAGTTACTGTTACCAATGTCAGCTGCACACTTTGCTTCTAGTTAGAATGTTCATCTCATTGAGGGTCTGAATTTTGTAAAGCTGTGTCAGAAGTCTTCAAATTGTCAGCATCAGTAAGTTCAGATAATGCTTTGGTTTGGAAGAAAGAGGAAAACTTGATTTTCAGTTATGGCAACTCTTTTAAGACATGCAGGTACTGTATATTAGGTTAGAACTGAAGAACTTCATCTGTCCTCGGAATTTATAGAAGATTGCTGAAAGCAACATGTGTATGCGTTTGACACAGGTAACTCTATTTGTTTTCTTTTCTCTCTTTCGCCCCTCTGTTTTTCAACAGCTCATGAGAACAGATCTCATACTCCAGTAAAGAAAGACACAAAAGATCAACTACTCTGAAAACCATAAAAAAACTGACAAGGGGTGTTTTTAAGAGATCTGCTAGAGAGGGGCAGCATGGTATTGGTTTGAAAGGTTCTAACAGCTGAGTACTGCGGGGTGGAAGATGCGAATGAAATTCCTGCAAAATGGGAAGTTGAAGTTCTGTGCAGAGTGATGAATGGTCCAGCATTAAGGCCCCTAAAGGCTTGTGTGAAAGGAGTGCCATGTTCAGACACAGATGCTATCTTCCATGCCAGACAAATCCTCCTGTTATATTCTGTTTATTTCTTTGCAGTAGAGTCTCTGCAAGCGGTAGGTTGCTGGAGACTGTACCCTCCTTGCAGCTGCTCTGGAACATCTGCACCGGGGTTCTGCATGGGTTAACTCTATAAACTCAAGTCATGTTTTGTTAACTTCTCTCAGTTTCCCAGTATCAGATGAGTGTGACTGGTCTCCTGCTCCACCTCTTCCTGACTTAGCTTTATCACCGATTTCCGAAAGAGCCTCTATATGGAAAAGCTGACGTGTCTTTTCCTTTTTTAACATTTATGTACAGCGAGAAGGGATTCACTGCAGAGGGAACAGTGCAGCTCTTCATTCATCATAGGTGTGTGTGCATTACAATTTTGGTGCTGAAAAAAGCATATCATCTAAAGATAGGGAATTCCAATAGGGAGAATGAATTTATGCAGCAGTTACCTGTATTCTACAGTTTTTAACTACCTGGATTTCTGAAATGAGATACAGTTCTGAGATGCCTGATATACACTAGGTAATGCTTTTCTTAAAAAACCTGGAGAACAACCCCACAGTAATTTTCCTAGTATTAGTGTTCACATTCACTAAGTTATGATGTATTAAGGAATAGATTCATAGAATCATAGATTCATAGAATAGTTCAGGTTGGAAAGGACCTTCAAGACCATGTAATTCCAACCCCCTTGCCATGAGCAGTGACACCCACCACTAAACCAGGTTCATCAAGGCCCCACCCAGTCTGGCCTTGAGTACTTCCAGGGAAGGGGCATCTGCAACTTCCCTGGGCAACTTGTTCCAGTGTGTCACCACCCTCATTGTGAAGGACTTCCTTCTGACTTCCAGTCTAAACCTACTCTCTTCCAGCTTGCAGCCATTACTCCTGGTCCTACCACTCCAAGCCCTTGTAAACACCTCTCCCCAGCTTTCCTGTAGCCCCCTTCAGGTACTGGGGGGCTCCTGTAAGATCTCCCCCCTTTTCCAGGCTGAACAGCCCCAACTCTCTCAGCCTGTCCCTGTAGGAGAGGTGGCTCCAGCCTGCCAGTTATCCTCGTGGCCCTTCTCTGGACATGTTCCAACAGTTCAATATCTTTCCTGTGTTGGAGGCTCTAGAAGTGGATGCAGTACTCCAGATGGGATCTCACAAGAGCAGAATAGAGGGGGAGGTTCACCTCCCTTGACCTCCTGGTCACACTTCTCTTGATGCAGCCCAGGATGTGGTTGGCTTTTTAGGCTGCAAATGAACATTACCAGCTCATGTTGAGTTTTTCCTTGACAAAAATTAGAATTAATGTAGTATTAGAAAACATGCTTTGAGTTCTGGTTTTCATACAGTTGACTGGAATACAAGAAGTGACAGCTTTGAAGCATCAGCTGAGCAGACAGCGCCATTCGCAGTGCTGGACACAAACAGCTAGTTAACACAACTGCAGTTCCTGGCTGCTGATTTCAGAGCACCTGGAAGGTGATTTTGATGCAGGTATCCTACTTTAAGTGACAACAGACTTCAGTGAAGTTGTATACCAAGAGTAATAATACATTCAGAGTTTCTATTGAACTGGTTCAGTGAAAAAAAAGTAATTAACAAATTTAACCTCAGACAGAATTTCCACTGTGGTTATAATTGGTGAGCCACAGAAACCCTAAGGTTTAATCAAAACATACAATTTCACTTTGAGTCTCTTGGAGGACACACAAGCCCATCAACTGTAGCAAATATTCATTCATCTTAGAGCATAAGTTGCTTTTCATATTGAATACTTTAACTCAGTGGGTTTAACATGGCTTACACGTGCCTGCAGAAAGAACTCCACGCTGTCATATGGATGTTCAGAGTAGCTGGGACTTTGTAGCTTCATATAGTTGATGTGCTTCATCCCACTGTTTGTAATGAATTTTCTGATCTAAGGAACCAAATACAGTAGGTGGGCAATTTCACTGAGGAATCTTTTTGTGATGTGATAATGACATGATCTTTTTGTGATATGGTATGAAATGATAATCAAACATTTAACTAAGGGGTACAAGGGGTACTTGTAGAACAAGTCAGTTCTACAGTTCTGACTCAAAATTCTGACTGTAGAGAAAAAATGCTTATCAAGCATATCTTTTTTGAAATGGAATGATCATCAGGTTATGGAGAAAATTTTCTTCTGAGATCTTTATAGTATTTAAGAAAATACAAAAGTCTGAGACAGTTTTATGGTAAATTTTGTGTAGCTCATTTCTTTGGTTAGATCATAGGTGCAAACAGACCATTTACACCTCTTACGTGATAGCTGCTCATGTTCCAGGTAAGGAATATGTATGAACTGAACATTGTGCTTCTGGCCTGCATAAATCAGCATCACTTCAGGACAGAGGACAGATTATTGCTAATCAAAATGAATGCAAATTACCCCTATTCTAGGTATTGCAGACTGAATTTATCCCAGGGATAGAGCGTCAAAGATGCACTGGCTCTGCTGGAATTACTGTGTAAATGAGTTGGCCTGGTGAGCTGGCAGGGTGGAAACAGCAGCTCTTATCTTAGCCCACTGTTTGTTAACTTCACCCGTGCTTAGGGCTTGTGACAAGGAGCACTGCTGAAATCTGGCAGTATGAAAACATTCCCCGCAGATATTTAGCTGCCAGTTGCAAAGACTGACAGGAGGCACAGATGGTAGTTTTCCTGGAAACTAGAATATAATGCCATTTCCTATTAGAAACGCTGGTGAAAGCTGACCTGGTGACTTAGCAACGTCATGTTGACCATGTAGGAAACTCTTGTGAAACAGACTCAGACTGCAGGGACCAGGTTTCCAGTAAATGCAAAAATATTGACATAGTTCTTTCTCAGATAACATTTATAAGACTAAGTATAAAACTGCTTTGTGTTTAGTGTTTAAAGGGGAAATCGTCCCTCAGAGGAGTTGCACTAAGGCCGAAATTAACTTCAAAATGTGTCACATCCGTTTCAGATAAACAGATACCTTTCTGACATTGCCAGCAGGTCTGAGACATCTTGTTCTTGACACTCCCGAGGCTTTTTCTGTGGCTTGGTGAAGGAAATAATTTTTTAGCTGCCTCTTGGATGAACTTCCATATTTACTGATTGAATCTTACTCTATTTATAAAATGTCTGTAAAAAATGTTATAGTTTTACTTTCTAGGAGGGCTTGTATAATATTAATGCTGATCTAAGGGTGGCTATTATTTGACTAAGATTTGGAGGCTTGAAATTAATGATGAGGCTTCTTACTGACAGAAACTGCTCGTCATGTGCCACTTCCCAATCCATTTTATCAGTGATAGGGTTTCATACTCCTTACCTTCATACCAATAGTCTGATTTCTTATAAGGCTTCCCACTGCACTTGTATGTGTGGAATGACCCTTCCATCAAACCTGAAAATCTGATACTAACCTTTAGCACTTTCTGTTCCAGGATGCTGGCCAAGGGTTTGACAGTATTAGATGACTTGATTTGAGGCCTTGGCTATACTTTCTCAGGTGGGTGGGGGGTTGCTTCCTTAGATGCATTTTTAACAGGTGGTGTTTTTCAATCCCACAATGAGGCTGGGCAAATGTTTCCAAGGGCAAAAAATCCATTGAAGTAATTTTGGAGGAAGAATTATGCAAAAGGGCCTGGGACCTCTGTGAACCAGGGCTCTGTAAACCTTAAGTTTGCCATTGCAGAAGCATCTTTAACTTTACATCTTGATAGGTATGCCTGTTGCCCCCTCTTATCCACATTTTGTCCAGTCTACAGTATTTTGGGAAGCTGGGATTGTGACTTGTTTTCCTGTGCCAGTAGAGGTGAGGAGGTAGGGAAATTGGAAGTGTTTAGCCTAGAAAGGATGGAGGGTCAAGGGAGAGGTGTTTTAACATTCAGGTTTTATTTCTCATTGTCATACTCTGCTATGATTAGTAATAAATTAAATCAATTTTTCCCCAGTTCAGTCTGTTTTGCCTCTGATGGTAACTGAGGAGTGATCTCTTGCCTGCCCTTATCTTGACCCATGAGCCTTTTGTTATAATTTCTCTCCCCTGTCCAGCTGAGGAGGTAAATGACGGAGCAGCTTTGGTGGGTACCTGGCATCTGCCTGGCCAAGGTCAACACACCACAGAAATACATTTATAATCTGCTTCCTCCTGTGCTAATGAGTGGAAGGTGAGGAGTAATTGGTTTGTCCTAGAGCCAGTTTCTTAGTAATGATTGATAAATGGTTGTTTTGCATAGCTCACACAGACACAGCATGCAGACTAGCAGTAAACCACAGTCTGTAGGCAGATCACTGCAGCCTGCTTGCCTGCCTTTCCCTAAGTGAACCTTTCAGGTCTTTGCTGTTGTGAAAAATCTGCAGAATATCCTGATCAACTCTTCTCTGATGTTCAGATCCTGCATGCAGGAGTCCAAATGAATCATTCTGATGCACAGATCGCAAACATAGATGTTCACATGAATCACTTTGTCTGGACATTTGATTAACTTTATTCCATCATTTCAGAGTCAGTTGAAGTCCACGAGATGCTGCTTTGACTTAAATGATGGGGCCAATCAAGTATGTGAAGGATGTGATACCGGCATGAGGAATAGGGTGCTGCCTTTTAATGCTGCTTTAGCATTTATCTAGAAAGGACATAAAGTTCAGCTGACAGAGCCCTAAAGAAAAGTACGTCTTCTGCTAAGCGCAGTAGAAAACAGATTTGCAAATATCACAGTGATCAGCACAGTTAAAAATGCTTATGGAGGCTAGAAAGGTTGGCAGTAGTCCTGCTTATTCAGAGCTCATGCTGAAAGCAGTGAGGAAATTTTTGGTGCTTTGAAGTTTGCCTTTGGCTTACCTTCTTTTAGAATAGAAATGAAAATGCAGCTTAATTGTGATTAATTAGTTAATTAGTTACCGCTGTGTCTTTTAGCTGCTTTGCAGTAATATTTCACAGTATGGTTTGCTGTGTGAGGTGTTCTGCTCTGAATAGAAGTAAGTGTCTCACTTTCATTAAAAGCTTTTTTTACTTTATTAAAGAGTAATTAGATTAACTTAGACTTGAACTTTGCTTTATTAAAGACTGATTGGATTGATCAATTTCTCTGCTACACTTCTGCTATGCTATTATAACTCTAGATTTAATACACAAATTAATATCTGTCATATTCAAAGACATTAATAAACAACTCAAAAGCACACAGTACATAAAGAAACCATAAATGAGTCCAGCTAATGCGCAAGAGCACGAAAATGGAAATGTGTATAAAAAGGCTTACTGGAACTTTCTTTTGGACAACCAGAGAAAATCGCGAGCACAACAAATTTAAACAATGATGTTTTTCCCACAGAACTGTTATCTAAAAATGAAGCATTGGGTTTCTAATGATGGCACTATTCACTTTCACTGATCGAGGGTTTATATCATAGAATCCTGTAGGCTGGAAAAGAATTAAAAGATCATTGAGTCCCATCATTAACCTAACTCTACATTAATGTAAGTTTTCTAGGCTCTTACAAACCAAAAGCAATCTAAAAGGGGAACTTCTTAAAAAACTCACCTGGTAGGCAAAGCCCTGCTGGTCCTTGATGGCTGGCAGAAACATTTTGCCCATCAACTCAGACCCTTTTCAAAGTGAGCTCAGCAGAAACTCCAATATCTCATTTCTCTAGTAGGAATAAACAGGGAGAGCTTAGCAAGAGACCGCTGACGCTGCTGCACTGCCCTGGGTAGTGGCACCGAACTTTGTGTACACATGTGACTTCCCCTGCACATACATACACCTAATCCCTTAAGCTGCAGCTGCACGCTTGTACTGGCACAGAAAGCTGCTGCAAAAACAGGGGCCCAGCCCTGCCATAAGGACTGTTCTGCATACTGTGGCCATGGTTGTACAGGGGGGTCTTAGCTGTCTTTTTTAAATTCTATTTTGGAAAGAAACTCACAGGCTGTTACTGTGATTTGAGAACAGTTCAACCTGTGGTGCAGTTATGAAACTTTTATCAGTGCAAGAAATTTTACTGTAGAAGTAGCCATTCCCTGAAGCTGTGTACATTAACAGAGTAGTGAACCTGGAGCAAAAGAAGCCAAACTGGCAAAAATATTCTGTTAGTGGAGTTTGATTTTCTTTAGAGCAGCTCATCACAGCTGTGTTTGTCAGGAGTCCTATCCCTTCCTGCCTTTGGGAAAAAAAAAAAGAGCTATTTAGTGAAGACCTGTAACATCCACTTGGCCTCTGGAGAGTTTAGACAGTAGTGAACATTAGACCTGGAAAGGAGCCAATGTATGCTTAAAAAATACTTTACTGTAAACCTCAGAATTATTATAAGCATTCAAAAAGAACATTTTAATTGAAAGAGGGGAAAAAAGTAAGGAAAATGCCGCTGCCATACCATCTTACTTTTATGAGATGGTTGGTACATGCAAGTACTTTCCATTTGAATAAAAAGCATGTAATATCGTGATTGTGTCTACTTAGCTTTGGTATAAATACTCCTTAAATAATTTGCCTTTTTAAATTGTAATGAAAGAATAATTTGTCAGTCACGTTAGGCATGTATGTAGCATGTGTATTTTCTTAAGTCCATGTAATATGAGTGGGGTTTTAGTTCATACCATAAGTTGCTTATTTTTACTCTTAGAGTCTTATAAGCTAGAACTTCACAACAGGACCCCGAGACAGACTCTAAGGTTAACACTTGACAACTTTTTTGATTGTCAGTATTTATGACCAAAATATCTGCCTAGTTCAGTTATTTCTTTAGTTCCTTTTGGCTAAGCTTTTATTGTTTATATTAAAGTAAAAAAACCCAAAGTCTCTACAGACAATCTTTATAACATAGCGGCTCTGTTTGTAGGTCCCACATTAATATTTTCCATTAAATGCTCTATAGTTAGAGATCGGTCAAATTGTTAAATAAACAAGCACTTCTTTAATCTCAGAAGTAATATTTCAGTGAGGAGACAATGTGGGGCAGCCTAGGATTATGTTCTTTTCTTTTTTTTTTAATGGTTTGTAATATTTCATGCTTATCAGCCATTCGGTTAAGCCATTATATATGGTTGGTGTTTTGAAACACAGAGCAAAGCCCCCGCACTGTGGTGATTTACATTTGATAAAATGCCAGTGACAGTTGGGCACAGGGTTTAGGGTGAAGCATGCTTTCCTTTTGAAATTCAGACCTCGTAAACTTCACGCAGTGGGGTTTTTGCAGGATGAAAATGCAGAGATTGAGAGATGGAGTAGTACTCTTTCAGTCTCTAGGGAAAGCAGAAGGTAGTAGTGAGGCTCCTTCAAGTCTGCTGCTCTATTGGTTTTATATAGGCAACTGCTCACTCTTACGGGCCCGGTCAGCCCATCACTTATTTCAGTTTGCAATGCTCACAGCCTAATAAGTTTTACATTATCTTGCATGTTCATCTAGTATGTATTCCTCAAGATTTGTCTGAATGTAAAGATACATAACCCTCTACTCAATTACACTTTGTAACTTAACTATCACTTATCTTTGATCATCTGGAGAGCTTTGCAGTAGTTAAGGGAACGAGGAAACTTGTGCTTTAACCAAAAGTGTCCAAATGCCACCAGTATCTTTACTTGTAGGACTTGTCAAGGCTTTTCTCATGACAGACCTACAGAGCTTTGTGCTGAGTCTGAAGCCTGGCCGTGCGGACTGAATGAAGTGGTAAACAGAGATGTTTGAGCTTTACTTTAGTCACCCGCTTTTTAACACTGCCTTGTTGCAAATTAAGCAAGTACCTCCCTTGGTGGAAGATGAAGCATCTTCGGTGATCTGCCAGGAAAATCAGCCCATACTGAACACACCTTTAAACACAAGCCAGATATTTTTTCTGCGCATGCCATTCAGCTGTGGAAGTCTGGTCTGACATAACCTAACACACTTTACCACTACTGGGCAGTGGGGATCACAGAAGCCTTCGGGATCTCCTCACTTGTTTATTTTTCAGAGGTTGCTATTGGCTCATTTAGTTTTCTGAACTGAATATGGTGGTTCCCTGTCCATCCTCACCCACATAGAGTTCTCGTTGATGATGGTTCTATGAAGTTAATTCTGTGAAGTTAATGCTCAGGTCTAAGGTTCATAATTACAAGTAACTTTCTTAATACGGAAGTTGTATTTAAGCAGTTCAGGCTTCTGTTCACAGAACAATGTGGAGTGGTACAAATGAAGTCACCATGTGTTTGAGGTGCTGATGTTTCTGACATGCTGCTACATCTGAGATGAATTGAGAGACAGTTCTGGTAATGTCTTTTACAGGAGCTAAATAAGGCAAAACCTAAAAGTTCTGTTCAGTTTTGTTCAGCAATATAATGGCTTTCAGAAGTTCATCTCTTAGGAGAGCTCTATGCAATAATGTAGTGATTCAGATGGATTAACCAGATCACAAGGTTAAAGTGAAAGTAGTTATTTAGAACTGTGGTTGCCAGAATATTATTTTTATGAGCTGAAGTGGTTTTGTTGAAGCATCACTATGCCATTAGTGAATTAGTGGGTGTACATTTGGGTCCTTCATACTGACGTGTTAAAGGGTAGCTATTCATAGAAAAAACATTATGAGAAATATTCCTCTGTATGCTTTGATCTTAAGCTGAATTGATGGTACCTTCAGAGAAACACAGGCAGTTGGTGCTATGTGATAAAGAGACTGTGGTGTGGGCAAACATCTCCGTGTTCACCGCAGATAATGTGGCCAGTCCTCACTGACATTTCTTCCTGTTTTTCAGTACTGTTTTTTTCATACAGTAATATTAATGGGATTCATTCGGGGTTGTTTGTGTTATTTATTAGTGTGAATATTCAGCAAGTTCATATTCGGTCATAACATGTCTGAAAATGCTGCGATAATTACTTTTAAGAAAATGGAAATTGAATGTGCAAATCAGGTGAAGTAAGCCAGACTTATTTGCACATTTTAGATTAGTTGCTTTAGAACTGCCTTTTGTATGAACATAACCTTTTGTCTCTTTCAATTTTTAATCTGCTACAGTATTTCGAGTAAAAACTTAAATGGAAAACTTTGAAAAGGTGACCGCAGTTGTACCAGCGCTGCAAACGCGTTAATCATACAGTCATCCTTCAGAACCAGCATCTCTGGTTTGAGAAATCCCTCCAGCTTTCCCTAAGGGCCGTTCATAAATGAGCTCTGGTGAAACTTGCTGCTGTAGCTGGATATGCTGGGGCTGGACAGGACATCCGTGGTGCAGCCTCCTGTCTGATGAGGCCATGGGGAGGGACTCTAGTGTCTGTACCCTCACAACTTGAGTTTCCAAAGGGACTGTAAAGGTGCCCCCTTTACAGTCTTGGGTGCCCCCAAGAGCTGTTGCAGTGAACTCAAGCTGGTGAGACAGGTGCATGAATTCTTTTCGCTGTGCCAACTCCATTGTTGCAGGAGTGGGAAACAGTTTGGGAGAGGAGTGATAGCATCAAGATCCATTGCAGCTCCTTCCTCTGCTAATGTGACTCAGGATCCTCATGTGATTTGAGCAAAAATCCCTCAAACCTGCTAACCCATCTAATTGAGAGAAGCTTTCCAAAGAGTTTGTGATTCACTTCGGTGCCATGCTTCTTATTTACTTGTGAAAAGATCGTGATTATCGTGATTCTGTTTATGAAACGTGGTTCTATGCTAAAACATAGACAATAGCCAATAGTTACATACAAGTGGGAGTCACAATAATGGTCAGGGCAGGAGTATTTGGTTCTTTTCTAGTCAGTGGGCCTTTTAACTTGGGATCTTTTATATTTAACCCCAAAATTGAATGGCCAAACTGCTGAGATTTGCTGTGCTTTTGTGGATGTGTTAGAGATGTCTGTGGGCATCTTTTGTCTCTTTGGAGACAAATACTTCGGATAATTTTATTAGCTATTGTTTGAAAATGTCATCAGACATCAAATCAGTTTATTTAGCTATTGTGGGCTAGTCCAAACATACAGAATATAATTCACTGCTCCCAACCTTTTCCTGTTACCAGAATTGCAGCAGCTTTTTCCTTTGCAGAGCTCAGGTGCTGGGAATGGAAGAAGGACTTTTAACACTGAGTATATTTTGTGAAGACAGTGGACGTGCTGAGGGCATTGTGGCTCACTTTGCATCATAGGTGAAACAAGGGATGAGATGTACAAGAAGGGAAAAAGTTGAGGGCTTTGCTGTCTTCCTTAATAAATGCCTGAGTGTAGTCTATCCGTGCTTCAACCCTTTCAAAAAGATGTAAAGCAGCAAAACTGCATTGTCAAGCCTGTGGCTAGCTAGCAGAATTTCACAGCCAGCTGACCATGAAGTGATCCTAACTTCTAAAAGCTGCTTGGCTGAACATTACTTCTTGAAGCTTTCCAGATTTCAGTAAAAATTCTTACGCAAAAATCTTTTAAGTGAAGTTGTGTGGGGGAAGAACTATTTCTTTTAAAGAATATAGAGTATGGAAATGAAGTTACAACATAATTTCCTCCATCTGTCCATTTGATTCTTGTCTCTCTTAATGTATGTTCATTTGAAAATACAATTTATTAATAAATCTCTCCACCAATTTGACATTTTGATAGCATAAATCTATTGTATTTGTTGTTAATAGTGAAGTTTTAAGGGAAGAAAAAAACCATGAAGAATGCAATAAAAATGTTGACCTCAGTGAATAAAATTTGGACTGTTTGTACCATGAGATAATGAAATAATTATAGCTATAAAATCCTATGCTCAGAGAATGAAAAGAAACAACATATAAGCAGTGTGGAAATGGGAGAGACCACTGCATTAGGACAGATTCACTGAAGTATTTTCTCCACAGTAATTCTTAATAATGTAGGGATATTTCTTTTAGTTAAGGACTAAAATTGTCCTAGAGAGAGTTCCTGGAGTTTGGCAGCAGTGTGGGAGGATGGTTTACAAACATTCCACATCAGGAAAATATTTGGAAACCCATAAGGTGGTGTTTGGCCCCTACTGTTACAAGCAGCATTAGATGCATTTTTTGTTGCATTACAGCCATCTGGCAGGTAAGTGGTCCATTTGCCTGTTAACAAACAAGATTCCCTGGAGCTGGTCTACTTTGCAGTCATTCCATTTGACATTTAATTTCAGGCTTACTCTTCTTTCTTTTTGGGGTGGTGGGAAATGGTTAAAAAGGCCTGACAGAATAAAGGGTCAAACCATCAGTTAAATACTGCACAGTACCACTGCAAAGTAGCGCCTCTGTAGGGTTTGACTCCTTGCTAGAGTTTAGAATGAATTTTTCCTTTAAATGATAGCTAAATAGTTTTCTAGGATTGTTTGTGCGTTGCACAAACCATATCAGATCAGTCTGTGAAGCTCAGCATTTTCGCTTGAGTGCCTGAAATCCTACTACAAAGAGTATTTGCATCTTACAGTCTGACACCAAGCAGAAATAAAAGGCTGAAATAATAACACTACTAACTTGCTTTAATTAATTCTATGTTTCTGTACTTAAGCTGGAAGGTTGGAAAGTATTGCTTTAAAGCCTGCCTACAAAACCAGCGAATGAGCAGCTGCTTAGGGTGCCACTTCAAAGAGAAACACCCAGAAGAGCAACAGAAGGGAAGCTGCTTTTGAATTCTCTCAGTTCCTCCTGGCAGCCCAGAGTTTGCAAAGGAAAAACAACCTAGAAATGGTTGTTTTCTTTTGTGTTAGTTACATAAGCAGCTCCCAGCAAATAAAACCGGAGGTGGAGGAGCCATTCAAAGGTTCCACATAATAACCTGCACCTACCATGGCTGCTAAAAGAATCTTACCTGACACTAATAGTTTTGCCTTCCTGGCTAAGGGCGATTCCTTATGCTATCTATCTCCAGACAAAAACATGACAGAATTCAGGAGCCAGTTGTAGCTCCCAGTTGCACTGGTGCATAATTTGCAATTCAAGACTCCACTGTTACTCCAGATTTATATCATATTGACGAAGCGGTCAAACAGATCTTGGTGTCTACCATTTTATAGTTTCAGATTTCTCTGTGTACAATGTTGCTGCAGGTGATACTGAAGTAGAAAAAAAAGTGTCTGAAAATGGAAGCCTGATTTGTTATGAGTGCTCAGCCTTTCAGGATCAGTTGAAGTTCCAAGAATTGTGTTTTCCTGCTAATCATTCTGAGCTATCTTTCAGCTTTGCTTTGGCAGCTGTACTGTGGCTTCCATTAACCAGCATCCAAGGTGCAGGCTGTAGACAACAGCTCAGCACCCTTTGCTTTGGCAGCTGTTTTTTGCCTCCCTGCCTGTAGTAGCCACCCTCCCAGCTACGCGCCACACGCCATGCCTTGACCTAGTCAGCTGGTGGGTCACTGTCCCTGTCTTCCTTGTTTTCTTCCCATGGTTCTACTAACGGCTTTGTCTTGGCTTTGGGACTCCAGTTTGCGATGTACTAATAACAAAATACTGGGATTACATGTGTGCCTGTTCATTATCTTCAGGTGTCAGTTATAACCCCACTGTTGTTATGGTGCCATCATTTCAAAGATGGTTAGGAAAACACTTGAAATCAGATACAAGGTAAAAAGGATTGAGAGAATTTATGCATCTGGTAGTGCTAACCTTTTTTATACTTATTTTATGTGAAATTAGACCTGGAAAGCAGCAACTTTATAGTAAGTAGGAAATTCTAAAGTGCCAGCTGTGCCAAACTTCTACAAACTTTATTACCTCTGTAAAAATCAGAAGTCAGTTCTTGTAGTTCAGAGCAGCAAATATTGTCAGACAATGGGTAATGGAAATTTATAGAGCCAATATTTAACGTTTTGAAATGAGAAGCATCACTTCACTTGAATTCTGTATGTATTACAACAAAATATGGAGGTAAATATTAAGACATTTTCATCAGATGGCTTTAAATTCATCTTTGGATTTCCTTTAAAAAATGAAAATAGAGTGATGAAGAAACAGAATGGTCTTAGAGTGATTGCTATTGCTCTGAAGTATGACACTGAGAGAGAAATTACTTAGACATTATTTCATGTCCTTGTTTAAAGCTCTGGTTGAGTCCAGAATGCTTTTAAATTACCTGCTTTAGGCCTTGATACTGCAAATTAACTTTGGATAGTTAGATGCATATAGAGAGGCAGAACAAAACCCCCGCTGAAGTTAATAGGTCTTGTGTGGCCTGGGGTTGTGTCTCATAGAGCTCTTTCCAGTGCTTTTGTTTATTTTTGAAGTGTTTCTGAAAGCCTTTTCCAAGTGAACATATGATGTTCCATATATGAGAGGTGAGTAGTACCAAGCATCTGACAAAGTAGCTCACTTTGGCTTTGTCTGGGAAGATGCCTTTTGATTCTGCTTGTATTTGAAGCGCACTGCTGGGTAGTCATGGAGCATGTATCTGTTTAAACCAATTTCAAAGAGTATCACAAACTGACACCTGCTTAAGTCTTTAATTAAAAAGTGGCTTAATCTCTAACAATCTCTACATACATAAGCAGAAAGTATCTGTGTTTAATGTGTACTTTGAACTGCCATTCATTTAGGAATCAAAGATTTGTAAATTAAGCACAGTATGCTAGACGTGATGATGTTGGACTGGAATCCCTTCTTGTTGGCATAGCCTAGTTTTTCTGATGCTGTCAGCCCCTGGGAATGCATTTGTATTAAAAGTAGTGTATAGAGGGGAAAATATAAAATAGGAAGGTATCTTTTAAAAAAGGTGTATCAACTATATTTTAAATGGGCAAATATATACAGTGGGATTTACGGCGCAGATTCCTCCTCCTTGGATGGTCAGCAGAGAAAATACTGTCTGTATTTCCTGATGTATAAACCCTAAGGAGGGTTTCTGTATTTTTCCCCAACTGTGTGAATTTCACAGATCCATAGTTTCAGTTATCCCCCTCACTGGTGACATCTAGAACAATTTCCAGCATCATAGGGTGTCTGACCTCACCTCTGCTATCCTCACAGTCATTTAACATACTGTGTGAGAACTCAACCTCTGTCCCAAGTAGAAAATATGAGTAATCTTTCTACAAAGTGAACATGGGCTTGTCCTGTGTGAATTGAGACTGAAACTTCATAAGGGAAGGATGAACAAAGTCCTTAATTTGTGAGAGGATGAAAACTGCTAGAGGGAGAGAGAAAATGAAGGTTTATAATACTGCAGAAATGACTGTGAAGGGGACACTGATCTTTCCTGCAGGCAGCAGGAATGACACTGGGGGCAAGCTGGATAGATAGAACTCCATGGTGAATTTTGAAGGAGCCCTGGCCTGGCTATGTAAGGGAAGGTGGCACATGTGTAAGCCAGCGGGAGGGAACAGGGGGATGCAAGGGAATCCATACTGTACACAGTGAGCTTGGCTTGCACACGCTTTGAAGTGTGTAACTCCTTAGACATGCCTATCATGTCTATCTTGAGTTATTGCAGTGTCTGTGTTATGTGTGCTTTGAGTTCAATGAGTAGCAAAGATGTGTGGAAATGCATCCGGAAAGGAGATGAACATTCCTTGAAAACATTGCAGAGCTGATGTTAGAGAGTACAATGTTAAAGGCATTTGCTTTTGATTTTGCTTTTGACCTCCTGCAGGGCTCACCAAACTAGTTTTGTGGAAGACAAGACAGCACAGAGAACTTTGGTTTGATTTAAATGTTGGTAATTGTGTTTTTAGGATGGAGACTTAAATATTGAAATGGTAGGGGTTTGGTTTTCCTTTTAGTAACTTTCTTTTGTCCATATGGTTTGTTTATAGTGCTAGTTTTGAAATCTTTGTGATCTTATTTAGGTTTTGGTTACCTGCTGTTTATTAGCACGTTTGTATTTGCTGGGCCAATCTACACCATGATACAAAGAATCCACAATGACAGTCACAGGATCACGGTACTTCACCCTAAGCAAGATAAGACCTAGTGTCTCCACAAGCTTCATTCAGGGAAAGACACCTGAGATAATTTTAAAAAGAAATCTCTTAACTGGTACCGGATACTTCACTATGAAGTTTATTGATGGCTGTTGTCATTGCATGCCCAAAACTCATTAAAGCAAAACTTTATTTGCCCTCTTTTGTCCTGCTTGATCTTTGCTTCAGAACCCGATAGGAATTAAGTGGAATTAAGAAACTGGGAGTCTGAGGTTAAAGACTGTCCACAGCTGTTTTTCTGTTATTTAAAAAAATTTTGCACCCCAGCATTCAGAAACCAATATGCCTAAGATTTATACCTGTGATCAAAACAGGCAGCAAAAACAGTCTGTCTGAATAAATTCTGAATGCATTCTCTTTCTGGTATTTAAAATCTTAATCTTAACTGAGTCAATCATAGAATAGTTTAGGTTGGAGGGACCTCAGGAGATCATTGCTGGAAGTTCCTCCCAGTGTAGGGTCAACTATGGGATCAGACCAGATCCTAAAAATCTCTGAGGGTGGATACTGTGCAACCTCTAGACAACCTGTTCCAACACTTCATTGTCCTAAAGGTAAAAAAGAAAATTGAGATTCCCTTATACACTGGAATGTGATATTCAGTTTACAGCTGTTGGTGGTGTTTTTTCTTCCCACCCACCATGCATTGTTTAAAGGGCCTCAATCAGTCTTTTCAATAAGGCTTCTGTAGGTACAACATTGTGGTTGTTAGGTACACCCCAAACCTTCTCTTCTCTAGCCTGAGCCAGCCTAGTTCCCTCAGTCTCTCATCACAGCCAAGTGTTCCTGGCCCTGGCTATCATGGGGTCCCTCCATTCATAGAATCTCAGACTAGCTCAGGTTGAAAAGGATCCTAGAAGTCATCTACCCCAACCCCTGCCATGGGCAGGGACACCTCTCAGCTAGACTTGGTTGCTCAAGGTGTCATATTTGGGGGCCACAAAACTATAGATAAAAATACCAGTTTGGTCTGTATGCAAAACCAGAAAGTAATTTCTGAAACTGTGTTGGAGGCTTAGAGACCTTCAGGTATGTTTTGTGTCTGACCAGTGGGATCAGACTTTATCTTAGTTGAGTGTCCTGCAGGTGTATTCCTTAGAAGAGGCATTTCTAAGCCTCCTCTAGGTTTTAGGAGAATAGACTGTTAATTATTTTATCTCTTCTTTAAGAACTGGCCCCTAAAGGGTTGCCGGTCCATGGAGCCACAGCCATGTTGTGGGTTTCTGATGTGCCTTCAGTGAAGGATTTGAACTAGACGCTTGTCTTGCTGTAGCTGTTATCTTACTCAAGATATCCTTTCTGTCTTTAGACACAGACTCTAGGATTAGTGTGGTTGAGTATATTGAAAGTAATAAAAAACAGACAGAGAAAAATTGTTGCATGTTTAAAAAAAATCAT
This sequence comes from Upupa epops, assembly GCA_013397515.1. Lineage (NCBI taxonomy): Eukaryota > Metazoa > Chordata > Aves > Bucerotiformes > Upupidae > Upupa > Upupa epops. Next base: position 463,791 of record VZRI01007817.1, on the reverse strand, counting down.
AAAATGAAAGAGGAAGTGCATCATTTATTATAACACCATGTAGACTAATGAAAAACATACTGCAGGCTGGAAATTTGTTAAGAGCTGAACTCAGAAAGTTTCCATTCCCAAAAATGCCTTGGGGCCTCCGGCTGGAAGTTTGTGGCTAAAGAGGCCCTATGGTAAACTGACATAAAACATAACTGCTCCATAAACATTCAGCTCCTGTTTCACAATAGTTGGAAAATAAGATTTGTAAAAGTGTTACCTATTGATGCCGACTGTACTTTATCAAAGTAAAAGGGAGGCCAGTGCATTTACAGCTGGAATGCTAAATTGGAATTAAACACTGGGGAGATGGGCACTGGGCACAGAAATGTTACACTCATTGTATGTAGGAAAACATGAAAAAGATGAAGGGATTTGCTGAGAGCAACAGAAAAGCAGTTGGTACTGGCAGAGCTGGTATTAACATTAAATGATTCCTGGCTTCTAGTCCTTTGCTCATTAACTAGGACGGCTCTACTCCCACTGCTCTGAGCAGGTGCCAAGCCCTGCACTTGAGCACATTCTTCAGGCTGCAGGCAAACACACCCTCAGACTGTTGACCATATTTGCACAATCAATGCTCAGATGAATGGTCCTGGACACTTAGAAAAGACTGTGTCTTTTAATCTCTTTGTCTTTCTTAAAGGTTAGTCTTTCCTGCAGAGTTTAGCCCAAGCGAACTGACTAGGTGTGGGCTGTGGGCTTTCAGGCAGTTTTAGCTGTCATGATAGAGGCGGTGGGGAGAGCATTACAGCCTCAATTCCTTCTTCACGTGCACTGGCAAGCAGTTTGCAGAAGTGATGTCAGTTAAACCTACTGATTGCTGACCTCCAGTCTATTTCTGCAGTTCTTCAGGGGCTGGCAAGGAACCTTGGAATGGCTCAACATCATAGGACACTGCCATGAAGTGCATATTTCACAAACATACAAAGATGAATAAATTGAATGTGCCTTTTTATGAGACTGCTTAGGCAGCCAGTTTGTGATCTTTGAGAAGGATGATTTGAGGGTCATTGCTTGCCTTGGCAAACTCTGCTGTGAGGACTTAGTTACCCAGAACATTTTCATAGAAGCAAATAACATGTCTAGGAGTCCCAATTTTGCAGAGTATTTTACTGCAGTACACTGGTGAGATAAACATGTACAGTAGTCACAGTGCGTTGCTATAGCTGTACTTACATGAGGTGCAGCCGAGGAGAAGATCTGCCTGAGATTGAGCCACTGTGGGGAAAAGAGAAAAGAAAGAAAAGATGAAGCAGTTGTTTGGAGGTTTTGAAAGAAATGAAAATGCAATCAATCATGATTAATATAGATCACAGTCCTTTTTTACATCTCCCTGTACTGTGCCATGTAGCATTTACAATTCATAGTGTTTTCATCCGGTGATTATAAGATCTATTACATAATTGTTCATCATGTTTGATGTTGGATTGCTGCATGTACTGACTTGACTGTTGCTGACAACTTGACAGAATTACTGTGTCACAGTGGTGTTGATGGGTTTATTTACATTTGTGAGGTGATTTGAGGATCTTGAATAAAAGCTGTAGATTGATCTAAAAATAGAAGCACAACTTCCTTCTCCTTGCTGAAGATGTTTTGTTGGTGGGTTAAAACTGACATGTAAGAATCCCATTGCGAAATACTTGTTGTGTAACATGATGCTATGGTAAATGTCAGTTTGGTTTGTTATTGTAAAAAGTAGTGGGTTTGGCACACTGTGTTATGCTAATTCATTTTGGCTACCGAGTATGTATTTGTTCCTTTGCACACTGTGGGGAAAAAAAGTACAGAGAACAAGTCTGTTTTATTAAATTATAAAATTATGATATGTCTGACCACCCAAAATTCATAACCAGTATTTCAATATGCAGATGTAACTTATGTAAAGGGGAGAAAAATTAAATAAAGCACTAATTTCCCTGTGTCTTGCAGTAAAAAAATAAATTCAACCCCAAATATGTATATGTAGTCATGAAAGAGGTTTAAGTGGGTTTGCTTAGCTAAATAATTGAACAGTCATATTTGTAGGGCAAGATAACTTTTAAGAATAGGTTATTTTTCTCCTAAAAATAAAGATTACCTAGTCAGTTCAAAGGTACTTACATGTGAGTGAAGTTTGAGGTAAGCAGAATACTTTATTTGGGGAAAAATGGTTGAAGATAACACCCTGTGCCACTTTAAAAAGCATCAAGTTTTATTGAGAGGCACAGTAATGCTCTGTAAAAGGTCCGCTCTCTTTCTGGTGCACGTTTTCCCTGCCCTTTTCTCTATATTTAGCCCTTTTCTCTACTATTCTCTAGCACTTCTGGTCCTGGGATTTACTACGACGGGTTTCAGGCAGAGCTACCCGCTGCCCTGCTCCGCTTGGCCTCCCCTTGCCCTCTGTTTCACATATTGTGGCTGGCGCTAAAGGACCCAAGAAAAATAAACAGTGCAACCAGTATTTTGCTTGCAATTTTAGTTTCACGATTTGACGAAGAATACTAAATGGAAGCACAAACTGTTATTATGATGTGGTCTTGATCTTAAGAGAAAGAGATTTCCACCACTAACGTGTGTTTGTGTTCTGTCATGCAGGTGGAAATCACCGAACACCAACTCTGGTGGTGTTAAAACTGTACTGTGGTGGCTGGCTGTGTGGTTGAGGTCTCTGGCTGCCCTCCTTTCTCAAACTCAGAAATGAATGGGCCTCATACTCATGCAAAGACACAGTGGATCTTCTATTTATACTTCTGTACAAATGGAAGTTGAGTTCAGGGCCATCTAAGAAGACAGGTACTTGTGCATTAGAGCAGAAAATGGATGTGGAGAGAACCAAACCTTTGTGTTTGATGGAAAGGAATATTTAAGTAGCTAAACTGGTGGATATAGAAAGGCCTGGCTGATACTTCGCATTGCTGAAGTCCATCTGTGGAACAGCTGTAATACGTTCTGCAGTTCCGGAAGCTCAAGCCTTGAAGTGACAAGCCATAGGAGTTGGCTTCTCCTGACTAATGCAGTCCTTCAGAGCCCAGGTTGTGTCCTGATATCCCTGTGTGTATGAGTGTGACTGGAGTTAGACATGTGAATTGTTGACTTCAGCTGCCTAAACTTATACAGGCTTATTTATGTGCATGGCAAGGGGCAGTGCTGTCGTCTGCATTCCAAGGACTGCTACATGTGCTCGTGCAGCTCTTAGAGCTGGGTGGGAAAAGGTTCTTTCCACTGGTCACCCATCAGTCACCAGAGAGAAGCTTTGATACCACCAGATTTACGTGAATCTTGTTGCCTTTCTCCTTATGACTCGATAGCCCTTCTGCACTGATTTGATTTTCTTGCTTTCTGATCCTTGTGGTTGAAGTACAATTTCTTTCATGTAATAAACAATGTTTCAGGAGTGATTAAATCACTACGTGAATCATAACTGAAATGCTGAGCTCTACATGCTGCTCTTCACATCTATAGGCCTGTGGAGATGAATAACAGCTTCTGTAGTGACAGCCTTAAACTGGTTTGCAGATTTGCTGGGAGCTGAACCCACTGTTTCTTCTCTTTTAAAGTGAGCAACTTGAGTGGAATAAAAACCTGGATAATCAGTTTGAAATGAAGTTGTAGCATGGACAGAATGAGCAGAGTATTTGCACATAGCATGAAAAATGGACTATGGTTTCAAACGCCCTATATAATGTATAATTTTATTCATAAGGCCAGCGTTTTATAATCTAACAAATATAAATCATGCATCTTATTAATTATATACCATTCTGAATCACAACATAAAGTTTTGCAGTGCTATAATTAAGAAAAATGAAAGAGATAAGAAGTAGCAGCCATACTGCAAATGAAGGAGTTAATTTCAACGTGTGTCTCAGACCATTAAGTACTATCAAGCAAAAAGCCTTGCCAGCACAAACCAAAGGAAGGCAGTTAACTACCACTCCCTTCCCCAGACCAGCATCACTGGGGATACCACAACGCTCAGGCTCCACTAGAATTGATTCATTAGTTCAGGCAGTAGTGTGTGCTGGAGATGTGGAAGAAGATATAAATCATTGTTGCAGGTTGTCTTTTAGTAGAGATGATCGGTTTTATTCTGCATGTGAATATAAGTTTTGCTCTGTGAAAATGTTTTATGCTTTCAGGTTGGACTATGTTTTGTAAACTTACTTAGCAGTTTGAGAGCCAAGAGTTGAGCTTTTTTCTGTTTGTCAGGGCTCTCCAGAGACTGAGATCTTCAGGCCATCCAATACATCATTGTTCACATTGTACTTGTATTTTTTTTTAACAAGTCTAAAACGTTTTCCTTGTGTGGTTTTGCAACCTCCTTTTTTTTCTCCCCTCAAACAGCATGAGGCCTATCACTAGATCAAATTTAGAATTTGCTGCTTCCAACAATTGTCTAATGGATCCACATGTTTACACAGCATGACACTGGCATCCAGAGAGGCTCCAATCAGTACTACTGCTTCATGCTTCCTCCCTGCCTGAAAAAAAAGAAGCTAAAAAAAAGCTAGAGGCACAGTTGTTCTGATATATTCAGGGAAGCAGTGACTGTGTCTCACTACATTCAAACTGCTTTCATCTGCTGTGAATGAAAATGTCAACTCTCGGGTATTTTATCAATGCTTGTTGTACCATAGAGCTTAAAATGCTACTGAGTGGGAGGCTGGAAAATAGTATTTCCAGACCCAGGTTTTTTTTTTTTGTCCAGAGATTCCCAGACAGAATGAAAACTTTTATCTACCACTGCTCCTACTACCAGCAAATGAACTGCTGATTTGCTGCAGCTCCCGGCTCCTCCCGGCCACTGCCTCTGTGTTGGTATTTGCCAGCTTATAGAATCCGTAGGAATTGGAAGGGACCTTGAAAGATCATCTAGTCTAATCCCCCTGCCACAGCAGGATCACCTTGACATAGTCTCACAGGAACAGATCTCCAGAGAAGGAGACTCCACAAACCCCTGGGCAGCCTGTTCCAGGGCTCCATTACCCTCACTGGGAAGAAGTTCCTTCTGATATATCATCGTTTTATTTAAAGTGTTCTAGAAAACATCTCTTTTAAAAAAGTCTTTTAATGACTTTTAATCTCTCACTGAAGAAGTTCCTTCTGATATTGATATGGAACCTCCTCTGTACCAGCTTGCACTCATTGCCCCTTGTCCTGTCACCAGATGACCTTGAGAAGAGCCTGGCTCCATCCTCCTGACACTCACCCCCCATTATGGTGAACCAAGTCACCGAACTGATCTTTCTGAAAACTGACCCACCAAGTGTCAGGGCTCAGTCTCTTAGCATTAACATAGTATGGGAAGGCCTCCTGTCATTACTTTGCCCATGTATTTTGCAAAGTATTTAATTCCCATTCTCTGTGATTAGATGTAAATAAATCAGTAGCAATTGCTTGGCAGCAACCTTCCACAGTTGTTTGCTCTGAAGAAACTCAGTCTCTGGTAGCATCAAGTGAAGGAAAGGGGGGCTTGGCCAGGACACCAGAATCTTTCTTTTTTTTAATTTTATGCTCATGGGATCTTTCACTTCCACACAAGCAACTTCTTGAACTGGCCAAGCAGTCCTGATTTAATGGTGCTTCTGAACATTGCTTGTCCCAGCTGCAGGATGTCACAACCTCTGTTTCCTGAGCTTAGATTTGAAATCTGGAGCCATATGATTCAGATGAACAACAATTGCCCTGCTTTAACTTCGTGTAGTTGTGTTGAAAATACCTTTGTTCTCTCCCAAGTAGTAGCTGCTAAGCAAATTAAGCTGATCTGCACTAGTAAATGGGGACCACTTAGCCGCTTGATTAAAAAAACCCTAAAGTCTGCAAAGAAAGCTGGGGAAAATTTAACTCTTCCATGCCAGTGAAAATGCTTCAGTAATGTAAACTTTAAAAATGTGAAACTTCTTCAAAATATAACATGATAGATTGTCGCTAAGATAAATGCCGCTCTGATGCAAAAAGACGTTCTTACCCAAAAAATGCCTGTTGTACAGTATTTCAGTGAAAGACAGTAAGCTCCCAGAAAACCTGCTGCAGGCAGGACCCAGAATAGAGATGATGAGCAGAACTGGGTTGGCTTAGCATCCAAAATTTGATTTTACACGGGCTTCTGTTCTTGTGCAGCTTAGAAAGAAGCTTTTGGATTTGAAGTAAAGCCAACTGGATTTGTAAAGATTCTTATCTTATTCTCTGGCTCTGTTCAAATCACCAGAAAATATTAAGGCTGACAAGTCTAACTTGATATATTTCTCAATTAATATTTTGATGCTTATAGCACAGATACGTGCAAATGCTCAGTTCCTGTTCACTCAGCTGCTATTGCTTAGTGGCAGTTCTTGCTGCCTTCACTGCTGTGTGTCGTTCTGTATTTACCTTGCACTGCAAATATTAGTGTCAGAGTTTAGTGCATTTGCATGTAACTTGTTGCATTGCAGAAACCTTCATTTCTCTGAGAGACAATTTTAATATGACACTAAACTTTCCAGTTCTTGGTTCATGTGCAGTGTCAGCTTCTCTCAAAAATCCATGCCCTTCTCCGCATTCCTATTCAAATTTATATGTTTATATTATTTGTTAGCTCTTAATTTTTTTAAGAGTAACTTAATCTACAGTAAGCAGACAGAATACATACTGTGCCACATCCTTTCCGAAGATATTTGGCGGCATGCTTTAAAAATGTAAAATAAAAATCCCCCAACAACATGGAAAACAAGCTGTAGCCTCTTTAAAAAAAACTCAGATGACCAGAATCAAGAGCAAAGCAAAACTTCTGAAAATCCCATTTACTAAACAATTTGAGACGTGGGTGATTTTGCATTTTTCCTGATCAGAGGGTCTGGGTGTGTTCCCCACCCCATCGCTCAACTGCCAGTGTGTCACATGAGGTTTCTGTCAGTACTCGTTACATAAATGGTGATGTATTAACAGGCTCTAATTTGTAGTAATGATCTAGAATTAAGCTTATGCCCCTCATAATCTAATTATGTCTTTCACTTTTCATAATTGCCAGTTTGTAGTGGTATTTTGTGATTTTTCTTATCGCCGTAATCATAAATGCTCAGAGAGACCAAAGAGAAAGTTCCATGCCTGGGCTGCTTTCCCAAATAGGGTTTTGAGCTGTTGGTCAGTCAGGGAACTGCTGCTGCAGTCTGAAACACAAGTAGCCCCATCACCTGCCAGTACAGTGTGTACAGGGTGCTAAGTTTGGCAAATCAAGATTTTTGTTCAGATAACACCCGGGTGGATCAGTCTTAGGGAGGCTGCAGAGTTACTTCTAATTGTTGGGTGTGTCTTATGGACTGGAAAAGCACTGAGGAAATTGCAATCAAATACTGAAAATGACTTTACAATTAAGATGCAATTTCACTTGATGGATTTAGGCAATTCTTGCTGCCAAACTGCATGAGCAGAGTGAGGTTTTTCTTCCTCTTTCTGTTTCCCCTCTCTCCCAGTAATGCAGGTTCTGAGTTGGGTGTAAGTGAGAGGAGCTATTCTAGGTTTAAAAGCTGGTTTTGGTGTCTGAAGGCAGTGCTATGGCCCAGGACATGAGCTGAATTCCTCACCAGCAGTTACATGACCAGCTGCAGACATTTCTTGTGCTTCTCCATCCATTTGTTTTTGACAGTGGTTGCCAAAAATTATTTATGCACCAGAAGATCTAGCCCATGTTATATTCTGTGCAGTATCCCAGCCTTGCAGGCTGATCTGATTTTATTTATATACGCACACACACACAGAGCTTAAGTTCTCCGGGTGTCTGTAGGTCAGTCCCGCAGAGCTGGCACCTACAAGCTGTGGCCTCTAACCTCCCAGCAGGCTAGAGGTGCTCTTGAGCTCAGTGGCTCCACTGCTGGCCAAACTTGCCCACAGAAGAGAACATATATGCCTCCAGGCTTGCTCACTAACTGGAACATGGGCGATTACTTGCCAAGCAGCTGGCCTGTCTGAATGTGACCCCCTCCTGACATGCTGCAGCTGGGAGAGATGCATTTCCTCCTTCTCTGCTACGTACCTGGCAGCATGGGGCCGTTCCTCAGCTCACCTGGGACACCTAGAGCTGTCGTTGTGTTTGTTACTAGTGATGAGGAGAACCTGAGGTAAGGATTGAGGTAGGGAGGCAGGAGAAAGGACAGTAAGTTCTGTAGCCCTCGTGGATGGAGAACTGGAGGTGGGTCAAACGTGTTGTTATGACAGAAAAGAAGAATGAGATTTTGCAACCAGGAGGAAGTGGTGTGGTTGATATTGCTACATCAGAGTTGTCAGTGGCCCACCCATGTGTTTTGACATAAAGGCCTACTGTGAGCTATGTGGAGACATGAAGACCAGTCACATATCTTCAGTCTTGTGGTCTTCAGGGTTTGTTACTACTCTTTGAAGCTTGAGCTTGATGCTTTAAGATTTTGTTTGAAGACTTAAGCATTTAGAGTTATGATTCTGCCCTTCCAGCCATTTCCCTGATCTACCTTGCAGAATAAACATACTTACATTCCCTTTTCCAGACATCCTTTTCCTTTTCTATACTGTTGGATTAATTTTGAGGTATGATATTTGAGTCAGAGGTAAGTGTCTTTTGGAAACAAAAGAAAAAGACCAGCTAAAGATTTGAGCGAGCTAACTATTTTCTCTGTTTAGAAGCAGCAGCTTATTTTTCAGTATTCTGCAAGTCCTCAAGCACAGCTCCTGCCAAAGGCACTGACTTTAACAGCAGCAGCACTTAGGAGAACGTGTGCAGGTTTTCTGGCAGTGCTTACAAGCCACTTAGTAAGAGCAGGCATCTTGCTTGTAGTGAGTGCCCCACAGTTTAGAAAGCACTGCTTAAGAGAAAACTGTATAGAATAGGGGGGTTGGTGGTAGAGTTCTCAATTTTCATTTCATCTGGAGTGGGCCTAGTTTGCTCAGTGTTTGCTATCTGGGATCTTAACATCAGATCTGTAATTAACACAGCTGCAGTTGGAGACAACGACATTTGCAGTGTCTGTAGCAGTAATTCACTGTGGTGCACAGTGTGGAGCTCAGCACGTTTTCAGCATTCTCTGCTTGTGCATGTACAGATTTTTATAGCTGAATTAAGAATTTATAACATGCTGGGTCTCATACTGCAGGTCTGTTTGTTTCTAAAGCTACATGCAGAACTTGGACTAGGTCATAAATTTCTGTAGATGAAATGAAAGCTGATTAGAATTTTAATATTAAGGAAGGAAATGGCCTTGGGTAGTTCACTATGAAGCAGAACGGGCCTTCTGTTAATACACAAGAGTATTACTGTTTTCTTGAACTTTGCCTTCCAATCCAATTACCACTTGTGCCTAGAAATCATAACTCTGATGCCTCCTGTTTGAGAATGTTGAATGTTGTCCTTGTCCAAGTTTTTATCATTTCCAGTAGTAAAAATAATCTTGATTATGAAACTTCCAGATAATGTTCTCCTAAAATTGAATTATAGGCAGTAGTCTGTGGTATTTGTTGATAAACAAATCAGAATCCTGGTGGTATATCAAACTGACTCCGTTCTGTCTTTTTAAATCAAATGAAATCAGGAGGGATTTCTGCTGACATCTTGTTCTTGTGGCAACATATTGTAGACTCCAGTATTTGTGATATGAATGAAGAAAAGCTTTTGTGTAAATGTTTGGAGGTTTTTTCCTGTGTCAAACAAAATAACATGAATCTATGTCATGGGCTTTCATTTAAAGCACTTCTATGATAGCATCATGCTCACTGTATTTAATGGGCTCCTACAAGGAGTAGCTCCAACCTGCTCCTTCATCAGCATAAGCCATCGTAGCCATCAGACTAGATGCTGCAGAATTCTCTGGATCTGTATTTCCGAGCCTGCACTTCACACATCTTTGCTGCACATTCACAGCAGAATGTTATTACCGAAGTGTGGAATCACATTCTGGTGTTATTATATGAAAATCGATTCTGATTCCTTGGTATTTCGGAGTATATTATTAGCGTAGTACAACTAATCATTTTCGTGCAGGGAATGACAGTCATAGCCTTGTTTAGATGCTGTGAGTGTATTTATAGGACTGTGATGCCTAAATATGGTGGCTAAACTTGGCTGCCTCTCCTGCTGGTTTCTGTGGTTTTGTTTCATTGTCCAGAAGAAGTGACGACATTCTCTGCGCTGTAGCACCCATCACCAGGATTCATGTGATGATGCACACTTTTGGCAGGGAAAGAAAGGTGCATATTTGTTTATTTGGTCCTTTAAATGTTATAGCAGGCTTCACAGTTTATCAACTAGCTTTAAGAAGTTTTGCTTAGAATTCTCACACCGTTCAAACATCACATTAGTGGCACAGTCTGAAACATATTTATCCCACTCAAAAGATTCAACAATTTATGCACAGTCTGTTATGCAAGGAGCTTTGCTTTAGATTTCTTCCCTTTCTTCTTTGATCACTTGTGTAAAGTGTTTGAAATGTATGTCTGATGCTGATGCTTTTTTTGTGTTCTGTTGGGTGCATCTGAGTTTGCAGCTAAAAGGATTGAATACTAAATATTCTTGCTGCATGTGGGCATAACAGCATTTTAGTTGTCTTCTTTCAGGCCGATTAAGGGCATACCTACAAATTAAAGCCTAATAAAGTAATACAAAATATAGCAAAACTAAAAGGAATATAATAATGCATTTGTGTCATTTTGGAGATTTTATACTGTGAATCAAAGCAGAAGGAACAAATGATATCACATATCGGTATTGACATTAAAAAATTAATGAATCCACATTGTAAGAACAGTACTGACTTCCTCAATGAACTTTTTCCCTCTATTCACTGACCAGTGTTTCAGTAACCAGGGTGGGTTTCTGATGACTTGGTATAATGAGTCCAGTGCTGAGAATGACAGGAGTATTCAAAGATTGTTGAGTTCCCCTTCTTTCTTACAGTAGAAAAATGCTAATCTTTCCTTTCTTTTCTAAACTTTCAGACTGGAACAGTATTTTAGAAGCTGGTTCCCAGGATAAAAGTGCCCTCCAGAGATCCTCTTTGTAAGGCATATGAATAAATTTCTTCCATTTGTTGCGGTTTTTAGGCACAAGTTTGATTTAGTTTTGGTATTTGCATTAGATACAGCTTTTCACCATTGTTCCTCCTAAAGGGTTCTCTAGTGATTCAGTGCTGAATGTACAGCGATTCTACAGAGACTCATTTCTTTCTCATCCCATATGTTATCTTCCATCAGGACACCATTTGAGATGCCTTCAGATATAATATGAACTACTATAAAAGTTCAGACCTTGCTAGACAGTTTTACAAACTGCAAAGGAAGATTGGATTGTGGGTTTGCTTACAGACGCTTATCTGTTGAGTTACAGTTTTTAATTACTCACAACTGTGAGTGATTTTCTGTCAGACACAGGAGCTGTACGAACATTCTAGAGTGAATTGTCCTGAGTTCTCTATGTATTTTTTTATTTCTTTCCCCTTCTCAATTTACTTAACTCAAAAGGTGAGAAGAAGGAATTACTGGTTTTGAGCAACTGAATAGAAACCTTTTCCTTTGGTGGACAAAAATGGAAAGCCTAAGCCAGCGGTACAACTGGCATCTCATACAAAATGCTTCTCAAAGATCCAGGCATCATACAAAAGGCTAATACCAAACCAGCCAGTGTGGTGATGCTCAGCTTTACCAAAACCAAACAGCATGGCTCTTGGGAAGACACGACAAAAACTTGTGTTTCCCCATGTACCAGGAGCAGTGTTCCTGGCAGTAAACATGAGGGTCTTCCCACCCTTGATGAACGTGGACATGAAACAACCAACCAGCTGCAGAAACAACCAGGTACCTGTGTGTAGACCACAGTGTCAGTACAAGCACTGGGAGACTATTTGCAGCTTTGTCTAAGGTGTCTCTACCTGAGAGTTTACAGAAGAAAGGTGGGAGTGCAGCTTGCAACTTCATCCATCTTTTCTTCCTGAAGGATGACTGTAACTCCAACACTTGTTCTGGCAGAGCTATCTTAGTCTTATTGTAATAGTTTCTAATTACTCATTTCTTCAAGATCACTGCCTGATAGTCACCACAAGCCAGAGACTCTGTGACCAATTATCCCAAGAAGTGGTTAGTTCTGTGGAGCCACTACAGCTCTTTCAAATGTGTTGCCTGTACCGACAGCATAAACCCACTTTCTTCTCCATTTACTGTGGAGCCTTTTGTATTCTGGTTTCTGTGCTAATGAAGGTACTGAAGGGACAGCTGTGGTTTATTCCTCCTGCTGCTGGCTGTCAATGTGAGATGGAAATGCAGCTACAAAACCAAGTTAGGTTATCTCATGGTCTAGCTTTTAAATTCTGATTCTCAGCCTGGAGACAGAGCCGCACAACATTTTGGCCTTTGTAGTGGATTTAGCAGCTTCCTATTCACAGCATTTGTTCCGTGTAAATTTTTGCGCTTTGGCCAAAACAAGACTGTTTTTATGACTCTGATTCCAAGTGTGTTGAAAGCATATGTTGCTGTATTATTTATTGTACAGCACTTACATGACTTTATACTGAACATATGCTAGAGCATCTCCCTCGGTGCAACTTTTGAAGTATTTCACAGAACCTGCAGTTGAAGTCCTGTTGTAACCACAGAACTTTGTAAGGAAGAGCAACAGTTTAAAGGTTTTGGGACAGAATTATGGAAATTATTAAGGGCTGAATTTGTTGGAGTACTAGGAACTTCAAGCCGAATGCAACTGAAATCCAAGTGCAAACCTTATTCTAAAAAGCTAAAAAGGAAGTAATGGAAATATTAAGGTTTTTATTATGGGTGAAGGATTTCCGAGGCCTTTAGAGATCTGTGTAGTGTTTTATATGGATTATGTTTCTGATGCCTCACAGTGTGGAGTTTAAAATGAGGGGTTTTTTTTAGAAGGAAAGCTATACCAACAGTTTGGCAGAAGATCTACTCTGAATAGATAAAAGTGCTTAAAATAACTTGACAACTGCTTGTGAGAGGAACTGTTAGAGAAGCTATTTTTTTGCTTTTGTTTCTAGTTATAGAAACCTATATTTTTATGCTTTTGTATCTAGTTATAGGCTCAACAGTGTCCATCCAGCAATAATCTGTTAGGAAGTGTTCTAATCTGAGACTAATTAAAAAAACCTTAGTCTTGTGAACTCAATCTACCTTTTGTTCTGTGGCGATCGAAGGGGAAAAAGTCCTTTTAAATAAATTTGTTCTCTTTCTAGATAGATAAGGAGCCAAATGCATTGCAAATATTTGTTGAATGATCAGATATTGATTTAGGTTTAGAAAACAAATGAACCTAATGTTTGAAGAATTAGACATTGTACATGAACACTTTGTGTGTCAGTACTTCTGTACCAATGACCTTAGGTGCTCTGGTCAAAATAAAAGACTCTTCTGATAAAAATTGGTCAGACAAATGTTTTTACAGTTTGAACAATTCTTAATGTTGTGCATATTCATGTTCAAATAGCATGATTGGCCATTTAAAGTCTACTATTTCTAGTATTTGCACTAGGGAAAGGTGAGTTAAATTACAGTACTGTCTAATGAGGATTTTTTTTTTGTAAAGGGACTGAAAATGTAAAGAATAATTAAAATTACAGTGTTAGTCCTTTGGTATTGGGTGAAATCAGCATTGCCTGTGAAATCAGCGTTCTGTGCCTATATGTAACATTTAAATGTGAAAACAAAGCAAGCTTGTTTATTGCTGTTTTGTTTGGGTTTTTGTTCTGTATAAACCAGCTAAGCTGTGGAAGTTCTTACTCATTTTATTCTCATGTGAGCAGGACACACCATTGTGACATACCTAAGTTACTGCTTCTGCTGTAGACACACTGGTTTTGCTGAGTTACTTTTATATTTCATAGGGTCATTTTATATTTCATAAGGTTGGACAGAACCTCAGAGAGCATTTAGTTCCAATCTCCATGCCATGGGCAGTGACACCTCTCACCAGATCAGGTTGCCCAGAGCCCGATTTGACCTGGCCTTGAACGCTTTCAGGGAGGAGACATGCACAACCTCCCTGGGTAACCTGTTCCAGTGCCTCAGCGCACTCACAGGGAGGAGTTTCTTCCTAAGATCTATTTGCTATGTGTTTGACAAAAAGATAACTTGCTAGTTGATTTGATTTTTGAGAATTTCCAAGTGGGTGGTTCAGAAGGCAGAGCAGGCTTCTGACCTGACACTAAATAAAAGCAGTTCCCAGGTGGAAATTTTTTCTGATCATTAGTACTAGATAGCATTCCTCTCCCTATTATTGAAGCAGAAGCTGTGAACTACTTTTCCATACTGTTGGTGTAAGATTTTCTCCTAAGTAGCTAACAGTGTGAGTGTTAACTAGAGAGACACAGGCATGTACAATACATTTTCTGCCGATTCCTATGAGTATGAGCTCCAAGCAGACCAAATTGACAATTTTGCTCTAAGATTTGAAACTCCCAAATGCCTCTTCTGATGTCAGTGTTCTGTTCTGCTGCTTGCACAGCATTTCACAGCTGTGAGCTTACAGACTTCAGCGATTGTTGTATGTGCCCTTTACTGAATGTTGAGCCTATTTAAAAGGCTGCTCGAGTTTAACGTTTAACAGGGAACTGCTGCTTGCTCTGAGTAATCACTGAACCGAACAATGTCTTCACACATGATGCTACTCAAAGAGGAAATGCAAAGGGAAGGACAGAGGATGGCAACGAGTTGTCTCCTTTGTCTTTAACTGCCTTGACCACATCTTCTCATAAATTTGTGTAGTGTGTGAAGATAATCTATTTTCTTTATTATATTTGAGATCTTATTAAATGACAGGTATGGGTTATTATTAGATAGTATCGTTTCTTTATTTAATTAGCTAAATCATAGAAGTGAAATTTTACTTGGAACTCGCTCATCATCTGTTAAACTCAGGAGCAGGTTAATAACTGACTGCTACCATTGCCCATCCCAGAAACAGCAAGCAAACCCATGCATTTCTGCAACAAAAGCAAAAAACTGCTTTGGGTATGTTTGTTGACCATGGATCAGTAGATGGGAAGTGAAGGGAAATTTTTTGCTTATTCTAAAATGCAGAAAGCAAACCAGCATCTTCTCACTACAGACAACTTGAAAAGGCTAGAAAACCTGACAAGACCAACTGGAGTCTTATCTGTTTCCCTGGCTGCTTGTTCTCTGGCTGTGCTTCAGAGTTTTGGATGGGCAGGAAACCTGCGTATATGCTGAACTGCTAAAAACTGCAAGTCAGGGAATAACAGCTCCAGCAGCCAGAGAACAACATCTAAAGCGAGAAAATGATTTAACAAATCGCTTAACTACGTGGATTTATGCTTTCAGTATTTTGAAAATGTGAGTTCTGTGCACTGTAAACATTTATAAATTGCTGACTGGTTATCTATTACTGTTTTTTACCTACTTCTGTCTTTTCTGATTTATCAAATACTGTGGTGTTCTAGTCCGATTATTGCAAACGCTCCCTCTCTTTTTAGAAGGAAAATGATTCTCTTGGATTCTGGTTCTTACCTATCAAATTCTGAATAATTAAAAAAAGCATAAAGCATACATTATTGGTAGTCTTGGATTAAACCACTTATGGACACCCTACATTTAAAAGCACCACCTCGGCTGCTTTCTGGTTTGTTTGAGAAAGAGTAGCTGTCTGCAGGGTGATGTTCTCAGATTCTGAACTCAATGGCACACATCCCTATCTGAGCAAGGAGCAGGGACAGCTAGCTGCCTGATCTCCATCTGGAGGTATTCCTGTTTACCTGCTCTGGCCTGTGCTTTGAGGAGATGCCATTTTTACTCATGGCCATCTCTCTAAATGTAAAAGAACAGCTATTCCAGTCATGTGCTCAAGGGTTTTATGCCCCTCATTTTCCTCACGTGTTTATTTTTGCTTGTATTTCTCTTTCTTGCATTGCATTCTCCCATGGTGGTATTTCACATGGTTTAGCACATCCATCAACCTTTTTTTTTAACTTGTATGACCCCAGCTGTTCCACAGGCTCCCCCTTCCTGTCCCACACTATCCTCTTGTGCATTTCACAGATGCTCTTGCTCTTCATATTTTCAGTTCTCCTTCTCAATCCTCCTGTGTATAACCATGAATTCTAATGACTCACTTCAGTTTCTTGTTCCTTTTTACTAAACCATATCCCTCTCCCTGCTGCCTCCTTTGTCTTGTTTTTGCAGCCCCTGGCTGAGGTCACTGGAAATGTTGTCACCCTTCTTGGTAATAGAACCAGGCCCTTGGTGACTGAAATACTCTTGTGCTTCATGAGAGCTGCCTGAGTGCAGGCCCTCCAAAGCAAAAATTCAGTTTGCTGTCTTTACTGGCCCTCCATTCTCATTTGGAGATTAGGAGGAAATAAAGCCCCAAACTGTGCAGTGCATGGCACTCCTAACAAAGATCTCTGGTAAACTGAGAGCTGGCAAGCTGAAGTTCTTCATGCCTATATGCAAAAGGTAGAATACACATAGCAACATTACGTATTTTGCACTTATATTTTATTGCATTGCGTATTTTATACTTAAATTTATTAGATTACGTATTTCACACCTATATTTATTTTAAGGAATGGTGTCTTCAGCCAGAGGCTGCAAAAAAAACCAACCTGGGATCTCACAAGCCGCACAGCCACTTGCTTCCACCTTTCTCTCACCTCCTCTTTTTGCCAGCAGAAATATTCACAGTGAATCGAATTAAGGAGCTGATTTTGGTTGAAAGCAACCTTTGGGGAGGGTGAGTGGATAGAGAGGAAAATTTTAACTCTTTTGAGTTTGAAAGACTGAACAAACATTTGTGCCAACAGAGGGAAGAAGTGGGAGAAAATGGGGAGTGTGTAGTTTCAGGTGATGCAGTACTAACCTACGCAGGTTTAAATGGTTCCTGAAAATATTACCTGAGATTATTCATGATTAAAACTTTTTTTAGAGCCTAAACAGAAGAGTTTTCTTGTGTAATCTTTATTTGCAAGCAAATTAGTACTACATCTAATTTACAAGCATATTGTTTGTACTGATGCAGTCAGTGTATGATGATAGTTCTTACAGTAAGTTGATAATTTATATCATATATAATGTGGATATTCTAGTGTAAGATGGGAAATGAAGAAATCAGAGCTCAGTGTAATGACATTAAGCTTTTAGGCATATAGACAGCTTAAAGGGACTCACAGCTGCTTAACATATGCCCTCTGCCTGAACTCGCTTTATCAGTCGGTATCTGACTTCTCTCAACATATAAAAAGTTGCTGTGATTGATAGTTGGTTATAATGTATTAGTCAGGCTGAACTGAATCATGATGTGCATAGGTTGAAGAATATAGAAAAACAAAGCTGAAAGAACAACAACAAAAAAAGTGACATTTTTCCATTCATTAAGCTCACTTAAAACAGTGCTTTTTGTTTGCTGGAGTTGGTGGTTGCTGGTTTTTCTAAGCAGCAATTGCTGAGTGATTTAGAGTGCATCTCTGCTCTTTTGTTTGGATTTCATTTACAAAACCATTTAGAGTTATAAAACTGTCAACGTAAGAACATTCTATGTATTTTACCGGCAAGGGCCTCATGTATACAGAGTTTATATTTTTCTCTCCATGTTGTGTGCTGTGTTCATTCTCCAGTGTATATCAAGACTCTTCTTTGGGCTGAGTAAGTCCCATGGCCACCTTCAGAGCAGCAGGAATCTTCAAAGTAATTATGAAATTGCATCTCAGATTAGTCATTGAATAAATGAGCTGCTAACCACAGTATCTTGTCCTTGGCTAAGCCTGACCTAGCTGTGTAGTAATAGAAGGCTCTGCTCATGCTTAAAAAACACAGGAAATTTGGAAAGCCAGACAACAAGAAAAATTGAACCATACACTAAACTTTAGAAAGCAGAGACCAGAGCTCTCAGTTGGGTTAATTACAGTAGTTAAACTCACCAAGGTACCTGTCTGAACTGTCTGATTCCCTAAAATAACTACAGGATGGGAGTTGAAAAATGTTACGCAAACTATGTTTCTGTGCTGCAGAATTCCACTGGTGGCTCAGCTCAGCTCAGCTTTGCATGGCATGGACGGTATAGGGCTCAGGGCTATATCATCATTCCTTATGGCCTTCTGCAGGTTCTGTGTGCAGAAAACCATGGAGGCTTTATTTCTGATTATCTGTTCTGTAAGGGATGGCAGATTGAAGGTACAAATACTGAAATTATAGACAAGCCGTATCACTTTGGAGACTGAAGCAGCATGGCTAACTCTTTAAGCTTCTTTGATTTTTATTTGTTTTTAATCCCTTGAGCAGCGTTTCCACCTTATTGAACTCTGTCTTGAATGTTTTGCCAAGCACAACAGGGCTTTAGGCTTTGTTGCTGCATTTCCTGAGCCAAGGGCTCCCTGCACGGGACAGGGAACACAGAAAGCCCTGGGTGGGATGCAGGAAATGATGGCTGGCAGCTCCTGTGCTGCTCTGGGCAATCCTAGCCGCAGCTACATAGGGCAGACACAGAAATGTGCAGAAGAGCTGACATGCAAAAATGTATACAAATCAAAATAGTTTGGCAATGTTTATCCAGTAGAGACTCGAGAAGCTATAACTCTTTTTGATTTTACATATGTAAAATGAATACATGCTGTGTGAAAGGAGAAAATGTAGTTCTGATAGATCATTCTGCTGAATGTGCCTAAAAGTTAGGAATTTTTAAGCTAAGAAGTCTCACAGTTGGTTTAAATTTTGTGTTGTTTTGGGCGAGTTTCAAAGTTTGGCTCAAAACTGCCAATGCGAACAGTGCTTCCTGCCATGAAAGTTGTCAAGAGTGTTTGATGAATCAGATGATTATCTTTCATTTCCAGTTGTATCCCAAGTCTAATCATAGCAAGATCTGGGTGTAGAATTTAGGGGGGGGGAAAGCTGTAAACATTTTCAAAGCCAGGAAAAGTATGAATCATGCTGTTGTTTATAACTTGAAAGTTGGAATGTATTGTGAATTTACACCTCTTATTGTTCCTGCCTGCCTGTTTGGTCATGTACAGTGGGAGATAAGTCAGTGCTTCGGAACCGCTTTGGACTTTTGGGAGTCAGATAATAGAAGTCTATAAAGGTCAATGACAGATAGCAAAAGAAAGAAAAACAGATGTTGATTTTCATGGCTTCTGTAACTTTTCCAGTGTTCCCTGTTCTCCTTGACTGCACATTTTAGTAACCATGCAGTCTACATCACTGGCAGGAGGTCATCTTTCCATTTCCACTGTACAACCTTCCAGTATGTTTTTAGTGCCCAGTATTCCAAGGGAAAGTACTAATTTCTAAAGGCAGCTTAAAACCCAAGAAAGCAAATAAAAGAAAATTTCATTGTCAAACTTTTTTTATTATTTTTTTTCTTTTGGATATCATAAAATCATAGAATCATTAGGGATTGGAAGGAACTTCGAAAGATCATCTAGTCCAATCCCTCTGCCACAGCAGGATCACCTAGACCAAGTCGCACAGGAACACATCCAGGCGAGTCTTGAACGTCTCCAGAGAAGGAGACTCCACAACCCCCCTGGGCAGCCTGTTCCAGTGCTCCGTTACCCTCCCTGGGAAGAAGTTCCTTCTGATATATCATCATTTTATTTAAAGTGTAAACATCTCTTTTTAAAAAGTCTGTAACGACTTTTAATCTCCACCAGGGAAAAATGATACCTACTTTCTCATTTCACATGCATAATACCAGAATGTACATGTTAAGGTACAAACAGTAACTTCTATTTTAGTCTGGTTTTTCTGTTTCTCAAAGTGTGTTGTATGCTTTGCAAGTAAAGTGAAATATGAAGCTTTCCCATTGCCATTCAAAAAAGAATTCTGATAGCTTGGCTTTTTTCCAGATAGTTAAAGTTAAGTTAAATTCTTTTGAAAATTTCTCAAAGATCACCATTTCCCTTGAGATGGACCTACCATTTCCTATTAATCTCTCTCTTCCTTTGCTCTCCGTTTCTTCTGCCAAGCATGAACTACGTCACTGTCAAAAAGCTTTGGAGTCTATTCCCACTCCAGACATTACCCTGTGTATGCTATGGAAACACTGACTCTTCCTTCACTAACAATTCAAACATTTACCTTTGACAGTCTTTACTTTCTAGTGCCCATTGCCGGAGCTTCTGTCCTGTATGCAGTGAAGAAGGTGCTTGTTGTTCCTACCTTAAAACTGTCCTGTCTTTCAATCCCTGCAAAATTACATCATGAGACAGCAGCTATGGGATAAACTTAATCCTGTTAGTGGGCTGATCCACGCCTTCTTGTATTTCACATGTTGTTCTGTCCATAATCATCCACTTTATTTTATACTTTAAAATTATGTGGGCAAATGCCATTTCCTCATGCATTTATACTTGTTCTATCAACAATGTAAAATTTCACTTCTGCATGTAAAGCTTGACTTTGCAACTAGCGTGACTTGTAAATTCAATCCACAGAAATTACACTATTTCTTTTATAAATATGTGTAGGCTACTTATTTCTGAAGTGTAGATCGGTACAGTTTTATCTGCAGATAACTTGCTCTGTGCCTTAAATCTGGAATATGCAAACACTACTGAACACCTTCTTTTCTACTGCTTTCACATTGATATCCTTTGGTGGGTCTGTTGAAATTTGAACAGGCTCTATGGAGTAATTTTACTAAACAGTCGACAGGTTTTAATTTAGGGTCTTAAATCATAATTGTTTTTCAATTTTCTGCTCTGACTCACAAAAGCCTAATGAGGGCACACCTGATGCTATAAAAAACAGATGTCACTTCAGTATTCCAGGACTGTGTGATAAATTGGAAGAGCTCAAGAGGTAGTATCATGGACGTAGAGTTGTCAGGGAACTCACAGAAACAGAAAGCATGTAGAGTGTTGCTAAATAAGTAAGACTTGGGAGTGGACTGCATTGCAATTTCAGAGAGTTGAAAAATGATGACAGTATGGATGGTATTTTCATAAGGAACTTTCAGGAGACCATTTCAAACTGACAGACTGTATTCAAATTCTTTCTTCCTCCAGTCATGTTTTATGGGACAGTTCTACTTGCACTTCATCATTGCAATTGGACGAGCAGCTAGCAGACCTGAAGAAAAGCTAGATTGCTTTTCATGCCACGCTTAGAACCATAATTCCTTTCCTTGTATCCTTGAGACAAAACGTCTTAAAGCAGGATATTTAGAGGGAACTGAGCTGTACATGAGCCTTATAGTGACTGTCCAAGGAAACAGGTTCACATTCTGCATACAGGTGTTCAAAGATTTCTTCATGAAAACAATATGTATTTACCAGAATTAGCATTTCACAGAAATCAGCTGTTACAGTCACCCATCTCTGCTTGTCACTGGGCATAAAACCAACTGCAAAAATCTGTAACGCCGCTCACTTCCATCCCCCATTTTGTCTTAAGCTGTCTCCCTTTTCATGACCAAACTTAGGCCTAATTCATCGTCTCCCTGATCCATTTCTCCTATTGTAAAGCCAAACAGGTGGCAAGACATGAGCTGAGGCTGTTGATATCCTGATGCTCAGTTGTCCAGAATATGAATGTGCAGGGCAGTTGTGTGGCTGCTTGTGTTATGGGTGTTGTTGTGAGTGTCTATTTTAGGTTGTTGAATCATGAAAAGAAGACATTCTATTAATGACATCAATCCCGTTTCATTCTTTTGTGCCTCCTTTTGGGTTGTCTTCCTCACAAGTCAATGCATACATGTGTTTGTGCAACTGAGTGTACATAAATACATGTATGTATGAAAGACAGTCTAGAATATTTAGCTAGGTTTTGGTAAAAGATTTTGTTTAACAAACAACAAGTGATGCTAAGTTTTATTCAATAAGTTTTTGTATGCACCAGGACATTAATTCCCCCTACCTATATATATCTGTTGGAGTCTGGAGCTGAACTTAATGACATCTTGTTAGTAGAGAGGTATGAAGTTTTTTATGGGTTTTGATGGGTTTTTTGTTTTTAACAACTCATGTCTTCCTAAGTTAATCATAAAGATTCCTGATAGAGTTGTAAGGAAAGTTACCTTTCCTGGGGATTGGTAACCATTTACTTTTTCATTTAATAATTAGGTTTCTACTTCTCTGGTCTTTCCCATAGATGGGAAAAAAATGTACCTTCTCCGACTGTATCTTTAATTGCATTCCATGTTTGAGTCAGAATGGGTATGTCACAGAGAAGCCCTCAATTCAAGACTGGGCAACCTAAATATATGCAGCTGAGTGAATCCAGTACCATGAACATGAACCACTGGTGAAAGTAAGAAGGGATATACCTTGAGGCTTTGCAGTATTCAAGAAGTGTCATGTTCATTTGAAAGGGATGGAAACACTCTTTTTCCACCAGAGCAGACACAAGTATTATGTTTCACCCAAGATGGGCTGTCTCTGGTGTTTGTTCTTTTACTATTGCATTTCAGCAGTGGAATAGCCATTCAACTTCTTCTGTAGAATCTCAGGTATTTCCCATCATAAAGATTTTGGTAAGTTAGATTAAAGCAAAATGTTTATACTTCTACCTTTCAAATAAAGTGGGTTATTTTCACAGAATCACAGAATCATTGAGGCTGGAAAAGACCTCTGAGGTCACCCTCAGCCTATGGCCTAACATTGCCACAACAAGCCAGACCAAATCCAGTCTTTTCTTCAACACCTGCAGGGATGGGGACTCCACCTCTATGGGCAGTCCCTTCCAATGTCTAACTACACTTCCCTGAGGAACTGCTTCCTAACATCTTACCTAAACCTCCCCTGGCTCAGCTTCAGGCCCTTCCCTCTCATCCTATCACTAGTTGCCTGGGAGAGGAGCCCATCCCCCACCTGTCTGTAACTTCCCTTCAGGTAGTTATAAACAGTGATAAGGTCCCCCCACTGAGTCTCCTCCAGGCTAAACAGTGTTTACTCTTATGAAACTTTATTTACTCTTTTCAGAAAGCTCTTTTACCAATGCTTGTTGCAGTAAGGAAAACAGGACCATTGGGAACTTCTGACTGTGGTGAGGATGTGATTTGTCATTGAGGACTGACTACTGATGTTACAGGACTGTCAAGGCTAGTAGAAATAAGTTCTGTTTTGTTGTATCCAACTCAGTAAAGCAACATGGGATACTTCTAGATCTCCATACTCCCAAGGAAGACTATGACGGACTGGGTCACTGTTCAGGGAAGCTGCTTTAATAACTTTGGCATGACTGAAAAACTTTGACAGGTCTGACCTTGTGGTGCAACTGCTAGAATGTCTGTATGTAGTCAGAACTTCTGAAAGAGAAAAAAATTTGTGTTGTGTGTTTGAAAAAAACACAATCCATTAACACTAAGTGCTGTGGAAACTCAGGCCACTTAGCTTCTGTAAAAGGCATCATCACTATGATCAAAAATACCCTGCACTCCACTTTAAAGATTGTATTTTCTGCTGAGGGAGTAATGGGGAGGAAGATAATTTGAGCTTGAAAGTGCCAGTACAGGTGATATGCATTGTCTAAGTCCCACCTAAGCTTTCCTTATTTGAACTTTTAAGTAAAGACTTCAGTGAGTTCCTCTGCCTAAGGATAAATTTAGCTCCAAGAGCAGTGCAAAGCAGACTTGTTGATTGCTGTGGGAGTGATTGCTGTGATTCCCAAGCTATGAAGGCGCTGTCATTTCTGCAAAGGATCTGTTCAGGGGGAGGCAAAACATGGAACAGATTTTGAAAAGGTGGATTGTGGGTCTGTGGATATGCCCCAAAACTCTTACAGGGCCATGTCACTGTTCTTTAATTACATCTTCAGCTATAATTTGGTAACTGGGTTGCGTGAAGACTTCAAAACTGGAATGATAAAACCGGGGTAAAGACTTATTACAATTTAAGTAATGTCTTAGTTTTTTCGTAGCTCGAACAGAAGCATTTATGCTTTAAAAATGCTTGAAATTCTGTGCAAAAATAACAAGTCTCATACTTTTTGGTCATGGAGGTGTTCTTCACGTCACCCTTCAAGTGTGGGGGTTATTTCCATTTCCACATGTTGTGATAATATTCAAATCACCCTTTAAATGCTAAGTTTTCCAAAGAAAGGGAAACATTACACCTGCAGAAATACACGTGCACTCCCTCTACTGAATTCTTGCATTCTATCTGCTGATACTGAAATGGAGGAGATACTGGGAAGACTATCATCAGAGTTATCCCTGCAACTGTGCATCCTACGTGTATGGGATAATGAGGTGCTGAAACACTGAATGGAAGTGAAGGCATCCAGTTCCTCCCTGTCCCTCTCTGGCAAGTGAGTACATGTGTTGCTGTAAATATCTAATGATGACCAGCATGGAGAGTCCAAGCATGGTTGCTCTTGCTCCACAGGTATATATTTATTATCTGTTCCAGAGAGTCCCTGTGACTGCTGGAAAAGAGCTTTAGCTATCACCCTTTGTGTTGGTCAAAAATGTGAGAAGAATGTTGTCATCTACAGCTGTGATCCGTGTCTTTCCCATTTTTATAGGACTATCTCTATAAAAACTGCTTTCTTTGGGGTATGAATACGCACGTGCTGGGTAAGCTGAGGTCGGTCATTCCTAAACAACATGCCAGAAATCCCCCTTGGCTCTACTCACATGCAGTCACAAAGTTCTTTTTGACAAAACAATTGGGCTAACCCCTGCGCGTGCAAGCTGCTCTAATTCATGCTACAGATCAGCACATGGAGCGCAGTCCAAGTATGTACTGTATGTGGCTGCTATGGTGATTAAAATACATAAATAAAATAGATAAATGTGGACCACATTAGAAATTCATTACTGGCACTCTCTCAGTTCGCAGTCCACTCCAGTGTGTGGTGTCAGTTGTGTTTCCTTACTTGAAACGGGCCCTCCTGGACTGGGAGCGGGAGCTTCTCAAGGGGCTGGACTTACGCAATGGCCCCATCCTACCTTGTCTATGGGTAAATTCAACAGAAAAACGGTAAACAAAGGGCTTTTGTGTTGTGTTTTATAGTTCAGTGGGGATTAGTGGCCCGACACGATTTTCAGACTCAACCAGCTTAGTGTTAACTTGCCTGAGGTTAATGAGGGAGGACGTGGGGCAATCCATAGAGACTGGAGCAGAAAGGTCTCTCTCGCTCCAAATTCAGAGCAATTCAGAGAATCGTTAAAAGCGGGTTCTGCTTACCTGGCTTGGCGTGTCAGTCACGTGTCCTCCAACGTTTCAGTTGCTTTAGGATGTGGACTGTGCTGATCTCAGGCGTGTGCTTACAGTCCTTCCCGCAGCGTTAGAGGTCCCCTCCGCTGTGGTGGACATCCTAGCCTGTACGTAGGCTTCAGCTGAATCAGATTCCTGCTTCTCTTTCCCCTCTCACCTTTTAGCATTCTCCGACTGTAAAATCCATCCCTTTCCTGAAACACGGAGTGATGCACTTGTCCGATGAAGTTTTTTCCAGTCAGGATTCAGATTCCAAACAAGCCTTTCATTTCCTTCGTGCTGTGGGGAGAGCGAAGGCAGGGAGGCGAAGGAAAGCGCTCGCTTCCTTTAAATCCCCACTAGCGTCTTCGCAGTGCTGGAAGCAAAGTAGCTTGTCATGGTGATCTTCAGAGTTTAACTTTAGGGGGGGAGGGAGAAAGTGGAAAGCAAACTGAATGCTGTAGTGGAGATTTCTCTCTTCCCCCACTGGGCCCCTTGCCGACTGTTTTTATTGATTTCAATCACTGGAGGCTAGCTGGCTCTCAGAAGAAACACTGTGTAATGTGTTCTTTCCTGGCTTTCATTAAAGAAACTCAATGCAGTGCGGTCACGCTGCCGAGCTCGCCTGGCAACCTGCCTACACCCTGTGGTACCTCTTTCATTGGAGGAGATCGAGCTCGTGGTTTGGGGTTGTTTTATTTATTTCTTTTTAATTCTCCAGCAAGGATTTCAAAACAGCCTATGCTCTGCCTCTACCTCCTCTCACAGCCCAGAGTCTTTTTAAGCTTCAGAAGGAATTGTCAGCACCCCTAAAGGGGACGACTTTGGTGGCGATGAAAACGCCGAGTGCTGCGACAGTCTCGTGCTCCTTCTATTAAAATTCCTCTGTGTGTTTCTGGGGAGGGGTTAAAAGGGCTGTGTGTAAGCCACAGGGATGTGGATACAAATGATTTCCAAGAGGTTTCCTTCTTTTTTCAATTCTATCTTCTCCTGATTGGTTAACATGGTTTAATTAAGGGTAAGAGACTGAGCAAAATCCTTCAACAAATATGTGAAAATTCCTGGCAGCACTGGAGTTGCAAATGAAGCAAAACTGCATTCCCCAAGCCTGCAGCCGCAGCGGTGTCTTAAATATTTCTGTTGTACTCTGGACTGTGATACTGGTGGAGGAAAATGAGAAAGAAAATATGGTACTAATTTATGCCTTAGAACTTAATCGCCTCCAGTATAGATTTTATAGGAGCAAACAATCTATAAAGTGGAATTCAACAAGCTCAGTTCTGGTGTTTTGTGTGCCCATAAATGCTTTCATTTCATTTACTAAATTGTTCAATTTCTTCTTATTGAGTAGTCCCTAATGATAACACTTCATGTACTCTTCAAAAAGGCTCTAAATCTGTGAAAATCAGGTAGTTGTAAATGAAGCCCGGTTTCAAGGTAATAAAGGCGCATCTACTCTAAATGACAGCTGCAAATGTAGGGTGAGACCTGATTACTTGTGCTTGGGAGATGCTATAGCTGTGTACACAGGGGTGCGTTTTTAAAAAAAGAAAGAACCAACACATTTACACCAGCACTAAAAGAATCTTTTCCTGGATCCTTGTTCTTATTTAAACAAGTTCTTCAGCAGAACTTGTTTGAGACTTTTCTGCCTGAGTCACTTCTACAGTGACCTTTCCAAATCAACTTACTCTAAGTTATTCCCAGCGGTGCTGTGAGGAACTGAGAGTCTAAAACACACAGCTTCTATCAAAAAACTTTAATTTTTTCTTTCAGCAATATATAATTTTACTAAAAATCTTCCTCTCTGAGTCCTACAGCCATGACCTAAGGAGGAAACTTGAACAAATGCTACTTTTCATTCAAAATTTTCTCAGTGCTTGGTTCGTGTGCCCTCTCTGCTCACACTCCTTTTCATAAGGTGCTAAATGATAGAAAATAGTCATTTCAACTCAATATGGCTGTGAACTATTTTATGCAAATTCTCTAGCCATGGTGGTAGCACGGTTCTTTGGCAAGCCTGGGACAGTAAATCATTTGTCAATCTTTCTTTTATGAACCCTGCATCTAAGGCTCTGCCAGCCTTTCTTCTTCGGAGGTTTTGAACTTTGTTTATAGATTCTGCTTTTTGTTTTGAAGCTGGCAGATGGCCAGTTATTTATCTGGGTTCATAAGCTTTGTGTAAGACAAAACAGAACGTTTTGCATGCTGATACCATGCACAGGACATATTTTGGGCCAAAAGGCTACTTGTAAGCAGAAGCTGTTACGCGACGGGTCGGTAGCAAATCATCAGCTCTTGGTCAGTGAACAAAGCCTCCTTTTGACATTTCTATGTATTAAAAGTTATGAAATAGCGTGAGCCTAACGAACAAGCAGGCAATACAATGCTTCTCCTGTAAAGTAAGCTGTATCACCCACTTCCCCACCTTTCTCTTGGGAGTTCAAAAATGTGGCACCCTTTTACATGTTTGTCACTGTTAGTCAAGTTCTAACTTATTCCTCTGCATTTCTGATGTTGCTGGCTTTGCTGTTGTACAGATCTGCGTTGCTTTGCTGGTAGAAAAGGACAAAAGACTGTTGGCTTTTGAACGAGTTGGATTCACTGGTTCTAATAAATAAATAGTAAATTTGAGGTTGTGGTTGGGCTGTGGTTACTGCTATAGGTCTGGCAGCAAAGCCGAACCCCTGAACAGGCAGAAAGTTCAGACCTACATAGACGAATCTCAAAGGCAGATTTCTAATAAATGAGTATTAAGTTCATTGTGGCAACTCTTCAGACTCTTCGAACAATTTCTGACTCTGTTAGCCTTACTCTGTGCTGGCCACAGACAACTAGACATGCAAACATCAGAGTCTTTGAAACGGCCATGAGTGAGGAAGATGAAGTCTTTAGATGTCTTCAATTCTACTCAAGTATGAGGCAGTCAAGGACATCTTGCAGTTAGGGTTCTTTTTCTCTGTTCTGAATTGCTTAGCTAAAATTGCTTTAGACTAATAAATGTTTCAGTTTGAGACGCCCTTTTTGTGATGGGTAAGCTCACTTACGGAATGGTTTCAATTTGTGCACTATTTCCAGATTACAAAGAATAATGGAAAACTTTAACTGCTATCTAAAACTGCCACAGCTGAAGCCTCCAGATATTTTTAGACAGATGTCTTAGACTATTTACAGTATATTACTCTGTTTATATACAGTTCAGAAATTTAGAGGCTGGCACTGATGAGAGGCGCTGGCTTGGCAGCCACAGCACTTTGCATGCAGATGGCCATGCTATTGTCTGAGTTTTGGGAACTTGCTTGGAGATGTCTGAGCCCACATTTCTATACTGTTGCAAAGATGACGTGGAGCTTTATGAGTGTAAGTGTTAAAGATTTGAGAGTGTGCCTTCTACTCAAAATATGGCATCCAGTGGCAATATCCCTTTTAGCACCTTTTCAGGCCTTCTGGAAAGTTTCCAAGTGGAAGACTCCCACCTCCTTAATCACTGGGGAAACACTGGCTCTCCTCTGAATGTCATTCATTCAAGTGTACTGACCTAGGCTGACCTTGTTTAGATTGAGATCTAATGAGCCCACGATCCAAGGTGGTGTGGTAGCTCTCAGCAGGCTTTGCAAATAAGCAAGTGTTGTGTTTTTCTGTGTGCATGTGGTTTAGATTTATCACGTCAATAAACAAGTGTCTCACATGCTCAAATAAGGACTTTACAATGTTGTAGTTAAGGGTAAATTGTAGCGCTACAAATTGTGATGTCACTTTATAAATATAGAAGGAGACAACTTGGAATATTTATGACTGCAAAACAATGAAGTTCTGTTAGTTGGGTTTTTTAATTCCAACAGTGAGTGGCACAATACTGAAACTCTTAATGCGAACGGCTCACGAACTTTGGACATGTTGTTCAGAGAAGCAGTCACACTAATGGTTCAGGCAAAGGAAAATTTAAAAAACAAGGCTGTTGATGTAAAGAAAGGAGAGATGCATCAATAGGGAATCAAATTTAAAGGAAATGCAGCAAAGGTTTAAATTCCAGTGAAAGATTTGGTTTTGTTTTCTTTCAAGCCCCAGATTTGGGGAAGGTGGATTTTGGTTATGTTGGGATTTTTTGTAATTGCAATGTAACTACCCTCAGCTTCAGTGGAGAATCTGCCACCAAATGGTGGCATTTTATGAAAGGCATAAAGCTTGAGGCTTTCAAATTAAAAACTAGTCAAGGGCAGATTGTGGTACCTACTACTGGATTATTCAAGTTGACGTGGATGGATAAAACAACTAGAAAAGCTGTAGTGTTGTGAGCACTTTCACTATGTGGAGTCCCAAACAGAAGCCGGATGAATCCAATTTTCTTTGGATGATGCCGTGGGCTGGCAGAAGGTACCTCCAGCCGTAAATCCTGTCTCTTTCATGCCCGGGACAGCCCCAGCCCCACAGGGAGTAAAATGCTTGTGTTTCAGACAGCCCACAGTTCATCAGTTGTGATGCTGGAAACAAACGTTGTTAGGGCTTGGTATTTACATTGGGACCTCCAGGGTGGGAGCAACTTATTTTGTTTTTAATGGAGCAGTTGGGGAGAAGGATAAAAAGCTTTCTGATGATTCAAGGAATGTTGGGGGGAAGGGAAGGTACAGAGATAGGCGTTTACTGTAAGTATGAAGAAGCTGAGGCCTCTTTATCAGACGGGCTCTAATGATGTGCCACAGTCACTTTATTTGAAAGCTTCATGGCTCACAGAAAAGTAAACAAATTCATTACATTATTTTTAAAAGAAGATTAACTGTAGTGTGTCGTCTGTTGGACAGCTGCTGCAGTAATCTTTTACAAACACTTTATAAATGACCACCCTCAGTGTTTTCCTGGGCTTTGTGTGGCTGGTTTGTTATTTTAGTAAGTACCAGGGTGGCTTTGCAAATGCAAACGTCGTTTCCTGGATTACAATTACGTAGCTACCTTCACCCTAAATATTATTTTATTCTCAGCGTGACTACAAAATGTCTTCTGTACACATGCAACACTTTTGGGTTTGTGATGCTTTTTGTTTTGCATCTGTTTGCACATAAATGCTGATTTTGCCATAAAAGTAGCTAAAAAGTGTTTTAAACAAAAAAACCAAATCCTTTTCACTGACCCACTCCCATTTCTTCTAATTGCTGCTTTCTTGCCCTTTTTTGATCTTTGAAAACAGTTGAAAAGATAGGTCAGAGTAAACTTAGATGATACATGAATGGACGTTTGTGCTCAGCAGGTGTCTTTGGCAGATAAAACTCTGTTCAGGTATTGTCTTGTTGAGCCATCCTTTGATTGAACATCAGCAAGGACACAGCATGTAGCACCATGCCTGGATCCTTGTTTGAAAGCACTTGATGTAACACTAAGGACTTGTCAGTTTATAAAGTGGCTTCAACCAACTTATCCATTAAGCAGTGGATCTTGTTCATTCGGATTTTACCTGGAGCAGGTGAGGCAGGAGCATGGGGAGGAGGGAAGAGCATTTTCTTTCACTCTCTGTTTGGCCTCCATGGGTTTCTGATGCTGTAGCAGAGGACCTCACCTGGCAAGCTGCTGGATTTGAACCAAGTCCACTCTGTGATTAGAATTCTTGTTCTAGAAAATGTCAGTGGCCATTAGCTTTGTTCATCTTGGTCAGCCTTCGGATGTTAGATGCTATTGCCATAGCCATGGATGGTGGCTCCTCCAGACTGCCTTGTTTGTGTATTCGCCACCTCCATCAGCTTGTAGCTGAAGTGTCTGAGGTTCATACAGATTTGGTGGAAAATCAGGAACTTAAGGAAACTACTTCTTCCTGCTTCAGCAAGGGGGTTGGATTAGGTGATCTTCAGAGATACCCTTCCAGCTCCTGCCGTTCCATGATTTTCCCACTTAAATGTTTGAATGTTTGTATGCTGAAAAAAGTCCATACCCTCCATGCACTATGACACAGCCTCTGCTGTTCACATTCCCCCCTCTGGTTTGAGCATGGAGGAACAAACAGCACAACAAATTTTGGATATGATGTTTAATGCTTAGACAGAAGGTTCTTGGATTATTGGGCTGCTAAGAACAGAGGGCAGTTCTACACATTTCTGTAAGAGCAGTATTTGCAGTTCTGTGGGTCAAGCAGAATGGTGATGGTAGTGAACAGTAAAACTATGAACTTCTGAAGCTTCTGTTCTTAAATATTAGTTGTACCCTCCAGTTGCATTTATGCCTAGTTTGTTCCCTTTCCTATAAAAATATAAATACTTCATTTAAATGTTGATGATTTTAGGAAACAAAAGAAGAGGAAGAACTTACTGCAGAAGAAAGGAGGAAACTGGAAAGAAAATTAAAAAAGGAACGCAAGAAGAAGGAAAAACAGCTCATGAGGGAAGCCGGAATCTCTGTGAAAAAGGTGGAGCCCAAAAAGCAGTCAGGATCTGAGCTGGCTCTGGCCTATTTAACCAGGTAAGAACAGTAAAACCACTGCAGGTGCTCCTGACAGAAGTAAGCTGTAAACCGTGCCAGAAACCCAGAACAAGTTGAACCACGTACTAACACATTAAAGGAAATTGCTGTAGTCAAACACTAAGTTGTTGTTTCATCTCAGTTGACACCCATCGTGCAGCTGATCGCCCCATTGTATTTATATTCCAATAACTTCTGAGAATTGTTAAGGATGGTGCAAACATTTTACAGAAAGGCAGCTCCCAACCTGAAGATCATACACTCGATGTATAAATATCACTGAGTGATACCATTGCAAAGATGAAAGGCACGTTGCAGAGAAGATTGCGTTGAGGAAATTAGCTTTGTTTCTTGAGTGGGCTGCTCTAAGCAAAGGAGTTCCAGTTGTTCTTTTTATATAAGCAAATTGCATGGAGTGGTTAAGCATTACAGAGACTGAATGTAACCACCCGCATGATGTTTGGATATTTGTAAATTAAGATGGGATTATGTGACTATTTTAAAGTTAATAGTGTACAATGCTTTATTTTTTGCATGCAAATGTATACAGCAAGTATAGTGGCTGATTTCAGATCGGAAGCAATTACTTCATCTACTTAGTGCACTTATTTAGAATACTTAAAATTCCAACCTAAAGCAAAGTCTATGCTTAAACTAAAGAACTACAGCAAGGCATTCATAGTACCCTACAGAGAGTAAGAAGTCCTGTATAAACAGGACGATACTGTTTATTTTTTTCCAAACTGCAAAATATACCCTGTCTGTAAGACCTCCAGGAGACTGGTGTGGTACAAATAGTGGGTTATTATTGGAGTAATTCCAGGGTTGCTTCTCTGACCGTGCTCAAAACTGAAGCATCCAGACTGTCTGAATTGTTACTTACCACTCTCAGTGGAGAGGGAGGAAATTAATTGCATTCCAGGCAGAGGGACATGTGCATTTTTGTTACATAACCCTCAGCGTGCAGCGATAGCAAAATGACAATAATATTTTTGATCTGGAAAACAGCTGGAGTAGTTCAGTGCTGTTTTGAACTGCAAATGGATTGACAGTTAGCTTTGAACCATCTGCTTGGACTGTTCTCTGGTATGTGGGCTAGTAAGTGGTGGATCTCCAGATAATGGATTTCAGGTTTGGAAAGCAAGGAAACAAGCTGTTGGATTTTGCTTCCTATTCCAGTGCTGTCTGTGTGGATTCTTGCCTTGTTAGGTGAGAAAATAGGAAAGCATATTTTAACCAGTATTCAAACCTATTTGACACTAGAGTTTCACTTAACCTATACCAAATTACTGTGATATAGTAAACCTGCTATGTCATTTGGTGTCTAAATACAGAGTGCAAGGACTGTATGTACAGCAGAAGGTTGTGAGTGATTGTTTCAGCAACAGACAATCTTAGTTTTGTAGATTTAACAGGGATAGTCCTAAGATGCTGAAACTGTCCAAACATAACTATTGTAGTCCCAAATGTGCCAGAACCACCTTGCACCACTGTAAATTCAGTAAAACAGCTTAATCCTTTTGCAATTCAAATGTTTTTTTCAATCAAGCAACATTGGTGAAAGAAACAACTGGGTTTAAAGTAATCAGAGATGTTAATGTAGCTGGGGAAGGGAAACTGAAATCCCAGTTCTGGAATTCTGTTGCAAAACTATCAGGAGATTCAGTGGGTCAAGAATGTTGGGCCATGTGTTCTTGTAGGGCTGTAGGCATGCCATATATGTGGGAGGATAAGTTATAGATGCATGAAATTAGTATAATTGGAAGTAAACAAAAGGCTGCTGCGGATTTCTGTCTTGCACCCACCTAGAATAAAAAGCATTACATGCTATAAGCATTGCTGTGTGAAGTGGCATCTTAATTCCCTGATGACATGTGAAACTCCTGTAGGACAGGTAGAACTTGAAGTACCATATGATAACCGAAACTGGCATTTTTAGTTATTAATAGACTATTCACAGGAATGACAGTGCAAACATATGAAGCCTTTTTTGCCTTTTAACTGAAAGGAAAAATGTTAGAGAGCATTCCGTGACTGACTTTTTGTTGCCCGTCTAGAATTAGGACCTGAAAGGAAACTGATTTTGCAGATTGTATGTATTTGAAGAGATAGTATTTCCCTCAGTGCAGAATCATCTTTTCAGGTACGTGCAATTCTTCACCAGGAGAGTAAAGTTCTGTATCAACTAGTCAGGGAGAAAGCAAAGTTTTACTTGGAGGAAATAAAACCTAGTTAATAACATTACTGTTTTGGGAGAGGTCCTGTGCTTAGAAAGCCCTGCTTCTGCAAGGACTTTGATTATTCCATTTGCAACATGAAACAGAAGTAGCCCACAGGCCACTCCTGAGGCAGGAGGTGACTTTCATAAAGATGTTCCTCGTCGTTTTAGTCGAGCTGAATTAATGAAGACAGTGTTGATGAGAGGGAGTGAAGCATGCAGTGTACAGGAGCAGGACCACTAGCTGCCCATCCTGATGGCTGGAAGAGCAGCACCACAGCCAGAGATGGGTTCTGAGTGATGCTTCAAATGAAGAGCCATGTTAGATCAGTGCTGTTTCTGATAGCAATGCTGATGTGTGCTCCTGACTGCTTGGGGTCTTCATAAACCTCTGTACTGCTGAGTGCAGAGTGCTACAAGCTGACCAGTTCTTCCAGTTTTCCAGGTTTGTTATTTGAGACTAAAACCAAATAGTCCTTGATACTTTGCCAGCCTCCAGGTCAGATCTTTGTTTTATTGGAGGCCCTTTTAGCAATCAAGAGGGTCCTTTTTTCTCTCATGCATGTGGGGTGGCCACATGCAACAGCAACTGATGCCAGCTAGCAAACAGCTAGACCTAAGGGTGTCGAATGGTTTCCCTAGTGAGTCATGCGACAGTGCTGGCCCAGACTTTGCAGCTGCTTTCTCCTTTGAATGAAACTAGGTTTTGCACTCCTGGTAGAGGAGAAGCAGCCAAATGGCTTCTTTCACTTTCGGTTGCCCTGTGGGAAAAAGAAATGTCTTTGCTTTACCAGTTTTTCCCTCACCTTTTCCTTCAACGAGATAAACTCAAGCAGTTCCCCAGTGCAGTTTGAACACAGCAATCACAGCCAGTCTGCAGAAACAATCTGATACTGCCACATTCTCCAGCTTGGTAGGGGAGCAGAGGGGAAGATCTGAAGATTTGTGGAGGATTCAAAAAGGGAAGCTAAAGCAAAAAAAGAAGCTGTAACGTTATAAAATTCTAAGAAGGAAAAAAGAAAATGTGGAATAATGAAACAATCAAAAAAAAAAACTGGTCTGAACTGAAGAGAATAAAATCCTGTAAAAATACTGCAGAGGAGCAGTGAAATGCAGGTGTGAGGAAGTGTTAGTGGCTGAATAAGTTGCACAAATCTCTTCCTCTTAATGATGCTATGCCATTTTTCTTTATGATAGTAAGTGATGATTCAGGTTTGCAGCCAAGATCAGAACGTTTCATTACTTCAGTTCTTGGAAAACCTAAAATAAAATGTCATCCTTTTCTGAGCATTAAGTGCCTTCAAGTGAAAAGATGTTGCAATTCATGAGAATGGTAATTAGACTTAATTATAATCTAGCTGACCTTCTGTGGTGTTAAAATGTTGGCAGAACTTGTTTGTCTTGGCAAACCATTCTCTCCTAGAAACACTTCTATTCTTGTGCTGGGCTTGGAAAGTTCATTGCTGTATGTATCTGGACATATGGTTTGCTCCACTACCCATCAAAGCAATAGACAGACATCTGAAAAGATGCTATTAGAGGTATGGGGAATTACAAGACTGACGTCATATGAAGTAGAAGTAGTACAAAATATAATTATCAGGATATTGCTGTGAATTACCTATGCCTTGTAGTATTACTTATCACATGTTAAAATTGAAAATATAAGCTGCTGGAGTTCATTTGTTTTATTCCTGTAGTGATTTATGTTATGCAAGTAATACAAGTTGCCAGAATGTTTCCCAGACCATTGTCTTTTCAGTTTCTGTATAGACCTTACTTTTCTCGTTCCTTACATTTCGATGAGATTCAGAGGGTGTCAGAGATTTCTTTAAAGAAGAAAGGAGGCTTAAAAAGAATAATCCAAAGCAAAGGCACATTACACATACACAAAGGTGAGAGACAGTCTGAATGTCTCATTGAGGAGGGAATAGTCTGACTCTGCAGAACACAAGGTGGTTTTTGCTGAGTGCAGTGGCAGGACTGCTGGAAGCAGTGAACAATCCAGGGTGGTAGTTATCTGCTGTGCTTGCAGAATGGAAGCAGATCCCAGTCCTCAGTCAAATAGTGCCAAGCACGGGACATTTTACAGCAGAAACATTGATCTTGCTTTCAAAAGAGTATAGAAGTCTGAGGAGTCTTGCTGTGTTATTTTGATATACACATTATTATTATTAAAATATACAACATATATTTTATATTGAACATGTAATGTACAGAAATAGTATCTGGAGATTATATAACATTTTCACTCCTGCTGGAGCAGAGACCATCTGGAGAGGGGCATTTATAGGTAGCTTAGTGTTCACTCAGTGTTAGTGTCTAAGAACTTTCTGATTTTTGAAGGAAGGAGAAGAGGCTTTTGTTGGGCTGTAAAGATGGCAACATTTGAGATTTGTGGCCAAAGAGCGGAGATGATGGGGGCCCTTCAGGAAATCACAAAACCATTCATCTTACCACATTTGGGACCAGGTGACCGTATTGGGACAGCTTCTGCGCAAATATAACCACACTCATTAATGCTGAATAACAGTTTCTAAACTGAAGTGCATTCAGTGGGCTTGTGACGCATTTAGTTTGCTCCGTTGATCCATGTTTCAAAGCTGCTTTTCCTCTCAGAGGTTAAGTATTTTTTTAGCTGTGGTCAGTGATGACTTTTGATGTTGGATTCTGAACTTACTGAAGTTATTCTCGTTGCTGCTGGTCTTAACCTCTATTAATTTCAAACTTGGCATTGCTGCTGATGTTCACCATCAATCGCTTTAAGCTTCTAGATATTAAGAGTAACTGTTGCCCTAGAAATCTAAACACACACACATTTTTTTTCTTTGTCCATCCAGAGACAGACTTCTTGGGTTTGATAACGGCTAACATTAGCATTTAGGGGCATTTCTCCTTTCTCCACCCTCTGGGATGGAGAATGAGTTGCCTTCCTGATAGGGAGATGCAGCATATATATATATGAAAGTTCCTCAGCTATCTTGAATTTCATAAAATACTTGGAGAACTGCTCAAGTGATGAATCTCAATTAGCCAGTAACAAAAATAGTATGTGAACTTAAGAGGAACCATGGTAATTAGGGACAGAAATACTGCTGAACTCCCTTCAACAACTGGGGCTTTAAGGTGCCTTGGAAGAGTAGCTTTTCCTCGAAGATTAGGGGCATAGCGGTAGTGACTAGTTTTGCTTTGACAATCATAGGGCTGGATTTTAAAGGTTCTGGGGCAAGCACTCTATGGATGTAATTAATCTAGTCATACATATTTTAATCCATTTTGTCACATTCATTAATTCCTTAAGAAGCTTCATGAATCTAGAGAGTCAGATAGAGGATAAATTTGTGCTTGGCATTGTTCTGCGGCTGGTTTATGTGAGCTTGGGCAGGCACTTGCTACTATCTGATTTAAAAGCCTTGCACTTTTCAGTACTCTAGAGATCAGTGAGTTTGTTTTAGCACTTCTCCAACTTTCTGTATTGCTTGAATTTTAATTTCTGCCAGGGCCTGACCTGCCGCTGAATGGGATTTCTTTCTTTGAGAAATCAGCGTGTCTGTAAAACTAAATTTTTCCCTATTGGCATTAATAAGTCTTCCTAATATTAAAGGAAGCCATTGTCTGTGGCAAGGAAAAGTAGTCTTGTCTTACTAAGAGTGAATTACCTTATCATTATCCTACACTCCCTTGTGTAACTAAAGTACCCCATGGCATCTGATGAAGCCGCCTCAGTTTGTTTGCCGTTCCCTAGCAGCCCCGGCATTACTCAGAAACTCTACAAAGCTCTCTGTTGCAATGCCCACACCTTTCCTATTTTTAGGGTGCTGGTATGCTGGCAGTTGTTCTTGTGGAGGTAGGTGGAGAGGGCATATTCACTCTACAGATTTTGTGCTGCTTAGGACCATTGTGCAAACATACTCTAGCGTATTATCTTCTGCAGAAGGCGAAGCTTGCTGTTCAGGTATATGAAGCAGAAATTGTTCTGTTACATCAGACCTGTTATTGAGCAAGGTTTTCTAAATCATTGTATAGCCCCACATTTTGTGAATAACTTCTCCCTGTCCTGGTATTTATGTCTTTCGCTTTGATTTTCTCAATCTCGCAGCCCCTTTGGTGAAGCAGTAAGTCTATAATCCTTCATCTGTTGCTGGTCCTTCCAGACACTGATGTGCTCCTTTGCTCTTCTTTGAACTCCTGTGTGTGTGATCATTCTGGAAACGCAAGACCTGAAAGCAGATGTGCTTTTTTTACTGGAGCTACCTTCCAGCCTCACTCTGAAGGGTCTGAGAGTCTGTGAATCTTTCTTGCACCCTGTCTCTCTGGCTTTAGTTTATGGGCAGCACTGGGTTTGTCCTTGAGCCACAGCACATTGCTATTTCACATTCAATTTGCTGCACACTAAAAATCTTGGCTTTTTTTTCTGCCCCCAAACTATCATTCTGCTTGGTGTTAATGATGCTGTTGGCATGAACATGCCAACTGTAGCCATAATACATTTTTCACTGACTCTAAAAGGGACAGAGCATCTCATCCTACTCCAGCCTGGCTGCAGCAAGTCAGATACTCTTCCATTTCAGAGTTGGCTTTATGGTACGCATTTCCAGATGTTAGTGTTCTCATTATCATCTGATTATTCAAACTATGCATTTAGGATTCTGTGAATGTCACGTTACACTCTCAGTAATAGCACCATACAGCTTTTGCCTGTTTAATCGAGATGTCTGACAGCAGCCAGACTTGATGATTTTCAGTCCCTACAATACATGCGTTGACTTCTGGATTCACTTTGCTGCATCTTGATGGCAAGTGATATGCAGAACTGTGTTGGAGCCATGCCAGTGTTTTTCTAACCCCTGCATGACACCCACAGGATGTCATATTGTGCAGGAATTGCTTTTAAACCATTATTAACTTCTTGGTGGGTTAGCTGCTCTTTATGATTCTAATAGCAAAACTTCTCTGCTTTGCAAGAATGTTAACATCTTCATTTCATGAGTCCCTGAAGATTCCTGTTCCTTATGTATATCTCAGCTGGTTTTCCTCCTATAAATCTTACAGCTATCAGTCTGAGTCATTCAGACTTTGCCTGATGAAGATTCACTATCAAAATGAAGGCAGCTATTTTGATCTGCAGCTCCTCCATGCTTTGTCCACCTTTATAATGCAGGTTAGAGAAATGCCAATGCCAGTGCTGAACAGAGGAAGGTGCTGAACAGAGGGAGGTGCCTGCATGGCACAGTGCAATGCAGAGACACTGACTCAGGTCTGGGAGCTGAATAACAAAGTTAACACCCAGATGAGCCTGAATTAAGGAGTCTGTGGCTTTCTGCAAATAAGCTCATGCACTGCACAGAGCTGATCCTTAAGATACCATGCCCGTTGCCAGAGTAGGCACTGAGGCTTCTTTCATTGTTGCTGAAGATAGACTTGACTGTTAAAGCTAATGCTGACAAATAATAGTATTATTTACTATGTAATTCTAAAAACAGCAACCAAAAGTAAAAACTTTAAGTAGCTCAGAGCCAGTCTCGGCTCATTTTACCAAGAAGTTTTGGGAAGAAATTGCACCATGGGAATATATTCTGGGTATCTGTAATACTGTCCTGGAAATGCTAACTGATTTCAGTGATTTCTAGCATGTCCTCTCCATCCTGATGCATCAAGTACTGAAGATCTTAGGTACTTTGCAAGTATTTTTAGATGAATCTTGCCATTTCTAGTTTACTGGTTAAACAACTCCGGTTTCTAAAGACAAAACAGCTTTGAAGATTCTGAAATGACAGGTTCTAAGACTTCTAAGCTGCATGGAACTTCTCAGATGTTGCAGATATTTCTGTGGTATTTTCAATTCATTCAGAAGTAGGAAGTTTTAGAAACTTCACCAATTGAGTCATTTTCCAGCTAAATTAGAAAATGCTTATGATGCGTCTCATTGAACTAAGCTTTGGAAATGCAGCTGGACTAACACTGCTTTTCCCTGAACCAAATCTCTTAGGTTTTAGCTATTAATATTATTCTGCGTAAACTCATTTCTGTAGGGAATGGTTCTGCAGTGTCTTTCTTACCTCTTTGCTTAGTGCTAATGTGTGGCCTAAGAGCAGAAAGCAAGGGAAGCTCATGCAAATTTTTTCTCTTCCAGTCAGTAGCTGTCCTG
The DNA here is from genome assembly GCA_013397515.1 of Upupa epops. Taxonomy (NCBI): domain Eukaryota; kingdom Metazoa; phylum Chordata; class Aves; order Bucerotiformes; family Upupidae; genus Upupa; species Upupa epops. Next base: position 423,878 of record VZRI01007817.1, on the reverse strand, counting down.
CCTTTCCAAATCTACTCATCAACCTATTTAGCATGTGGCAGAGGAAAGAGGTTTCTTCTTGTAATTTCCATAACCATAGATGGTCACTCAATTTAACAAAAAGGAAGAAGCAGATTAGGAAACTCTAATCCTACTGTATGGCTCCAAATCAAATAATTCATCATTTTAACATCTTTGAATTAATTCTATGGAGGGTCAAAAGTACACATCTCAAAGCATATTTCAGTAAAAGCTGCAGAGTTATTTACTTTGAAACCTTCTGTCTCTCTGCACTTCTACCATTTTTTCAGTGTGAAACAAAGCTGTCAAAATATTTACTTGGGCATTTGGTTCAAACATTTTCATAGGGAAATGCTGTCTTTAATAGCTTCATTAACATGAATTCACAAATCCTTTCATCTGACATCTATCATTTACAGGATCAGCTGAAAAGTATATCATTGACTAACCAGCCTCACCTTTAAAGGGGCTTTTATTTTTGTATTTAAAAAACCAGCTATCTTCTCCTCACCACAGTAATGGTAATTTGCTTTTCCATTATACTTTTCCTGATAGCATTTCATCGCTCTATTTTGACAAAATAAATGAAAAATATTTTGACACTAATTTATTCACTCTTCTTGTGACAACTTTTGAGAAATTGTTATATAACCCCATTTTTCAGGGGGATAAATTAAACAGTGATGAAGTTTGTGACTAACCACAGTTCTTGCGCTACCCAAAGGTCCTCTTTCAAGCAAGTGACACATGGGAAAGAAGAACTAACTTCCTTGTCATCTGAGCACAGCCTGTTTTCTTTGCCCTTTATCAATGTCTGGACCCAGCAGACCTGCTGGTTCTTTCTCAAATCCTTGTTTTGAGTTTCTATAGATTTTTTTCTGTAGTGGCCACTAGCAACTATACTGACCTCTGGGTGGGCATGCCATGTCTGGATTAGTATTCCAAACCTACTTTGGGAGAAGTTTCTGTCTTCTATGGTTGGTGTCTCCTTGCAGTATTGGTAGCCATAACCAGAGCAGCTTTACTGCTGATAAAACTAGGAACAAAACTTCCTGAATTAGCCAGCTGGAGTATACACACAGCACTTTTATTCTCAGAAACATATAGAAGAGTTTCCTCCTGTATCAGATGAATGGGTGGCTCTTAACATGTCTTGTTCTTGTGTGCCAGAGGAGGCTTCCAGGGCATCCTTGGACAACAGATTTTATTCGGAGTTTAGCTGCTTTTATTTATTGACAGTTATTAAAAATAGTCACATGCATGTTGTTGTAGCTATAAACTGTATTAGCAGTAATTAACCATTTTGTTGTAAAGTGCTTCTTCAGATAGGGAAAACGAGGTTATGTGTGTTAAGTCCATAAATACTTGAGTAAAAATAGTTAAGTTTTCTTTGCCTGATGCTCTTTCCTGTAAAATAACTTCTTTATTTCCAAACCTAGTTAAGAAAATGTAATGCATCCTTTCTTAATGACTCTCATTTCCAGTAAAATAAAATCTAGTATAAATGAATTTTCTTAACAGTTTATTAAATGTAGCCATTAGATACTTCTTGAGATCCAGCTTTCATCTGTCTGTGGTATTAGACAAAAGAGATTGCATCTAATTGAATAATTAAGCAGCTTTAATATATTATCTAATCTGAAATGACTTTAGAAGACTTGTGTGATATATTAGGGAGATTCAGAAGCAGAAGTCTTTAACACTGACAGCAAGTAGACACCTTAATTGCTCATTGAAGTCATGAGTGCCCAACACTTGATACAATCACTTTGACCTTTTCCATTTGTCTTTGTCTTTTGCTTTCTTCAGGTCAAATAAAACCAGAATATTTAAAACTAAACACTTTGTGTGTAAGTGAAACTACCTCTTGATATTCTTAAAGTAAAAGCAGATTGCAGGGACTATTAATAAAACTTTTTTTGCAGTAAGGCTTCATTGAAGGAGCACGAAGCAACAGCTTTTCCTCCCAGCCTCTGAATGCTGCTCTCCCCTGATTCTCCAAACTCCTTGCCTACCACCTGGCTCTGAGCCCAGGCATCCCATCCGTAACCTGTCTGGATTTAAGAAAAGGCATTTTGTACTCACCCGTCTTCTTCCACTCAGACTGTGTTCTTGACATGGCAGAAATGCAAAAGGAAGGGTTTCTGTTTTCTCTGTGTCATAAAATTTAGATCTAGCAGAATTAACACTGCTGCTCACTTCCTCAAACCCTTTCAAGCTATTTATCCAGTGCCCAAATACTCAAAATAGTGGTGAGCAGTTTGGTAGCTCTAGGGAATCATTTAGTCTAGTCAGCCAAAGCCAGAATTAAAATTTAAAATGCTGTTGGCAGTGATTATTAATCAATTAGCTGCAGGGAGCCGTCAAGACTTCCTAGATTAGAATAACAAGCAATATTTTTTAAGTAATAAAACTAGATCCTTAATAAAACCCGTCTTCTGCTTCACACATTTATTAATATGATGATGCCCAAAAAGGTATCAGTAATTGCTTTTATATGAATAAAATTGAATTGGAATGAGAGCCATCTGCAGGAAGCAGTAATTGGCAGATCAGTTTCTTTAAGTATACATTACTTAAAATCTTAGTCGTGCCAGGCACATCACAGGGTATTAGGAGAGGAAAATCTGATACTGTCCTGAATACTGTAGTGCAGTGGCAGATTTTATTATGCAGTGAGAGATACGTGAACGTATCAGCTAAATCAGGAAAATGCGAGTAGGCTGTCAGCTGCTGTACACTTTTAGGTCAATCTTTGTATTTTCAGTGGCTTGTCCATCCCTTTTTAGAACTCTGGTGCAAAAAGAAGAGGAAATCATTCTGTAAGGTCACAGCTTAGGAGATTTGAATGGATGAGGGTCTGCAACACTCTGCAACACATTTTTATTTAAGGCTGCCATATATGTTCTTGCTGTTAGTCCAGAATAACCCTGAATGTAGCAATCCTCTCACATGCCCTGTAAAAGCCATCTGTGTGATGGGTTATTTGAATAGGGCTGCTGCGTGGGGCTTCCTGTAACAATGATGAGCTCTGTCTAATTTGCCAGCAATAACAAAACCTTGGTTTTCATTTAAAGAAAAAAAAAGAGCCTGTGAATGTAATTTCTGCAGCACTGCATCTAGGACTGGCATGCAAATGGATAAATTTCTGTTCTTCAGTACTGTCCTAAGAGAACTCAGCTAAGTTAATAGGCTGGGTAAGAATATGACAACTTAGGATACCTTCTATATGCCTGTAGATCATCATCACCATAGCAGGGTAGTGCAGTAGAAAAGGTATGGGGCCTGTCCAGCAACATAGGCCAAGGTTCGGCTTCCCTTTGAGGAAGAGATTCTCCTTTCCTGGAGGCTTCAGCTAGAGTCCCTGGGCACCACAATGGATGGGATCAGTTTGAGGCCAGATTGTCAGTGTGAGTATCTTGGCTTAGGCTTATCAAGCAAGGAGAGGTTACAGTAGGTACTTCTTCACAGGTGCTGCTGACACCCAGTATACCTCGTTGTTTTGCAGATTGCAGTGGGTAGGTTGCCTGCTTTGCATCCTTAAAGTTCACTGAAACTATGCTATACAACCTAAGCAGGTCCTGTTCCTTGATGACTTGGGGAAACACTGTTGGGAAGTCTGAGGAATACACGCCAGTTGGGCTCCCTGCAACCAGGACTAGGTGTCAGAAGGCAGCTATTCATGGTGCTGGGTTTAGCACAGGTAGGCATTTGCTACGTGGGCATCTCATTAGCCTAATGAGAGCATTGCCTTTTCATAACGGTCAGGTGTTACCTGGACTTTAGAACTGCAGAAGAGCACTTCTGATCTTGTTGGCTATCAAAGTCTGTTACACCTTTGCAAAGGTAGAAGCAGCACAGAAGGTTAAGAGTCTCTTAAATTAAAGACATGTGGTTACAGAAGAGCCAGCAATTTCAAGCAGCGTAGGTGATCAGAGGCCCTGCTGGAATAGATACCTTCATAGGGTGCCATCCTCACTTCAGAGCTTCAGAGTTCCTTGAAGTAGCCCATCCACAAATACTAAATATACTGTGCAATAAATTTGCATCCTGGCTGGCTCAAATCAAAATTAATCAGCCAACATCTTCACTATTGCAATCCTTCTGCAAGGGGAGACCAAAAGGGTAATTTCTTTATCCCTCCTCAAAAACTTTCACATTTTTGCATGGAGTTGGTTTCTCTGCAGCATTTACTTTCAACATCACTATTATGGAGAGCCATGACACTTTCCGACATTTCTGCTGTTTTCGTGTTAAAAGCCAAAAGGTTTGTTTTCTTGGGTTGCTTTTTTCTTTAAGCATTGCTAGCTTTGAGATAGACCTTAACGGTATGTGGAGTTTTATTGCATTAGTAAATATTTGACTTCTCATAACAGCTTTATGTGGATGGTCTAATTCCTTTTTCATTAGCACTCTAATTTTCTAAGTGTAACTGGTATAGGTATGACCCAGCACTGCTGAAACAGTCAAATTTGTTGTTGATGATACTCAGAGCAAGGTCAGGGTGTATGAATACTTCACTAGCTGTGTCTCCATGACCATGTGTAACTGTTGTAGTTTTGTTGAGATAAACAATAGAACTGAATCTTCTAGATCTAGCTTGAAGGGTCTTGCATTGCTTATCCTGGTGATCAGTAAAATCCAGTGATTATTTGTTGTAGCTGAGAACAACCCCAGAACCTAGTCCTTTTCCAACAACATGTGGAATTACAGAGGCACAAGCAGTGATTTCAGCCTGATTTCAATGAACAGGCTCTTCAGATCTCTCCTTTGAAATGCAACAATTAGTTTAATATTTTTTTTTTGTTTGCTAGGGGAGAGAACCTTTAAAAGTTGTGAGAGCTGATTTAAAATTAAAACAAAACAATGAAAATGAGCTACCAGTTGCAGCTCAGCTGGAGTGCATACCTTGGCAGGAGTAGTCTGTACCACAGTTGAACATTATGTGGTATAATGGTAAGGCAGAAGAGAAGTAACTGTGTTTGTTTTTTCAGAGTCTGGTAGCGTATCCCTCATCTGATCGTCAGAAAGCGTTTATATAAATGGATTGTAGCCAACTTTTGAAAAGGATTTTACTCGCAGCTGGTTTCTTACATGACTTTCATACAGACTGGGGCCCTCTTTATCTCCTCGTACCCCCCAGGACGTTCTTCATGGGAGGGAGGCATAACAGTTGTTTTCATTTTCCCTTTCCCTTATTTCTAGTCCAGGCATCAGTGTGACCAGAATTAAGTGCAAGAAAAGATGGACATCTGGAGAGGAGATGCGACTCGAGCACAGCATTGGGATAGCACTTAGCTATATAATCCTTGCAGGAGCAGAACAAATTGGCTGTGAAGGGCTCAAATGCTGTTTTTTATTATTCTTTTGTGATAATTCAACTCCTGTGTTGTCTTCTTTTTATGAATCTATGTAAAATAAAAAGCTTGTTTTGCTTTAATAATGTAGTAATGTTAGCTGTGGGCTTTCAAGCCTACTCCTGACCCTTTCCTTAGTACTGAAAACAGTGATGTTTTCGGCATATTATGAGTAAGATATAGATATATATATCTAGACGTACAGGTCAAAATGTGGTTTGGCTGCTGGCAGGATAATGAAGATATCAGCAAAAATGATTTTCAAAGATAAAATTGTAAAGGTTTTTTGCCCAGGGGAATGAATGCTCTTGGCATTTACAGGTAGGTGGGTGCCCATGAGAAGTCGACAGATTGAGGCACAATATGATGCCCTAGGTGTGTTGTACCACATGTGAGCTCTGAGGTGCACCGGTGACTGACTGACTGTATGATTTGGAAGCATTGTTTTGACTTTCTGGGCCAACTTTCCTTTCCACTTATCATCTGTCTCATCTGTTTAGACTTGAAGCCCTTCAAGGGAATATCTCATGTTGCATTTGACCAGTGACTACAAGGGAAGGAAGGGGATTTCTAGCTTGGCTGAATCTTCAGGATGCAAACACAATATAAAATGTTCCAAATAATGGCAAGTGATAAAAGTACAGTTAATAAAAGATACCCTGTGATAAACATTTTATGTAGATTTAATCAAAGCTTTGCTTTAAGGCACAAAGGCCCTTTCCTTTTGCTTTATAAATAGTTTCTTAGAAAGTTCTGTGACCTGTTTACTGTACAGATAGACAATCTGTCCTTATATTGGACATCAGGACAAAAATGGGACGCTAAAAAGCATGATTGTTTCTTCCTGTATGTGTGATTCCTAAACTTAAAGAAGAAGGAGGAAAAAAAGCTTTCTCCTCTTGCCTTCTCACAAGTCATTGTGCTGTGTCTAAACCAGATGGAAGAATATATTAAAAATTGTTTTAAACCACAGATTGAGAAATGGTTCCAGGATTTCCAACCAAAAATGTGGCACTGAATCTAAAATCTGTTGACAATTTAAGAGAGTTTCTTCTGGCAAAAGAGCTCCATTAGTGCCTCTTCTTTTCCAGGAAAATAAGGACAATCTTTATCTGAGTCATAACTTAATTGACTTCCACACTGCATTTGAGAATATCAGTATAAACATATGAACCTTCTCCAGGAATTTGAGTTCCTGCCATAGATTAGTGCATCTAAAGTTTTAACTGCAGCCATTCCTGTCAAGCCTTTGATAATTTATTTAGATTTTAGATGTTTTATATTTGTTTCCAAATGAAGAAGAATCAGCATCATATGCACATCACACATGCAGTGAGATTTCCTCTTGTCTTGCACTGAGCCCTGAAGCAAAATGCCACACCAAAAGGCAGCTTTCTGGGCGTGCAGGTCTTGACGGACATTAAAAACCTCTTTTTAAAAGTAAATTCATTTTAAAGACCCCTGAGAAAAATAGCAGCAGGTCTGAATACCCCCAATAAAAGTAAACGCTTTTACATTTCCCTTTAAATAATTGTATATGTTATAACTGGACAAAAAAGTATTGCTCCTAGTTCCCTATGTGCACTATAGGGCATATATAAAACTTGCATTCACATCTATATATTTTTATATATCCATACAAAACCTCCATCCATAAAATAGCTCTTCTCCCACAGGAATGAGCTTATGCCAAATTTCTGCTCTCTTTCTGCTCTTTGGAGCCTCTTTGAGGTGCCGGGTTCCCCCACTCACCTGTTAGCCATATGGGGCATCGCACTCACTGCTGAGCTTACTTGATAAGAGTATTCAGAGTTTCCAAACTCAGTCTTTGTAAGGGCAGTGAACTTGCCTTAACCATAAGTGTGTGGTATTTTCAAGTATTGCATTGTGAAATATTACAGCAAAGCATTCGAGTGCCAAGTGTTTCAGCAAGGCTTTAAATCTCAGGAATCTAAGGGAAATTTTTAGGGTATGGCTGTTCTTTATTGAGGAAGCACCTGCTATCCACATCTTACCGATACAGCAGTGCATGCAGGAATGATACCTTTTGTGCTGTTAGCACCTGGGGAGTAAAGGGCTTAACCTGACTCCTGCAGGAGTTCAGCCTGTCTTGTGGAGCACATCGCAAAACATAGATGATCTTTAAAGATAGGTTTCAGGTTCATGAATAACTGAGTTTATCAAAGCAGAAAAGCACCCAGATAAATGAAATTGGAAGAGTGTGACTATTTTTGTATAGTGTTTTCAGTCTTTTCAGAGTATCCTTGGATGAGGTGTAATAGAACAGATCCATTGCTCTGTCATTTCTTTGAGATTTAGTGAAGGTGAAAACAGTAAGACTCTTGTCCTCCCTGGTAAATCAAGAAAAGCAAGAGGAGGCTGCACTCTGACCTGACCTGGCCATCAGGGCTGGAGAAACTGTTCAAATTCCAGCTAACCCTGGGCTTTATGCTGGAGAAATACTGTTTTGCTGGTAGCTTTACCTTGGATAGGTATCCAGGCTGGCAGGTGACTCTACGATGAGCTGAACCATCAGTGGTATGGAATGGAATGGGATCAGTAGATGAGTGAGTAGGTGAGTCCAGGTGTCCATGTGTGTGGCATGCAGCTGCACTCTCGTGTCTTCTGGAAGGTTATTGGCAGTCACACGTTTGTCTGTGTTTCTGGCTCCTTGACACTTTTCTCCTACCTAAGAATCTTTTCAATTTGTGAAGTAAAAGGTTGGTTCTCTGCACAGCACTTCTCTACACATGGGAGATTATTTAATAACTGTGACAGCTTAGTAGCATTTTGCCCTGGCCAGTAGTCTCAGCAGATGCATTGTCTTGTCTTCCTGCCTCCAATTTGTAACAATAATGTTGTTTTTCTCGTACTGTGTTTCTGGAACCAATTTGACTGCTCTCTCTTCCCCTTCTTTTCCTACAAAGACATCCCAGAGTGTGCTGTGCCCTGCACTCTACCAGTTATCTTCTGTTTTCCTGCTCATGCTGTCTGTGTTGCTGTGTTTTGGGAATAGCTTTGTGTGAGATTAATATAGAGACTAAAAGTATTTATGGGGTGAGAATCTTGGGCACCTTTTCTGCGTGAGATTCTCATGCTAAAATCCAAAAGCCCAAATGTAAAATTCCCTCAGCTGCTTGGTTAATTTCATTCAATTCCTCTGTGTCTTCAATTTCAAAGCCATTTGCACAAACATGAAAGTTCTCTTTAACTACAGTCATCCAATGTGTTTTTTCAATGAGCTGGAGCTCATAAGAAGGAATCAAACATTAACTGTGTAAAGAAGACAATTAGTATTTGTCCAATACATTGAAAATGATCCCGAGACATACTAGAAAAGTGTCTGTTTCACACGTGTGTATTTTTCATCCAATTGCTTAGTTTGCCTTAGATCTGGACATAGATACTTCTAAAGGCTACCAAATTAATTCGAACTGTAAGGGAGGTTATGATTGCTGTAAAAAGGGATTTTTTTAAACTATAGAGCAGTTGGTCTTACTCTGTATATTCAGTCGCTCAAAGGAAAAGCCTTTGCTGCTGCTGTAGTATGCCTGGAAGCTTATGTGCATATAAACAGCAAAACCTGGGTTGCAGAGGTTTAACTTTTAAGTTTAAAAGTCGAGTGTTTCTAAAACTGTGCAAATTATGTCACTTTGATAAAGGAGATACCCTCTCACATTGTCACAGTGATACTTTCCGTAAGTTTTGAAGCTGTCATGGGAGTAGAAAAAGAGCTGCCTCGGTCAAAGGAATCAGTGGAAAATTCTCATTTTAGTAACTGTTGGGGGGGTCCACGTTATCTCTCTTAAAGATTGTGAGTCCATTATCGTGAGTGTTTTGCCCACAGTTCGATATGAATTAGGGTCAAGTGAAGGACCATTTTCCTGGGCGGGGGGGCAGGAAACAGGGATTGATACAACCATGGGTATCATGTTAGTTAAAAACTTGGAATCATTTTCTGAAAATATGAGTGACTCCCATAGTCTACTGAGGAAAATACTGCTGTTTTTTGACCGTACTTATTTGGCATTGCATTCTAACAGGACAGAGCACAAACCACAAGAAGAGGTTTGTGAGGCGCTGGCGCTGTAGTAGGCACAAGCGTACTTTCTGCAGTTGGTTATGTTAAAGTGTTTGTTGTTCTAGGAATTATTATGGTGTACGCAGAGCGAAACCTTTCAGGAAAGCTGAAACCTGTGTTTGTTTCTACAAGAGAATTTGCTAGAGTCAAATTCAGTGTTGGATCGGAGACACAGGACGTAATGGTTGGCCTTAACATGCAGGAGAAAGCAGCATATGGTTTTGGTAATAGGCTAATAAGAGCAATTAACCTTGTAGTGCACTCACTTGTTGGTCTCGGTTGTTTATAAACTAGGTAATAAAGATATTTTAACATCCTATAGCTTTATAGGAGATTAGTGAAATCAGGCTGTATTTTTCAAATTAATGCCTAACAATACTCAGGTGATAGTGTAACAGAAACCAAATTAACAGCAAAGAAAAGATTCCGAGTACCATGCGGTATGTCTAACCAATGGATTTAATCACAAATGTATAAATAAATAGTTTTGTTAAAGAAAATAAAAACATATGTTAAAGGTTTTCATTAGAAGAGGGACTGTTTTCATGGGATGCGGTCAAGGATCTGTCATTCAGCTTGTTCTTGTCACCTTGCAAGGATTATAATATAAACTGTTTCCAGGCTTATTTAACATTTTTAAAAATCTAAATGTACATTAGACAAATAGACAGCCTTTCTTACAACTTCACTGTAACTGTTCAGAAGGATGAACCTCATAAGAGAAAGGGTTTCTTTTAACAGCAAGCACCAGAATGGTTGGTTGGTTGGTTTTTTTAGGGACTTCTAGGAGTTCAGGAACTACCTGGAAAATTTTCAGTTTCTCAGTTAGGAGCTACTGCATTCACCTGGCTAACAGAGAAATCAGGTACAAATGAGCAAGTAGTTTGCCCCACAAACTGCACCCACAAAAAAAATCCCTTGTACTTTATCCTCTGTTGGCTCCTCGCAGCACAGGAGTTGTAGTTTGAGGGTCAGCATCTGGTTGGGCACCTTGCTGCAAAGGCGAGTAAGACCAAAGGCTGAAAGATCTTTGTTTTGTAAGTACTTTGGTTTCTAGGTTGGTGATGATGGGGAGAAGGATTGCTCTCCCGTAGTTTTTTACTTGGTTCTGTAACTTCTGTCATCAGCTTTTGTGCTCCTGCTTTTGCACAGTATTTGTTTGGCAAACTTTTGCCCACTTACTGACCGTGTCCCAAAAGAGACCTCTCAATCAGTTCATTTGTGGCTTTAATTTGAGCATGATATATTCATTTGAGTATAATACGTTGTGATTATTGGGTTTGTCTGCCCTTCTTCATGTACTGTTATTTGTCTGGTTTTTACTTTATATGTCGGCTACAGACACATTTATTGAGTTTAGCTAGTGATAACTCTAATGAGCTGTTCCTGCTGTTTCTTTATCCTGAATTTGAAAGTCAAAACAAGCTTTTTTTTTTCCCTTTGGGTTTTCTGCAGAGACTTCCACGCTACCCTTCTTTGCGAATTTCTGCTTGTTTTTTCTCTTTCATTGAATTGACTGAACAATGTATTTGCTGGTGCAGCAATCACCAAATATGAGGACTCTTTGGCTTTATTAGACTTGACAGTGTTTAAACAATACTAATTCTCATACCCAGCTGGCTTTCCAATTGATTTCTGTGCTCTCTGTTGCTGCATAAAACAAGCTGGAACATTAAAGACATCTTGCATGCTACCCTCTGGAGACTTGTTTTTCTTTAGAGAAAAATCGAATAAGTGTAGAATTCTCTGTTTTTTTCTCATGGATCTCTCTTTTGGATCTTTAAATGGTAGCTCAGAGTACTGACAAATGGTGTGCATGTTAAGATACTATTTTCAATAGCATTTCAAGATGCACATACTTTAAAAAGGTCTTAAATTTGAAAAAAACTCCCTTTTATTTGCTACTTAGCTCGTTTGTACAGAAATACATGTCTTTTTCTTAATCTAAAACAGAATCTACCATCTTTAAAATCATGCTCAATATGTATGTGAATGTGACGTTTTAACCCAGCTAAACCTTTACATATTTGAAATGTGTTTGCTAAACAGTTCAAGAACATTTGCAGATGTTTGTTTTACCCACTCGCTGCTGAAGCAGCCTGAAGTTTTGAGCTAAATATTGGAATCAGAAATCCTGTGTGTAGCAAGGCACACTGTAAACAGCAGTGTTTGTTACACCTCTAGGCAAATCTGAGCCTCAAAACATGCTCCTGAAAAATTAGTTCTTTGTGCTCTAGAACAGTCCGTGATGGGCTCCGGCCATTGCCGAGGTGGGGGAGGAGGGCAAAGTCTCTCCTACTCCTGTAGATGCTGCTTAATTTTCCATGAATTTCTGTTTATTGCGAAATACCAACTTTCTGAGACCTAAACTTAATTCCTCATCCTCTCTACCTCCCCATCTACTCAGGTAGCCCCACAGGAGGGGTAAAGATCTCCGGTATTTGGTTCTCATGGGTCAAATAAGGACAGTCTTGAATGACCAGTCAAAGCTGAGGAGTAGAACTTGATTTTTAACTTCAAGGAATCAATGCTTTCTGATGAAATTTTATAGCATTCTTTGTCATAATATCTTCCTATAATATTTTCAATTTTCACATGGAAGTCCAGTAGACCCTTGTGTTCTTGGGCGTCGCTTGCACAAAATGCATGCTAGTCCCTGATTCATGCGGTGTCATGAAACTGTGTGTGTGAGGGCACTGTCAGAAATACCTTACCAATAATGAATGCTTTGAACCTACAGGATTTCATTTAAACTCTTCTGTTTTATTTTGTTTTGCTACAGCTGGTCTGAAAACCCCCAAAAATGGAAGTTTCAAAAGACAAGACAAACCTGGCTTCTTTTGAACATGTATGATAAAGAGAAGGTTTGTATTAACACTGCTTTTTATTAGAACAAATATGATAGAAAGTTTTATACATTAGTTGTAGCTATTCTCTATGAAGTAGAAGTTGCTAGTACCAGCCATCCACTTTTCTAATAAATGAAAAATAATATAGAAATACATAAATTGTTTTTTAAGCAAAATGCCAACTAATTTTAATTGCTTTTAATTTTTTAAATGTTTTAATGTTATTAGTGATGATTCCTCATGTATTCTAGAGTTTCACACTTGATATTTTTCAAGCATAGTGCAGATTTATGTTTTCTATAAATATGGAGCTTATTGAGAGTTCAAATCATATCCTTGATTTCAATTCCTGATTATGGAACACCGCACTGTAAGCCATGATTCTCTCATTGCTTAAGCTATCTCTGGCTCTATATATGGTGTACAGCTGTATTGCCAAGATGCTGAAATAGCTTTGTCATGAAAAGATAAGTGAAACCTCGTGCTGATTGTCAAAAGCATAAAGCATGACCAGAAGTGGGGTTGCATCACTACTGGAAGCCAGTCATTTCATAACAGTGTAGACTGAGTTTCCAATAAGTATCTGACCATCGTGGTACTGAATGGGGATTTCAGGGTGTTTATTTTTTGTGTAAGACAACAAACATGTAGCTGTTTGCAGTGTCTTTCTTACCGATTCATTTAGTTGATGTTCAGCTTGTTTTTGCTGATTTTTTGTGTGCAGTTAAACATTCAGGCATACCAGTCACCCTGACCTAAATTACTCAGCAGCTCTTAAGCCGATCACCTGACATAGGGTGTTCCCCTTATGATTAAAAATACTTCTAGAGAACCAGCTGATGAAAAGCAGAGTTTCATGAAGGCAAAAATATTCACACAGGGTAATGCTCTAAAGAAATTGTTTCCAGAATCCAAATTTAGCAGCAGGTACCTAAGTTGTTTGCACTGTCTGATGATTTTTAAGTTCCCCCTTTTAAAAGTCTATACCAACCTTTCAAATGCATGCCCTCTACAGCTATCTAAAGATTGTTTTACAGCCAGAATGATGTTTTTACTTTTTTACCTGTTTACTTTGGGTCTTGTGTTGAAATATATTGGGAAATAATTAACTGCAAGGAGCATTTGCTTTAGCTATTAAAACATGGCTTAACTTCTATTTGTCAGCAATGAAATGAAACTTCTATTTTTAAAAGAGTGGTTGAAAGTACAGTTAATTTTTTGGATTCACATATTTTATAATGAAATAATCAAAAATGCATTGAATATGAGCTTTAGATAATTATTAACATCTGCTTTCAGTAAAGTTATTGGAACTGCTCAAGCGCTTACAGTGAAGTAGATGACAAAAACCTCTTTCTTCATCAGGACTGTAGAGAGGGCAGACCAACTTCTTCTGAATACTTTTTAATAACCAAACTGAGCTTCCTGCCCCCGACAGACTAAAATCTGTTGGATGTCCAAGCATGACTAAAAGACACAAGGAGACATGAGTTTCTTTCCTTCCTAAGCCACATCTTTGGTCTCATGGTTTCACATGCATGCCTGCTGAAAAGCCATGCAAAGGAGTGAATTGAGCTTCCTGTACCCATAAGCCTTTTCCTGTAAGAATTTAGTTGAAATAAGTCCTTTGCAATGTGATGTGATTTTGAAGCTCCTTTAAAATCCACATGGTGGCTAGCTGGCAGCTGCCAAGGCAGACCCCTGTACCAACAGGATGTCTACTTCTTCAGGATCCAGTATAAAATAACCACTAGATCATTTGTGGATCTTTGTCATCTGACAGGGGGTTTCTAAAGCTTCTTTGGGAGGTAGCTGAGAAAATCAAGCTTGGCGGCCTTAAGCTCCAATTCCCTGTGCAGATACTTGTGTTTGCTTAGCAAAGTAGGCGGGCATCCACAAGTCCAAAACCTCTGAAGACTCTTGAGATTTCTTGGTGTAATTTATAAGTAATAACTGTTCTTTCCCTGCTACCGTTTTGTAGTGATTTCCCCCTTTTCCTGGTGACAGCAGTTATTTCACTTTGGGGTGTTTCTGTGTTAGTCAGCTCCAGTGTGTATCGGTTAGTTATAAGAGAGGTAAGGCTGGGTCTGAGACTCAAAAGAAGCAAGAAGCAAGTCCAGACTGTTTAGCAAAGGAATAACAAAATCCCATAAGCATCACTTATCACTTGCCAGAGCTGTGGTGGGAGATCTTGATATCCAGTTTCAAGCCGCCCAAAAGCTGATCTTAAGAGAAAGGATTGTATTCCTTGTAAAACCACACCAAGGGTCCCTGACATTTCAGCCTCCTGTACTACTGTTAGAAGAATGAAAAATTTGGATTTCCTTAACTTCTTGCTGGTGCTGTGTACGCCCCGGTCCTTGCTGCGGCTCTACTCTATGCATAAGTTAGGAGGAACTATGATAGTGTGTTGCCTATGTGGTTCGGGATTGTAAGCTGTGGCTGAAATTAACCTAATAGCTGTTTGAATGAACAAACATCAGACTTTTTGCAGCACTCTTCAGCACTTAGCCTTAGGGACAAAAGCTAAATGCTTTCTAGGCTTCAGGCAGCCACATGTCTGTCTACACGCTTACTATTTCTAAGTTCAGGGTAAGCTTTCAAGCACTTTGCTCAAATGATATAATAACAACTGTAATTCCATAGGGTGAGACATGACTGCTTCACAAGGCCTGAGAACAGGAGGTGCAATTTATGTAGATAGGTTGGCTGAGGTTTAAAACATAGAAATGTTGCTGAGCTTTGAAAATCTGGTATTGAGCATCTGCATTCAAGGATCATGCTGCAAATCGTGCTGGAGTTCTTTGTGTCTGAGTGCTTTTGTCTGCTATTAGTACCAGTTTGCTGTGAGTAAAAAGGTTTCAAAACTTAGACATTTTTCACTGTGTTCAAATGTCAGTGACTTGTACATTATAGCAGCACTTCATGGTTCATCCGCTGCAGTGTTAGTCACTGTCCCATTAATATTTTTGATATCTGTACTGTTTCTTTAATGCCAGAGTGTTTGTGTGAAGAATTAGAAGGCTTTCCATAGTGTGTAAGTTACACGCTGTAGTTTTAATTTATTATTTTTTCCTGTTCCTGATTGGTGAAAGCAGCATTGGAATATTCTTTCTTCCTCTTCTTTTGGAATGATAGAAGTTTTAGTGATCAAAGTTGTGCTGCAAATGTGGATGGAGGATTAAGTTGTAAATTAAGTATCTGTTGAAGCTCTGTCTTCTCTGAAATGCTGATACTTTTGCAGAATTGAAACAGCCCATGAATAATTAGTTTCCTTTAAATACTTATGTATGTGTTTAACTCGACTCATGGCGAGGATGTCTTTTAAAGTTCTGTGTATAAACTTAAACATAGAGAAAAATATTTGCAAGATGAAGTCATTTTAACATCTCCCGATTCACGGCAAAAATATGCTCGTATTGGCTGAAACCTGTTCCACAGATACATAGCATGGGGTTAAGCTTCAACCTACATCTGTATACTTAATACTTTTCAGAAGACCTTGGTTTGAAATAGTGAATAAATCATTCAGAAGCTTTTGCTAGGTTATCGCTAGGATTATTTAATGAAATGATCATTTAAGTTGTGTGTTGTGCCAGATGAACTAAATGTAACCTATGACCAGTTAATTGGAAAAGGAGTACAGTGGGAGCAATGCAACTGTAGATAACCAAGCTGCTTTTAATGTTAGACGTGTTGGTAGAGCCAATCTGTTCTAGTCAGCATGGCTTAAAAACTGTTTCCATATGTCTGAAGTCAATTTGTTTTTCAAATTAAGTTCTGTTCCTTTGTATCAGCATTCTGTCAAAGTGCTCGATGGTGGGTGGTATCTCATCTTAGCAAATGTAATTTTGGGTAGGAATAAGGGTAATTCCAACAAAATGCTTTCCTCAGGCATGCGCATGGAATTCTCACGGAGTTTAGTAAGGTTTGCACACACGTCTCCAGAAGAAGGATTTAGCTGGTGGGTTTTTTTTCTTCCAACAATCCTCACAGCCTTGAGCTCACTGTCAGGGATCGTTTGCTCATCAGCATTTCCACATCTGCTTAGAATTTCCTCTCATGCTTTGCCCATCTGAGCACATGACAGTCCTCTCACCGTGGTCCATTCCTCCTGGCAGCTTGAATCTTGGCAAGAAACTCTTCTGCTCAGAGGTGGGGTGTTGGCAAAGCCCATGCAGTTCTCCTCATTGTCTTTCAGGTGATGATTTGATGTGATTGTCAATGAGTATTGAGAAAGAAGAAAATAAATCAGGGTTTGTTTTTTTTCTTTAAAGGTCCCGGACAAGTATTTCACCATTTTGCTGGATTATCTGCAAGGACTTCAGGGTGGGGCACGAGACATAACTGTGCAAAAGGCTGAAGCTTTTATGAAGGAATTTGATGATTCCAGTGCAGAAGACCCAAACGTGATGGAGAAATGCGAGCGCATACGACAAGTTCTGCAGCTGCTGTCCTGAGAGGATTTTTCTTTTAATGGTTGTCTGGTAGAGAGAAGGATAGGATGTTGTAAATAGAGACTGTAAATGAATTATAAAGATATAATGTCTAATAAAAATCCTAATATTAAGGCTTCAGATTTTGTTCTCATATTTTTTCAGTTAGAAATATTTATCGGTATTTTGAGGTGATGAAATAAAAATAACACAGTCTATAGACATGCTATGGAAAGTAATCTTGCTGTGTTATCTCTAGGAAAAGAAACTTCTCTCTCTTGTTAATTTTTCTTCACCTCCTCCTGTAATTACTGTTAAATAAGAGGAGCTTTGCAGTTCTTAATAAAAAGAGCAAAGGAACCAACAAAAAGCCTGTAGGGTCTTTTATAATGGCAGCTTTTAAAATGGGTGTAGAGTGCAGTGCTTGCTCAGCCAGCTGTAGTCTATCACTTTCAGCTTCAGAAGTGTGTCATTTGGATTTGGGAGAGATCATTTTCAGTCTGTTGAACATGGGTTGTATAACACAGTTGCTTATTAGTACTTCACACAGTGATCTGCAGATACCATCGGCTTTGTTAGTTTTCCTTTTATTTTTTAAAGTTTTCAAACTTGTTACGTTGCTTGTTTAGATGCTCAGATAATGCCCAGATGGGAACAGATCAAGTCCTTTGACTGTACGTAGT
Source organism: Upupa epops (assembly GCA_013397515.1). NCBI lineage: Eukaryota > Metazoa > Chordata > Aves > Bucerotiformes > Upupidae > Upupa > Upupa epops. The sequence goes on along the minus strand of VZRI01007817.1, from coordinate 406,472 downwards.
GAAAGCATCTGATTGTACCTAAACTTACTCAACGACGAGCAGTGCTGTTCTGTCATTGCGTTCTCATCGTTCTCTTGTAATTGGCATCCAGAAGAGTTCATTTGTGTTCATTTGCTTTGGCATGGGACACACGCCTCCCATGAACATGCAGAAAATGAGGCTTTCAAGCAAAACCTAAGGACATTAATTACTCAAAAGTTGGGTGTTTGGCTTATTTAATAGCACTTGTATTCAGACAGCATTCCTGACCTGATTCTTTAATGGTTCTGCAAACATTGTTCATGCTTTATTAATAACAATGATATGAAATGTGTAGTGTTTGAGAAGAGTGGCTGTCTTTGGGAATTACGACTTTAATTTGGGTAGGAGAAGGAGGGGAGGATCTATGGATACACAGGCCTCATTTTTCAATAAGAAGCATTTGAGTAGATTTGATAGCCTTCACAGTCATGGATTACTGCAAATCTTTAAAATATGAAATATATTGCTAGGAACAAATAACTTATGCTTTCTGACTTCTTGAAGATGATGCTTTCAGCCAGAATAAGCCTAGAAACCTGCTCTAGCATGATAACTGGTGAGCAGAATTTGGCAGCAGGGGCCATCATCTCCATTGAGCTGCCAGTGTTTCGGCAGCAGTTTGGGTGCTGCTCCTATACCATGGGGTGACAACAGCTGGATGAGGGCTGCAGAGGATGCAGGAGGTGTCAAAGCCTTTCTGAGGCCCAGAGCTTTATAGAACTCATCTTCAAGAGTGAAAGGGCCAATAATAAACAGGAGTGGTGCTGCCATTTAGTGAACTCATAAAAGATCACTGAATCTTAGATTTTAGATCTGAGAATATGCAGCTGAGAAAAACTGCTGCTCCAAGAAAAAGGTGATTCTTTTTCTGTCAGGATGAACAGGGATGAAGTTTTTAAAGTGTCTTTTTCTAACTTTATGATTGCTTTATAGTTGTCAAGGGATTTGTGTTCTTTGTTCAGGTATTTGAAAATCACCACTTTTGATTACTGTCACCAAACTGTGGCTCCTCATTGTGTGTTTGATATATCTTGTAAAGAATATTATAGAGGAAAGGTCCAAGCCAAAAGATATGAAAACCTTATGATTTTGACAGATTTGGAAGGATTTGCCTTTTGGTTTTGACCACATGCAAATGTTGATGTATCTGTGAGACAAGAGGCTTCACAGATAAGAATTTCATATTTCTCCTTATAGCAATTCTTATTAAAGGCACTTATGGTCTGGCAATCCTGAGTCCCTATGAACAGTAATGCTTGGGAAAGAGGAGTTAGGGCCTCTCACCAGTTTAGTAATAGACCTCTGCAAGTGAGATTCTGCTTGCTCTCCTCTTCCTCAACTACAGCTCCAACTTTCCCTTCAGTGGACAGTTCACCCAACCCAGTGTGCAAATGCAATACCATCTCTGGCAATCAAATTATCTTTTCCATGTGCTGGCCAACAGGCCAGCTTCAGCTTTTTGCTCAGCTTGGCAGTTTAATCTAGGGATTTACAGTGAGTGATGGATAAGTATAGCAAGATTTCCTGCATCCTGTATTTGTAAATGATGCATTTGAAGTTATTAAATGCATTATCAGTTACTGAATTTCCGTAGCTGGTCAAAGCTGTACAAGAAAATCTAATCTGGCACTTTGTTTTGTCATTTGGTTATGTAGAGTTTTCAAACCTCAAGATTGCTTGTAGCTTAGGCCATCATGTGGATGGAGATAGGACAAAACTGCTCCTGTTTAAATGAGTCAACTGTGGTAATAAAAATTGCATCCAGGGCTAGAAGTAACAGTGTGTACAGATTGACAAATTACATCTTCATCTGCCTGCTCTAATTGCCTTCTAGTTGAGTTAATCTGTCTTGTGCAGCTCTGTCTAGAAGAATTCATATCCTAAGAGAATGCTGAAGTCAGGACTTCTAGGCAAAATAAAGGAACGTTAATTACTTAGAATTACTTAAAGCTAGAATTACTAAAGCTGGAACTGTGCCTACAATGGAAGTTCTAATTACTCAAAATTTAATAGTGTAAAAAGCTCCCTTTAATTTGGCTGAGCCCTGCTATGGACTGTGTATCCTTGTTCTCCACTGTCTGCCCACCATGTGAATTTGTTATCAGCATCGTAAAATTACCGAGTAAATGAAGTCTCTGTTCTTATTTGGAAAGGGTGTGTTGTAGTCATTGAATGTGGACTTTATTTCCTTATTCCTCTCACTGCAGAATAGCTCTGCTGTGTTTCTGTTGGTTTTAAAGCAAGGTGACGATTCATATCCCATCATTTCACACTGCTTAGAAATGCACGTCTTTGGCTTGGGCTTGGTTTTTTCTGCGTAAGGCCAAGTAGCAAACATTAATGTCTACTCACATTTCTTTGATTCAGTATCTGAAAAAACAATTTAAAAAGAGATTTAATTTGCAAAGGCAAGCACTCAGAAAATTAGAAAACAGGGAATGGTAATTGTGTGATTTTGATTTTGCTCCCTGCATAGGTAGTATGATGCGTTATTCTGCATTTAATTGTGTCATCAGTGCTGTATTTTTTCCCATTGTGTGTAACTGGTAAGTAATTATTCATTGTTTTCTGTGCACTTCTGCTTTTCCTTGGTTCAAACTTTAGATCTACAAGGCAGCACTGAAGCTAGAGAAGTACCTTTGCTATGCGGATTTGATTCTGCACAGGAGAAATAAGTAGGGACTTTCCTATTCGTTTGGAATAGGAACTAGTCAGAGATGTTTCATTAGAAAAATAATGTTTTAATGTTCTGATTCATTTACAATCAAAATGCTGAATCGATGTTACTCAATTTAAATCCAGTTTTGTTGACATAAAACTTTCCAGTGGCCTATTCTGGTTTAGCCTTTGGTTTCCTTTTATGTCTTCCTTTTTGTACAGCTGAATGAGCCTAGTTATTTCTGTTGCTGCAAATAGGAATATTAGTTGTAGAAAAAGATTCCAGTCATACAAAGACACAATTACATGTCCTTGCCTTTGCAGGACAAGCTGATTTTAGTAGTGATTTATAATTCTGTTCTATTTTAATTCTTCATAAGCACATAATCAACAATTTCATAGGGTCAAAACCTCATTTTGTTTAATATTTTGTTTTACCTACAAGAAGCAAGGAATACCAAACTAAATAAAATTAGCGAGTAAATAGAGGGGGAAGGGCAAAGCAAAACAGCGGTTTATCTTTCTTTGCCAAAACAAAGCTGAATAAGAAGCTTGTGCTACTATAAGGAAGTTTGGTGTTGCAGGGAGGGCCCCTCAGTTTAAACAGAACAACAGTCATACAGTTGCTCTTGTTGACTTTTTTTTCCCCCTACATGCAGAAAATTTTTTGCATTCCCCAACAAAACCCACAGAAACACCTACGTCCAAACGTTAAATAGGTTTCAAAATGAAATACTTAAAGGTCAAGAAATGCCACATGTATATAAATGGCCAGAAGAATTCCAATTCTACCTCTCCGTGCCTCCAGCCTGGGGACCAAATGAAGGGAGATTGTATTAGAAGGAAACAAGCATAAACCTCTCGGTTATGTGAGCATGTAGTCTGCCACTTACCCTTCTATTCATAGGAAAGTGGAATTACTTTTCCCATTACCTTTGGTTATTCAGATTTTTTTAAAGAAGCCTTGCTGCTAGTTGAAATATCAAGCAGCCTTTAGCTGTGACAACTTACATCGACTCTCTTCATGGGCCCACGTGTATCTTATAAAATTGTAAGACACAGGATCTGTCACTCATTTGCTTATAAATAGCCAGACCAAGCTACAGCTCTGTGAAAGTCATCATTTGCTGTGGAGCTCCTTTGGACTCAAAGAAGGATGTTGACACTGTGTTTTCCCTGTTCTGGTCTGGAGGTACAAGAGGCTTTGGCAGCAGCCTTTGTACAAGCCAGGCTTTCTTAAGCTCCATGAAATTGCCTGAATCCGGTACAGTGATGCTGCCTATGGAATCTGCCAAGTGAGCAGCAGCATTTGTCTGTGGAGCACTTCGAGACGTGAGGCTGTGGGATATGAGCTGCTCAGGATGCTCAGCCCACAGTTTAATGCCTTTCTTGGCCTTGCTGCTCATTTTCAGTCTTGGGCTGCTGGGAGTATCAACCATTTTATTTGCCTACTTTCTGTGGTCTAAAGTTGACTGAACAAACTGCTTTAAAGCTGTTTTGGCATACTGAAAGCGTAAGCTGCAGCAATAGTGTTGTTTTGGTAGCATGGAAACATGTAAATAGACTTTGTGAATTTCCCAAAGATTCTACCCTTTATTAGAAGCAGAAGCTCTTGCAAGCTTCTGGAAACAAATGACCAGCACCCTGATTTACCTTGTTAACTCAGACTGGTATTTCCGTGAGCTGTCACAAGTGTACGTGAGCAGATAGACACCACAACGCACAGCCAAGAAGCCATGTATGGGCATCAAACATAGCAGAGGTCAAGGGTGACAGTCGGGAACATAACCTCCTGAAGCTGCTTGGTTAAGGCAAAATGCCACCTGGCACAAACCCTGGCTGCCATAAGGTTAAAAATAACAAATAGTGTCCCTGTTATGCAAGGAAATCTTTTGTCCTTGTTTAATGGGGCGCTGTGATATGCTGGGAAGAATAAATACAGAGCCTCTCTGAACTCTTTCTTGTGGTTAGTGTTTAGGGCCAAACCAGCTGAAAATATCAGGGTTGATCTGGACAAACTGCTGGCGTTCAGACAGGCAAAATCTGGGTGAGAATCCAGTGGCTGAATGCTCAGCAGCAGCATCTGTCCAGTTCACTGCACTGGTGACATTTCAGCCCCAGGAAGGACTTCTAGTCCAGGTTCATGAGGATTGTAACTATCACATAAATAGAGAGTATGCGTGTATTCAAAACAGCCTGTGAGACCTCTGCCGTGCACTGGCCATGTTCTGCCACTTACTGCAAGAAACTAAGTAATGTATCACAGAATCATAGAATGCTTGACATTGTAAGGGACCTTAGAGATCATCTAGTTCCAGCCCTCTGTCATGGGCAGTGACTCCTCTCATTAAACCAGGTTACCCAGAGCTCCATCCAACCTGGCCTCAAATACTTCCAGGGATTGAGCATCTACAACCTCCCTGGGCAACCTGTTCCAGTGCACCCTCACAGGGAGGAATTTCTTCCCAAGATCCGATCTAAATCTCCCCTCTTTTGCCTTGAAACCATTCCCCCTTTGAAACCATTCTATCACTAGAGTGAGTCCCTTGTTAAAAGTTCAGCTGTCCTTTAGCCCCCTTCAGGTGCTGGAAGGCCCCTATAAGGTTTCCTCAGAGGCTTTCCTTCTCCTGGCTGAACAGCTCCAATTCTTCAGCCTGTCTTCATAGGAGAGTTGCTTCAGCCCTCTGATCTTATCTTAACTTCAGCCTTATCTGAAGTTGCTCCAACAGTTCCATATCCTCCTTGTACTGGAGACTCCAGAATTGGACACAGTACTCCAGGTGGGGTCTTACACAAGCGGAGCAGAGAAGGAGGATCACCTCCCTTGACCTGCCAGATGACACTTTTGATAGTCTAAGTCATTGTGAACTTGATATTTGCTCCAAAAGAACAACCTGTTTTCACCCCACCTTACCTGCCTGCAGGCCACTTCCAGTCCCACAAAGGGAACATCTGCTTTGGTTTCAGGTAAAGAATTAGTGTGAAATTATAGTGATGCTCAAGTTTTCCTTTGAGTCCTAGTACCTTCTGATCATCCTCAACATGAAGTTCTCTCTGTGTTGAATCTACAGCCTGGGTCCAAGCCAAATTCTCCCATTTCAGTGGCAGCTTTGAGGACTGTCAGAGGCAACACTTATTTGACTACACAACTCTGCCCGTATCCATCATCTCTTTGCAGACTGCAATGCCTTTCAGGTCAGTACAGCTGTTACTTGGCAACTCTTACTAAAAATTTTTGGAAGCTTTCAGTGCCTGTGTGTCTAGGTCTTCCTCTCTATGCACTCTGTCCCACTGCAACCAACAATCTGCTTCCATTATCTATCGTTTTGTGAAAGAGCGCTTTGTGATGCTGGCCACTTTGGCCAGGATAGCAGAAGGCTTTGGGGATTTAAAGCTCTCTCTATATCGTAAGAATAGGATTATCCTTAAAATTTACCCTGAATTCCTTCAAGATGCTTCTGGATTTTCATCTCCACCAGCTCATGTCCCATTAAGCAAATTCAGGCCTTACAGAAACTGGGGGAGGTGGCAGAGGTTGTTCATGCTCTTTAGAAACTGCCTTAGATGACTAAAGAGAAACCTTCCAGCAGAAGGTCCTCAGTGCCCTGATCAAATCTGCCTCTTGTTTGGTTAGTGCCACCCATGTGTGTGCTTCCCAACCTTTAATTCTTGCTTCTTGAATCAGGTACTATCACCTTCAGGAGGGCTGTTCCCCAGACTGTCCCTTGATATCAGTGAGCAATTACTGGCCAAATTACTGAGTTGCTAGTGAGACCATTCCAGCCCTTGTATGGTCCTCACCGCTTGGACAGACTATAGCTATGCTTTGCTGAGACTAAGCCTTCACAAGCAACTTATTTTGGGTGTTTTCATGCCTGCATCTGCCTCTCTGTGCTCAAGACATATTACATGTGATGAAAAGAGGTGTGTCAGAAAGAGGGTGGTTAGTAGGTTGAGAGAGGTTCTTCTCCCCCTCTACTCCTCGCTAGTGAGACTGCATCTGCAGTATTGTGTCCAGTTCTGGGCCCTCAGTGCAAGAAGGACACAGAGCTCCTGGAGGGTGTCCAGCATAGAGCAACGAAGATGATGAAGGATGCAGAACAGCTCCCAGATGAGGAAAGGCTGAGGGAGCTGGGTCTCTTGAGCTTGGACAAGAGGAGTCTGAGGGGTGACCTCATTAATGCCTATAAATATGTGAGAGGTGGGTGTCAGGAGGATGGAGCCAGGCTCTTCTCAAGGTCATCTGGTGATAGGACAAGTGGCAGCAGGTGCAAGCTGGAACAGAGGAGGTTCCATATCAGTATCAGCAGGAACTTCTTCCCAGGGAGGGTACTGGAGCACTGGAACAGGCTGCCCAGGGAAGTTGTGGAGTCTCCTTCTCTGGAGACATTCAAGACCCGCCTGGCTGTGTTCCTGTGAGACTTGGTCTGGGTGATCTTGCTGTGGCAGGGGGGTTGGACTAGATGATCTTTCAAGGTCCTTTCCGATCCCTAATGATTCTAGCATTCTATGGCTGGCTACAGCCATTCAAAGAGTAAATGAGGTGAAGGGACAGTTGTGGTGAAATGCTGCTCTTAGAAGTGATGTGGTTGTGCAGCTTGTATAGAGCACACTCAGTCTGTTCCCAGATATTTTTATTATCAAAAAGTACTGAACTCTTTAGATAATTTTAGTTTCCAATGCTTTTAACGTTCTGTGTAATCTCAGAGATGGAAATTCTGCCGCGAGCAGACGGTTGCATTATGGATATTGTGGCAGTGTCTTTCCTTCCTTCCTTCCTGTACGAGCTCCTGAGCAGATTAGAACTCACTTTAACTGATACACGGAAAAGTTCAGCTGTCGGAATTAGCAAAGAAGATGAGGAGGAAAACAGGCCATCAACGTCAGGAAATGCAGAAGGGAACTCTTATTCCAAGATAGAGCAGGTACAGCTATCTGGAGTCTGGGCCTGTGATATATTTAAATAAAACCCATTCAAAGCCTACCACCTGCACAGCAATATGGCACGAAATAGCTCCCTGCGCTTGATTATATCACATTACTCTTCTTCTGAGCGGCTGAGACTGCCAACTGTAGAATCCACTGTGTGGAAGGAAAACTACAGTGAACTTGACAATTACTTCCAGAGATTGCTTCCGTCCTAGAAAATATTCACTGGCTCTCTAAAAAAAAGCCAGGGGTTCCCCCTTTGTGTTCTAAATCCCTTTTTTATTATTTCAGCTGTCTTCGGACAAAGGGAGGGGAAAACAGTGACCGCAGAGAGATCAAGAGTACATCTTTGACATTGTTTAGTGAGAAAATACTGACTCTCATTGAATTGCCCTGCTAATGCAGAGCAGGCACTGTTTTAGTTCATTCCAGTTTGGGTTTTTTTGAGGGGGTCCCAAAAGATGAAAGCAGGGCAGGTGAGTCTTGGGTTATGCTGTTCCTTACATGAGTGTTGCAGATGGTTGCTGCTCCGGGGGAGGAACGAAGGGAATGTGACAAATGTGGTCCTTCTGCAAACAGCCTGTCTTGCGTGCTTTTCTGCTCTACTTGTGCCGATGTTCCCCTTCCTTGTTAATGGAACGGCATTTCATCCAGCAGAATGGATCAATCAGCCTCTGTTTGCATCACTGCCGAGGCTGTGGGTCTCGTCTACCTCATAAAATTGCTTTAATGGTCAAATTAAACTTTTGAACTGCTCTACAGCTGCAAGCCACTGGTGTTTGGCACTGTCTGCAGCACTGCTTCAGAGGATGCTCTGAGGACTCTTGGGAGGGTTAGATTGGACATTAGGAAAAAAATCTTCTCTGACAGAGTGGTCAGGGGTTGCAACAGGCTGCCCAGGGATGGGGTGGAGTCACCATCTCTGGAGGTGTTCAAAAAACCTATAGATGTGGCACCAGGGAACATGGTTGGGTGGGCAGGGTGGGGTTGGGTTGATGGTTGGGCTTGGTGGTCTTGGAATGATTCTGTGACTCCAGCACTGCTCCTTACAAAGGCAGCTGAACGCAGGTGATGGAGAGCACAAGGTTCAGACATTTTAGACAGGAAGCAAATTTCCCTGTAAAGCTGAACTGTGTGAGTGATGATTGAAAACGGCAACTCCAGCTCATGCCTCGGCGCTAGGTGCCATGGAAGTTGCTGATGCATTGATTTCACTTTAATTTGTGTTTTTAGAGCTGAAGGGTATTTCCAGTTCAACCAGTTACAGGCAGGTGATTATCAGTTCCACGAAACTATTTGCTGCAGAGATCTGAAAATGACAAAACACTGTATGCTGCCACTGCAGCCGCGTGGACTGCAATGTGCTGCAGCATTTCAGAGTGATTGTGTTTTCATTTTTGGAAATGATAAAGTAGTTGTTTCGGAGGAAGGAAGACAGATGTCTCAGCTGGCTTATCTAGAAAACCCTGCTGTTTCTCTCAGCCGTGACCTTTACCTAGGTCATCTTCTCTTTCTCACTACTCAGCTAGATCATTATGATGGGCAGCAGCCTGACATCCACTTGAAATGGATTCAAAATCCAGCCCAAGCTGTTTTTGTGGATAGAAGAAAGTAAAAACGCTTCTAGTCCTCTTCTGATTGTCAGGATGCTAAGGCTATAATTCAAGTCATTAGGCTTAGTCTATAAAGCCCTTCGTAATCCAAGTCTTAAGAGTCTGAAAGGTCACTTGTGGTCCAATAATCCTGAATAGTAAATGTGATGAGCTAGTGGTGACTGTCTTGATCCCACAGTACCTCTTAAAATAAACGCTCGTCTCTGTCCCAAACACATATGCACGTTATTCCAACGTGATCCAGGAGGCTCAGCAAAGAACAAGCAGCTTGACTCCTGCACCACGTCACGCAATGCTGATTGTTTTTTTAATTATTCTATTATCTGGACTGAAGGAATAGATGGGAGGATGCTCAAGGTTTCAGAGACACACCCTTCTGTGTCTCCACGGCCCAGTGGAGACACTTCTGCTGCAGATTGCTCATCTCCAAGAATCCCCCAAATCCTCCCCAAAATCTGCCAGTGCAGCTGCTCATGTAAATAAGATGAGCAGTGGTGGCTTAGATGGCAGGAACAGCAGGGCTTTGCTCATCCCCCGGCCCTGACCCCACTGTCACAGATCATTCTTACAGGGAGCGTTCACACAAGTTACGGGGACAGATCTGGCAGAACGCAGATAAATGTTGCCCAGTGGGACCAGCTTCCAGGGATCCAAAAGGCAGTGGCTTTGCAGAGCAGCCCAGGAAGGGGGTTTGGTGCCTTGCTGCGCAGGACACTTGCTTGGAAAGAGTCCTGGGGTGGCTTTGTGAGAGGAAAGGACCAGTGGCAGTGTGGCAAACCTGGAGGATGCAGATGTGGACTGATGGGATAACTTTCAGCACTGGATCCACATGAGATTGAGCAGCTGCTTTGCTATGTAGCAGCTGGGAGGCTCAGTCCTTTATCCAGCTATCAGGAAGATAGCAGAATGGTAAAGAAAGGGAGGACAGGGAACATTCACAATGTCACCTGGTGCTAGGCCAAGGAGCAGTGGGTGCAAGCTGGAACAGAGGAGATTCCATACAAATATCAGAAGGAACTTCTTCCCAGGGAGGGTAACGGAGCAGTGGACCAGGCTGCCCAGGGGGGTTGTGGAGTCTCCTTCTCTGGAGACGTTCAAGACCCACCTGCATGTGTTCCTGTGTGACTTGGTCTAGGTGATCCTGCTGTGGCAGGGGGGTTGGACTGGATGATTATTTGAGGGCCCGTTCCGATCCCTAATGAATCTATGACTCTACGATTTACCCATTTCTGGGACTGATAGTAGCACCCCCCTTTTTTTTTGTACCGGACACCCCTTTTCATCCACATTTTTGTGCTGAAGGGGGTTGACACCAGCTGGGAGGAGGACTGGATGACTTTGGTTTTCCATTTTTAGTATCTCCTTGCTTTTCAATTTGTTCAGTATTTGGAGTGATTTCATCTTTATATTGTGTCTGTTACGGGGTGCTCTGGATATGGTTAGTTTTGTGCCCCGGAGGGCCCACATTTCCATTCCATATTAATATCTAACTTCTATTAACACGGCACATGCATAAAGGAGCAGGGAATAGCTAAACTGTACTTAAATACCTGTGACCTCTTGGCTTTTCTGTACAGAATGGTTATTAAGACTTTGTCCTTGCTGTGTTTCATCAGAGGATGCTGCCACACAGGGCGTAGCTGGGGAGGTCTGATCATCCCTTTATTACAGAGGGGAGAAACAGAGGGAAAGAGATTAAAAGATTTGCCAGCAACACAGAGCAATCAGTGGCTGTGCTGAAAATAGAAACCAGGCTCCTGCTTTCCATTCCCCAAATCTGGCCTCTAGACAACACGACTATATGAAAAATGTAAATGCAAATATAGGAAATATTTCCTTTTTCAAATCTTCCCTGCTAACGGTTTGTGTCCTTTTGACTCTGCTTCACACAGCAAGCTGGCAGCACTCACGTCAAGGACTCGGCAGCCAGCTGGGCTGCGCTCACTGAACACAGCAAAGGAAACCGGGCTGAGCCACCAAAACCTCAGAGTGACCAAGAAGCTCATGGTGGAAGGTGGGAGGAGGCTTGTGTCTATTTTGAGACAGCAAAGAATTCAGTAGCTGGAGGCTGCTGTTCAGAATGCTTTGATTACTGTATTTAGGGAAGCCCAAAGTGATACTGTTGAGTCAGCCAGCCTCTCAGCCTTTGTATTCTAGAAAATACTCTCTCTTACAACGTCCTGGAGACACGGCACTGGGAGCTTAAGGACACGCAGGCATTTTAATTGTTTGGTATCAGGTTTGCAGGTGATGGGTAACTCAAACACAACTCCGGTTCTAAACACATAACCAGAAGGGAGTAGTGACCGGGGTACAGCCCAGCTGCAGGGCCTCTTGCTCTTCAAGCCAGAGATGCTGGCAACACCATTACTGGTCTCATTCCTTTGGGTTTGACCCAGCCTTTTTTCTGTTCCCATATTGTTCCTCTGCGCTGTAAACAGGGCTGATGATCAAAAAAATAAAAATAGCACACGCAGGCAACCCAACCCAACAGCCAGAGTAAACTTCATGGGAGAAACCAGATTTAGAAGTGCAGCCCTGAGTCACGCCAAAGGGAGTCCATGCTAACAGCTGTTTTAAGAAGCAAGTAGAAAGCAGTGTCCTTGTAAAGCCACTGCTGTGCTTGTTACACGGCCGCATCACTACAAATACTGCCAGTCTCACTCTTGCACTTGTCTTCGCTGGAGTAGGGTGTGAGATGCGGCTGCGCTTGTTCAGAGATCACCTGTGGAGCTGGTGACAGCAGCTCACAGCTCACCTCTGTGTCCAGCATGCCAAAGGATCATAAAATCATAGAATCACTAGAGATCGGAAGGGACCTTGAAAGATCATCCAGTCCAATCCCCCTGCCACAACAAAATCATAGGAATGACCTCTCGTGGTGCACAGGTTTGGGGTTATTGCCCACCAAACCTGCACAGATGTGCTCAGCTTTGGTTGTGGGGTGAGATAAACGCTTGGGCATCCTTGCAAATTTTGTTTGAGATTACATTGGGCTCTTTGGTACAAAAGGGAGACTACTTGCAAGTCCTTCACAGTCACTTAGAAGATTTTACTCCAACATCTAGAGTGCATTTTCACACCTATACAATCACAGTGCTGGAGTTGTACTGACTGCTTCCTGTTTCACTATTTTAGTGGCTGGGAACAGCCTGTTCAACAGAAGAAGGGAACTGTTGGAGTGAGTGCAGAGGAGGCCACAAAAATGGTCAAAGGGCTGGAGCACCTTTGCTATGAGGGAAGAAAAGAATCTGGGGGGACCATATAGCTGCCTTCCAGTACCTGCAGGAAGGCTGGAGAAGGATTTTTCACAATAAAGGAATCTAGAGACAGGACAAGGGAAAATGGTTTTAAACTGAAGGAGAGGAGATGTTAGGAAGAAGTTCTTCAGTGCAAGGGTGGAGAGACTCTGGAATCGATTGCCTGGAGAGGCTGTGGCTGTCCCCTCCCTGGAGGTGCCCAAGGCCAGATTGGATGGAGCCTTGAGCAGCCAAGTCCGGTTGAGAGGCTTCGCTGCCCGTGGTGGGGGGTGGAGTGAATGATCTCTAAGGTCCCTTCCAACCTGAGCCACTCTCTGATTCAGAAAAGATCTTTTGTGCCGTTTTCATGCTTGTAATTGATATTATAGCAAGGAAAAAAGTGAGTTTCATTAGCAAAGCTGTTGCTTTTCCCCTGGCTTAGGAGTGCAGAAGTTTCGCTGGTGAAGCCTGACGGTGAGGCAGTTCTCAGTGCTCAGCCAGCAGCTTGTGAGTTTTGTGAGGTTCATAGCACCATAACCACCGGTGCTGGGTTTTTTACTGGTTCAAGACCATATGTCTCTGACCTAATTAGACTTTTACTGGCTAAAGGTTTATGGAGCAAACCTCTAAGGATTTTTCTGCCTGGTTCCTGAAGAATTGCTGGCAGCGGGGAAATGAGTCCAGCCCGTGCTGTTATCCTCCTTTACACCGGGCAAGTGCCTCGTTCAGTTATGCAGGGTGGTAACAGTCCAGGCTGTTAACCTGGTCAAATACAGCTACATTTTAACTGAAAATGCCTGATTGGGTTAAATATTAATCCATAAACTCAAAAGGAGCACGGTGCCCCTTTGGCTGGTGATGCGGAACAGTTATGTGTTAGCATTTCCGAACCCCACAATTTGCAAATACCTAAGATGCTTCCAGGGGACATCTGGGTTCATTTCAAACAGCTATCAAATGGACATGGGCTCATTTTTCAGCTCTGACACAGGTTTAGAAACACAGACTGGATTCTGCAACTGCAAGTCATGTTTTGAGTGCTCCATGGGTGATAAAGCATCCAGATTGTGATGAATTATTGTATTATCTGCTGGGGACACCTTTCGGTGTCACTGCTTTGGTAGTGATGACTGTGATTCTGCTCATGTTTCTGTCAGTGTCTCATGCGGCCTTTGAGCTAACCTCTTCCCTTCTCCATCACGGTTTTCCTTCTATAAACCAGGGATAGTGGCATTTCTTTAGCTGGAGTGCACTCCACGTTCAAGAGAAGGGTAAAGTGCTGGGGAACAGCATCCTGAAATGAGTGATGGACCCCAGGAAGTGAGAAATATATGATGGGATGTTTTAAAAGACAATCAACACAGGACTGTAGAAGCTTTTATCCCACTTAACACCATTTAAGCACTATGACCTTCCTCTGACAAATGCCTGGCCTGCAGCTCTGAGCAGAAAACCCCACAGCTCTCTAAACCCAGTGCCCTGAGCTCTGTTGGGAGACCCAAGTTCACCACAGGCAGCTCCAACCTGGAAGGCAAAGCTCACACATGGCTTAATGAATTAGAAGCACTTGCTGGTTTCAGGGTCAGCAACACTTTGGCTGTGCAAGGTGCAGAGGGGTTTGCGACAGAGCTTGCTTGGTGTCCCGCTGCATCGGGCTGTCACGGCTGTCGGCACGTGTTAATGAGCTGAAGAGAAAGGGCTGAGGCAACTTGTGCCATTTCAGAGGGCTCTTCAGGGTAACATTCAAAACACAGCTCTCAGGAAAAATAAATGGAGAGAGGCTTTGTTTTCTCCAGTAGCTCTCTACAAGCTGTGCAGCAGAGACAGTGCTCCTCAGGCCACCCACACCAGAGGGCTGCTAGATCCTTCCTGGCTGATCTGCACTCCACAGGCTTCCCAGGCACTCTCCTGTGAGCTTGAGGGGTCTGTGTGGAGATGAGGAGGAAAAGCCCACTTGAGGGGATTCCTGGTGCTTAGAAGATTGCAACCTGGGCACCTGACCCTTGCCAACAGGCAAGGGTGCCTGTTGTTTGCTGTTTAGCAACAGGACAGGGGAGGTGGGAGGTTTCTCCTGCCTGTGATTTCAGATTTGCTTTGGAAAAGCTGCCAGTCTCCCACTCTGTCAATGCCAGGAGGGCAGTGGTTTTGTGAGGTGTGTCCCAGGCTGGGACTGGGCCACGTGCGCAGCAGAGGTGGCTGTTCCTGCAGTGCTGGGGACAGCAGGTGGCTTTGCCTCCCAGGCTCAGGTTCAGATGTGCAGAGCTTTCTGTGCAGGTGGATGCCATGCAGGGAGGGCAGGGCTCATGGGTGCCATGAGGCAGCAGATTGTTTTGTAGGGGAAGAAAAGGGGGAGAGAGGAGCTGAAATTTTCGTGCAGAAACAAAGAAGCTACAGAAGACTTTATCTTAGATATGTTGTGCCTGTGTGTAATTAAGGACTAGCTAAAACCGGGGACTGAAGCTGCAGGGATCAGGGGCTGATTAATGGGATGAGAACTCCAAGGAAGAAGAATTGAAACAGCACAGCAAATGCTGCTTCAAAATGGGTTCCTGTCAGGTTTGCCAGTGGTGCTGGGGAAGGAGGAGCCCAGTGCAAGGATGAAGAGCAAACCCTGAAGCCTAGAAAAGGGTAAAAGGTCTAACAGCACAGTTTCTGCCAGCAGAGACCAAATATCTCTGCCCAGTGCTCATCAGGTAAAGCGACTTCAGACTGGAGCTGCCAAGTCTGCTAAAGGAGGGGATGGACCCTTCGCCTCTGCTGCGAGGTCATGCCATTGCACTCCCCTTGAAAAACATTCTGGAATCAAAGAAGTGGGCAGCCTGGCTTGGGACTGAGATTTTTTCTCTTACACAGAAATTAAATTCTTCCCTGAGACCAGAAGCCCAGAGGGAACATGAACTTTTTGGTGCCGCCCAACTATGGGAGAGGCTGGGGTTCATGCTGGCTTGTGATAGAGCCTGTGCTGTGGGGCTGGAGAGCTTGTCCCAGTGTGCTCTGAGGGTGCCTGCTCTGTGCTCATGAAGAACACAATGCTTCTCACAACTGCCAGGTGATGCTTAGGAGACAGGTTTATCTGCCTGATAAATGCAGCCCTGAACACTGCAGTGCAAGATTTTGAAGACTCCCACTCCTGATGGCTGCAGGAGCTGGACTGCAGCGCTGGGCTGTTCCTGGGGCCCCTTGAGCGCAAAGCTACAGCAGGACACATGCAGCATTTGTGATGATCACTGTCTGGTTGTTAACACCAGCTACACACTGCTGGCTTCAAGAGCAGGAGCAGCAAAGGAGACTTCAGATTCTGGTCTCCAGTCCTGTTTCTCCAAGAGTGTCTGATGTGTGATCTCCAAATAATTATAGAGAGCCCAAGGAATGACTTTCTCTCCCAAGTACCAACCCAAGGGTGGCTCAGTCCAGGGGCACTCTGTGTAAGGGCTTTGCTTGTTCAGCTTCCCTTTCCATAATTTCCTCTGTAGTTTGTGGCATGACCCTGCCCTGACAGAGCAGCTTGGAGGTTTTGTTTTTTCCAGAGAGATCATTTACCTCTGGATAAAGATTAATTTCCATTTTAATTTTTAACTTGAATCTCTCAGGTGAAAATGTTTTTGCAGGCCATCTAAGATGCTGTTATCTTTGCCCAGCGTTGCCTCTTTCACGGGTTGCTTCACGCTGCTGGTAATGAGTAACCGCTCCTCTGGCCAGGCTGGTTGTGTAAGAAGAGGGGCTTGATGCTTCCGTGCTCCTTTCTCTGTGAGAGTCAGGAAGACACCTCTTGGTGTCACAGTGACATCTCTCTGCCTCTTGCTTTGGGTTATTCTCATGATGTGAGAGGATGCTATTCTTACACCGTGCCCTGCTTACCTCCTGGCCGCCTGCAGCCCCAAAGACCTCCCAGAGAGGTCTACAGTGAAAGGGTAGGAGCAGAGTCAGCCCCAGGGGAGCGGGGTTTGGGGGCACAAGGGCTGCATTCACAGCCCAGCCCTGACACACACCCTGGGGCCATCCTGAGGCACAGCACTGCTCCCCACTCCTCAAAGCCACATAGACAAGTCATTGTCCAAGCAGGGACCCGAACGCATAAATCCAGACTCCCAGTCTCCTGCTTTTACCACAGATGCTGTTGTTTGTAATACAAGAGGGTTTGGGAAGGATGGACGGTTCCTGGGCAGTGCATGGTCTGAGAGAGGACTGGGTATGAGCTAAGATCATGTCTTGTCCAGTCTGGCTGTGACCTGCCCGGGGTGGATGGGAGGGTCCAGGATGGAATGGGCACTGTGTCCAGAGTCCATGTGAGCCTTGCTGCACCTCAGAACAGTCCCAAAGCATCCTCAGGGCTGATACTATCTCACAGCACAGGATGGATCAGTACAAATCCTTGTGATCTGAAAGGGCTGAAAAACCAAAGATTTCTGCCAAATGCCTCTCCTCTTCCTACCTGCTGCTCGAATTGCTTGTGAGATCAGGGTACGTTACGCAAGTTTCCGCAGTAGGCGATGCTGCAACTGATGTGTTGTCTTAACAAATGAGTGAAATAGGAATAGAAATAGAAATTAGGGATCAGAAGGAACCTCGAAAGATCATCGAGTCCAATCCCCCTGCCACAACAAAATCACCTAGACCAAGTCACACAGGAACACATCCAGACAGGTCTGGAACATCTCCAGAGAAGGAGACTCCACAACTTCCCTGGGCAGCCTGTTCCAGTGCTCTGGTACCCTCCCTAGGAAGGAGTTTCTGCTGATATTGATATGGAACCTCCTCTGTTCCAGCTTGCACCCATTGCCCCTTGTCCTATCACCAGATGACCTTGAGAAGAGCCTGGCTCCATCCTCCTGACACCTACCCCTGACATATTTATAGACATTAATGCGGTCACCCCTCAGCCTCCTCTTCTCCAAGCTCAAGAGACCCAGCTCCCTCAGCCTTTTCTCCTAAGGGAGGTGCTCTACTTCCTTCATCATCTTCGTTGCTCTATGCTGGACACCCTCTAGCAGCTCTGTATCCTTCTTGAACTGCAGGGCCCAGAACTGGACAAAATACTGCAGATGCGGTCTCGCTAGTGCTGAGTAGAGGGGGAGAAGAACCTCTCTCAATCTGCTAACCACCCCCTTCTGATCCCCCCCAGGATGCTGTTGGCCCTCTTGGCCATAAGAGCACCTTGCAGGCTCATAGTCATCCTGCTGTTCTCTAAGATCCCCAGGTCCCTCTCTTCTCCACTGCTCTCCAGCAGGTCAGTCCCCACCCTATCCTGGTCCCTGGGGTTGTTCTTGCCCAGATGCCAGACTCTACACTGACCCTTGTTGTCCCTCATTCCGTTTCTCTCTGCCCAGCTCTCCAGCCTGTCCAGGTCTCGCTGAATGGCAGCACAGTCTGCTGGGGGGTTGGCAACACCACCCAGCTTTGTGTTATCAGCAAACTTGCTCCTGTGCGTGTTTGGGAGATTTTTATTTTCATAAATAAACCACGTCTGTCTACACTGCTGAAGCACCTCCTAGACTCTGCCTGGGCTACCTGTTTGCTTTGGTACTGGGGCTTTGGAGCTTCCTCTGGCTTACATTGCCAGAACTGGTCTCCTTGTATGGGACACCAGGCTCATCTCATGGTAACTTTATGCAGTTCCAACTCTGTTGCTCTCAGGCAAGTCTTAATTCCTTGTAAGGCCTGGCAGAACTGTGTCTGTGAAACTCCAGAGAGCTCCTGCTATCTCAGATCTCGCTATAAAGTCCTGCTGTGCAGAGGCTTGAAAACTGTGGGGTAGCAGAAATAAAAGGTAGAGTGCGGTACTGCCATAATTTTCTAAGGCAAATTGAAAGAGCAGTGATTTCTTCTATCTTCATGTGTCCTTTCATGCTGAATCACATTCTATACCCCACTGCATTAATTACAGCTAAGCTTTTAGTTCGCCTTTTATAATAAATAAGGACACCTCTGCTCTTCCATCCTCTTGTGGTGGCCTGCAGTGTGACAGCCTGCCTGATCAGCAGCTGCCGATAGCTACCTAGGAGATCTCAGTGGTGATTTTATGCTGCTGGTGGTGTCCAAAGATCCTGCCTCTTTAACCCAAGAGGCCAACCAGCTCAGAAAAACAATTTTATAGTTGTTGGGTTCAGCAGACCAGTGCTTATTTGCTCGGATTCCTCTTTCATTTCATTGTCTCAAGGCTTTTCATGTGGTGCCCCTCCATCCCGTCTGGCCACAGGAGGAGAGAAGGCAATTCTTCAGCACAACATTCTGCTTCCACCGATGAATTCCATGCTCTGTTTGTCTCTCCCAGATTCAGAAAAATACACCCTGTGAGCCCCGGCCATTGAGGTTTTCAGAAGGAGGAGATGCTAAGGGCCGACGAGACAGTAAGGGATGCCCTGCTGAACACAGTGGACACGCTAGCTACACCCACCTTCTGTCACATCCAACATGGGCATGGTCCAGGCAGGCTGGAAAGAGAAGGATGTGCTTGCTGTGCTGTTTCTGAAATGCTTTGCTTCGGTTGCAACAGTATGTAAGAGCCCTGATCGCGATCAGCTCTTATCCTCCAAGGCTACTTCTTGTGGGGCTGGAGGGCGAAAAACCAAAGTTCTTTGTTTTCTTAAGAGAAATACTGCTGGGGATCTTCCCGCTTGCTCTGTCAGCTTCTTTGCTCAGGTGGTACTTGGGTAGTAGTTCAGGGGGATGTTTGTTGGGGTTTTTTTGCAGCGTAGAGGGAAGGAAATCCTTTTTCGCAGCGTGAAGGCTGAGGTTCTTATGCAGTCTCTTCTCTGCAGTTGCTGTAGTTGTGCAGACACAGCATGGATCACACATGACGCGTGATAGAGGCTGCGAGAACTGGCGGGCGTGCAACAGCACAGGCGCTTTGTACCTCTGACAATTACTTCTGTAAACAGATATTTGGCCTGTTTCTGAATTGCACGCAGAAGAGTAATGCATTGCCCATGACTAGACACTGAAAAACAATGCGGGGACTAATCCAGGGCTGTAAGGAAAAGATATGATGACCTAATGTGTATATAATGCATACAGCCTGTGGGTGGGTTTTTTTCATCTTCTTTTTAAGCATGAGGCCCAGTGTGAGGATGGGTTCACCGCACAGCTTTCCCTAGTGCTGCATGAAGAGGTAGAATGTGTTTAGCTCTGGAAGCCTTCCTGGGAAGGGAGATCTTCTTCTAACACCCCTATGCTGATCCATAGCCAGCTGGGAGCAAAGGCGCCTTCCTGCCACCCCTCCTTGTCCCCCTGCACAATATACGATTTGATCATGTTCTAAAAACCAAGCTGTTCAGTGAATTCATTTGTCCTGTTGAAGACAGGGATGAAGCGGTGTTGTCTGCTCTGAGCCTTGCTCTCTGGAACAGCTGGGTCATTTTTCTGAGGCAAACAATGCAGCCTGAGACAAACACCATGCATAGAGCTTTCTGCTGTGTATGGCTGCAAAGAGATCAAGCTATGAACAAGGCAAACACAGAGCTTTGGGGTGAACAGCACCAGACTGTTCAAAATACCATCTCCTGTCCTTCTGAACCTACCTAGGGTTGTGCTTTCTCAAGCTGGTCTCTCAGAGATCCCCACAGTCCTCTCCCAGGCAGACTCTACCAGGGTGCAAAATACCTGACCTGCCTGGCTCTGCTTTTGACTTTTCTGAGCCAGGAACTCTTCTTAAATTTAATCTTCAATCACGCAAACTTGAGCATCAGTTGCTCAAGGTGTAATAATGAAACCCTCATCAGAAAAGCTGTTAAAAAAAGATGCTGATGAATCTATTACCCAAAGGAGAGCTGTTTACGATAGTTATCATTTACAACAGTACAACCTCCTTTTTCTTTTAATCTCAGCAGCAGCTTTAGTTTAGAAAGCAGCCGAAGTTATGACCAGTTAACTGGAGTAGGAGATCCATGAATCTTATTCTGCATCCCGTTTATTTAGAACACTGAGGAGTGGTGTAAATAACCCCCTACCCATAAAGCACAACTGTTTATTGTGCTGTGAAATTTAACGGTGCCGAGAAGCGAGGGTAATTGATTTATAATTCATGTCAAAGTTAAAACTTATGATGTAGCAGCTCTAAAACGTATTTGGTCTTCCTAAACATTTGGGGGGTTCTTTGCCTGATGCTTTATCTTTTTGCTTTATTGCCTCTTTAAAAATGTAATTTGTTTCATGAGTTTGCTATCACTTTTCCTTAATTGTATTTTTTTAATTTGTGTTTCTGGGCCCTGTCTAGACGGGTCTGATGGACTCCATTCCTTTCTGTAGAGAAGAAGCATTTCCGTGCACTACAATTTTTTTAGTTGCTAAAAAAGGGAGACTCCATCACATGCCATTTGGTTCCACACAGAAGCGATCTCTCCTTTGTGATGCTTGGGGTAATGGCTGAATTCAAGTCTTTCTCTTGTGATTCTTGCTTTATTTTTAGTTGTTTAATTTCTAGCCTTCCCTTGGATTGCTTCTCAAACCTCACAAGAGGACTCTGGAAAAAGACAGAAGAGGTGCGTGTGGTCTTAAAGAAATGCAAGTGCAAAGGAAGCATCGATGAGAACAACCTGACAGCTAGAGTGATGCACTGGATTTCAAACAAGAGGGCTGGGTGTCAAGAAGAGACAACCTCTTTTCACTTGGGCCCTGTGAGAGGACAAGGGGCAACGAGTGTAAGTTGGAGCACAGGAACTTCCACCTCAACATGAGGTTTTAAGACCAGTCTGGATGCGTTCCTATGTAACCTGCCTTAGGTTCTGTGATCCTGCTCAAGCAGGGGGGTTGGACTCGATGACCTCTGGAGGTCCCTTCCAACCCCTAATGATCTGTGTATCAGTGTAAGGTGAGTCTTGCAGAAATTCTTACTCTCTTTGTCCATCCAACAGGAATGGTGGTATAGGAGTACAGCAATGAAGGATTAGTCTATTTCCCTTTTTCTCCGAGTGTTTGCACCCAGATACCTGAGATGAGTGAGGGACAGGACAGGTACTTGGGCTTGATGTCTCATGCCATGCCAAAGGACCTGGCACCCACCCAGACAAACTCCAAGACTCACAGGCAGTGAAGGTGCTGTCCTGCACCCACCATCAATTTTCCAGCTCCTCAGGATCCATGGGCAGGGGACTGAAGCCCTGAGTTGATCAGATAAGCACTGCCATGTCACATGCTGTTGAAGAATCAATGCATTTGTCTGGTGAGTTCATTTTGGGGGGGTCAAAATCTGCTGTGTGAAAATATTTCCACGAATAAGTGAAGCATTTCTGTAATAGCCTGTCATAGAATCACTGGCTGTGTTGGCTTGGAAGGCACCTGCAAAGGTCATCTAGTCCAACTCCCCTACAACAAGAAGGGACATCTCTAACTAGAACAGATTGCTCAGAGTCTCATCCAACTTGACCTCGAATGTCTCCAGAGATGAGGCCTCCATCATCTTTCTGGGCAACCTGTTTTAGGGATCCCCCAGCCTCAGATTTGCCATCATTTTTCCTGATATCCAACATAAATCTACCTTTTTCCAGCTTAAAACCATTCCCGTCATCCCATTGTTTCCTGCTCTTGTGATCAGTCTTCCCCAGCCTTCTGACAGGACCCTTTCAGGGACTGGTAGGTTACTAGAAGGTCCCCTTGGAGTTTTCTCCATTTTAGGCTGAACAGCCCCAATTCTCTCAGCCTGTCCTCATAAGAGAGGCATTCCAGCCCTCTGCCAGTGTGGTTCATCGCAGCACTTGCAGTGCACATGTATCCAACTGTAATGTCTCTGAAGATGAGGTTGTCTGTCCTAGTTCTCCCTGTTCTCATGCTTACAGCAGGGATTTTTCTCTTTTCCTAAAGGAGCAAAATAAAAGCAATCCACTTTCTCGTGATGCGAAGGGTTTGGCCTCTGTGCTTGACCTGCTCGTGGCCAGCATGAGATGACATCCATGACATTGCAATGGGCCATGCTGCTGCTGCTGCTCAAGCACCCCAAGATTCCAAGTAAGACACCTTTATGGTTTTGCTTTTTCCATTTAGGGCACTGAAGTGCTCTGCAGTCACTTCATAGGTGATGCTTACTTGTAAAATCTTGGTGGCCTCACATACTTCCTACATCCGAACAGCAGCTGGGTTCTTGGTCTGAAATGCTGAGAAAAGTTGATGATGGGCTGCAGGCGGGGCGGTTGAGCCAGTGTCCCACAAAGCGTTAGAGCTACTTAACCCCTTGTAGGGATTGTATTTGGCTGTAGGAGAGGGAAGAGAAGACTCCTCCTGTTCCTTGCAAGCTGCCTAGTTCTTCTAGGTTGCCGGTAACTGAATGGAGTGTGTGTCCTTGCTGGCAGGTGGAGGGAGTTGGGCTGGGGGTGCATAAAGCCTGTAGGCTTGGCTCTGCCTTCCTCTTGCTGCCTGGATTTACAGCTGGTCCCAGTTACGGACTGTGGGGCTATGCTGTCTGTGCCTCAGAGGGATCGCGGTGCCATCTCGTGGCTAAAAGAAAATAGAAATTAGATTCTGCGCAACGCTTCTTCCTCTGGCCAGTGTGCGCAGGGGGCTGCAGCTACAGAGCAGCTCTTGTCTTACAGAGCTGCACAGCTGATGCAGTCTTTCCCCTGTTCATTGCCCCTCTGAGTAATGCAGCCCCTAGGCCAAGCCTGGTGCAGCACTGGGGGATTGTAGGCTGTGCTGTGGGACATGCTGCCTGGCCAGCTGCATGTGGCACAAGCCACAGGCATGAGCTGGACATGTGTGGGTCTTTCTTCAAGAGCCAAGCCACCTGTCCTGTCTTTTTTACCTTCCATTGAGGTCAGTGTGTCACAAGCTGCAAACGTGTTTTGCAGGTAGAGAGAAGATCCTTGGGGTCACTGAGGAACTTGGAAATGGTATTTCCACCCCTGACAGCCAGTGTTCTCTGGCAGATAAATAGGTAGCTGAGTTATAATCAACATTCTGCCATCATTTGTCCAAACAGATGAATGGGAAGCAGACACTTTGTTTTGTGGAGATACGTTCAGTGAGCAGGGTAAGTGGTTGCTTCCATCCCTCTGCTAACACAAGCATCAGTAGGATGCTCTTTTAAAAGGAGCCAAAGAAACCTGTGTTTCTTGAGTGTTTGCACCTGGTAGCTCACGGTTCTTGTCGAGGCATGGGCATTGCATAGTCTGCTCAAGCTGTATGCAGCCAGCTCTGCTCCAGGCTCTGCTCTGCTCTGCCTGATGGACAGTGCCAGTGCAGCTGATGTCCAACTGAGGCAGGTACTGAAGACAGCTGTGCCAGGTAGGAAGGGATCCATCTTTCTTTTGAAGCCAAGATCCCATGGTAAGGGGTCAGGACTGAGGTCCCACCAGTGAGTTTGTGCAGATTTGAATCCAGCCCATGTTTGTCCCCCAGAGCAGTAGACAGTTGTCTTTTGAGTTCCTATTACTTTTGGAGGTGCCTAGAGCAGGAGCCGTCCTGGCCCCTCCAAAGCCAAAGGCAAAAGTCTTTTCAATCTAGCAAGGCTAGCACTTCCTTCATTGAGTTGGTATGTGGCTGCTCCTCCATTGCTTTACCTATCTGTTCCCTGAAGAAGACCCTATCCTGCTACCACCGCTCCTCAAGTGTGACACCATCAGCAGGTGATGCGTATGGAGAGCAAGAACTGAGAGGCTCAGAATCCAAGGCACTGAACAGAGGAACACCAGCATCAGGGAAGCAACCTTCCATTCAGCCTCTACAACCAAGAATCAAAGGCATACAAGTGGAAGCCAGATCTTTCCTCAGCACTGACTCGTATCCCATCTGCAGATATGGAGGGTCTCTCGTTGAGCTGTTTTTAGTAGGCTGGTGGCAAGCAGAACCTCTAACCTACAAAACACAAGTAAAATTTACAATATCCATTGCCACTCTGGGCTCGGCAACAACCTTTCATGGCATTTGCATCTCTGGGCAGCAGGAATACGAAATCTAATGAAGTCATGGGACTAAAACTTGAGATGAGGTCCCCATGAAGGGGGAAACAAACTGTGCTAAAGCACTTGATAAGCAAATGCATCTGGAGATGTGGCAATTCACAGGCACAGAAACCGAAGCAAAATTGCCTGAACTATGCATCAACTGGAATATGATGGCAGATAAAATTGCTACAGACACGGACAAGAGCCAGACAAAGCTAGAAAGGAAAGGAAAATAAACTAGACCAGGTCTCATCTAACCCCTGATCCCAGTGCTCCTGGTGTGTGTGTGGCATTGCAAGCACTGAAATCAGGCACCATTAGGAGGGAAATGACATAGCTGGTTCTAATGGCCAGACCATCCCAAACATCAGACTGACTGCTGTGGTGGCTCTTAACATTACCCAGGAGGTATGAAGAGAGGAACAGTTCCTACTGAACCAGGTCGTGAAAGACAAAGATGCATGAAACTGAAGATGAGTTTAGTTTATTGTTCTGTATCATTAACCTTTTGACATCAGTTGTGGTACAAATCTCATGTGGCTGCAAACTTAGAAACGTAGATCTTCTTTCATTCAGGCTGTGAAGTGATGTTAAACTTGGTGGTAGCAACACTTGCTTATCTAAACAGCTTTGCAAGTCCTGGGGCATCTTGAAGAGAGAGCACTGTTCCAAGGCAGAGATAACTTCATCCTCCGGTCACATGAATCAGTCAGGGTTTGACTAGCTAGCAGCTGTAGAAAAGTTACAGAGGTACCTATGGATGGTTCAAGTGTGTGACTTGCAGTGTAATTCTGGTGAGGATTTCAGGCAGATTTCAGTGACATGAACCTCACTGCTTTGCCATGGGAGCCTGGGTGTCACACCTGCTGCTCACGAGCTGCATCCCCTTTGCCAGACCACGTCCTTATTGCCTCCATCAGCTCCATGAACAGTCTGTCTTGAGAAGAAGCGTGTCTGCCAACCACCATCATGGTTTGTAATTGATGGTATGTTCCCCTCACAACACAGGAGCAAAGAGGGAGTCAGCAACCTATGGGGCAGATGCAGTGGCAGAGAGCGGTGGAGTGGGGGTGGATGGAAACACTGGGAAGGGGATGTGAAAGAGGGTAATGTGGCTGGATAGGGGAATGGTGAGTCCTAGCACAGCTAAGTTGGGTCTAAGCAGTTTCCCCACTTGGGTTGCGCTTCAGCAAGGCTGCAGTTATTCTCGCAGGACAGCGCAGGTTGCCTGAGGCTGAGGCCTTAGTGTGAACGTTGTTTGGGGGACAGTAAGGTCCAAGTCAGACTCTGAAACTCCTGGCTGGGGTTGAAAAGTAAATGTCTGCAGCAACCCTACAAAGAAGACAAACAGCTCCATCTTGGCGAGGCTTTCTCCAATGCAGTTCCTTCGCCCTGCAGATGAAAACAGCGTGTTTACTTGATGGAAAGGTCCCACTAGAACACTTGCTATGGACTTGTTGGTATCTATGATGTTGTGAATGAAGCAGGGTGAAACCTTGAAACACACTGGAGTGTTTTGGAGCAGCAGGGTTCATCCCTGTTCCTCCTGTCACACTGGCACAGTGTCCCTGCCTGGTCTCCTCTATCCTACAGCTGCCTGCAGCAGTAACTCACAGTCATACTACCTATGCACTTATGATGTACCCTCTCCTCTTTTAGATCTTCCAACCTTCACAGCATCTTTAACATGTTCTCTTTGAAAAGCAGCCTGGTGGACAAATGCCTTCCAAAACAGAGTGGTTTGAAACTCACTGCTCCTGTGGAATTTATCCTAACACCCCACTTCTGGAAAAGACTGTGTTTCTTCTTTCCTACTCCTAGTTTGTGCTGGGTTCTCAGCTCTTGCTTGGTGGTCCCTGTATGGGTGAAGCACTTGGTGGACAGAGAGGACTGGCTCTCTAACATCAGAAGGTACCGCTGAGGGTCTGTTGGAGTGTATTCTGGAATCCTTTCACACCATCCTTTCAGAGGAACAGCTGGAAAGTGTAAAGTTACTTGGGAGGATTTGCAGGATTCTGAGGGAGATCTCCCTTTATAGTATTTATGGGCCCCTGCAGCGTTGGGTTGTGTTAAACTTCCCAGCAAGAGTACTCCTTCCAGCTGTGCCCTCTTGTAATGCCTGCTGCAGCAGCCATGGAGAGCATGGGCTGGGCAGCAGGACTGTCTGGAAATCTGCAGTGTTTGGAAGCACTTAGGGCTGTTGGGAAGGCTCTGTATACGTGCTATTTTTGGTTTTGGGATGGTTCAGAGAAGAGTTTCTGGCATCTTAACAACTGTTCCTACCGTTGGCCCAGCTGGGGTTGCAATGGTTTTGGGATTATGACCGTTCAGGGAAGGAATATTTACTGCATTTTGTAGGTGAAATTAACGAAATGAAAGTTTGTGACTCGACCCACATGACAGCTGCAGGTAGTGTCAGGATGCCAGTGCCCTATCACCTCCTCTAACTATGATGCTGTGCTAAGCAGTACCTAGCCATGAAGACCGTGACAGTATGCAGTGCAGCCCTGTCACATCATCTCTTTGGTTACCTGTGGAGAAGGGCAGGAAAGCCTCTCTCTTTACAAAATTCCCTTCAGCATCAAGGAAGTGGTTGGGGTTGAACTGATGCGGTGTCTCCCATTGTGTCTTATCCAGCAGCACTGAGGTGAGGGATGGGATTACAATTATACCCTGGAAGAAAAGTACATGAAGGAACAAAAGATGGCAAAAGTGTTCTGTGTTGCTTCATTTTGTGGCACAGATTGTGGTGACTTGGAGATTTGCTCCACTTGGGGTAGGTGGAGACCCTGAGGGTTTTATCCCATTAGCCATTAGAGAGAGAAGTCAGTGAGGTTTTCCCAGAATTGCCAGGGAGAGAAGCCAAACCCCACAAAGTGCCGTGAAAACATCAAGCAGAGAGTCAGATCCTGTAAATTCCCTGGCAGATACTTCACTGGGCAGATGGCATCGAGGAGGTAAACCAGGGTCACTTGTGGAGTGAGAAAGTCCTGAGCATGAGAGGGACTGAACTGAGTCTTACCCAGCTCTTTACACTCAACACAGTCACTGGAAAGGAAGAAACTCTTCTGGGGGTGATTTTGGATTACTCTGGACTTCAGTCCTATAGTGCCCTCTAAAGAAAACAAGCTTTAATGGCACTAGCAAAAATAGGGAAGGTGATGTGCTCCTGGGACAGAGCAGTTATTTACCTTGGGAAGGAAGTAGCCCCTGAAGTGGGTGTCAACAGCAGTGCAGCGGGGAACGTGTGGCAGGAGGGTGATAAACCTCTGCACTTCGTGTAGCACCGCGTTGGTAAACGGCATGTTCTTCCGATCCTCATACGTGGCCCAACTTCCAGCTTTGACAGTTCTCCCTATCTCCTCCTGCACCTTTTCTGGAAGGAATAAACCAAAGACATATGCACCGGCAAGGAAGCTAAGTCCCTCCCCGGGTTCAATTTTAAGAAGGAGAGAATTCAGCAGCCTGAGTTTCCTCTCTGTCTTTCTAGCTCAGGCACGTGGACGGGTTGTTTCCCCAACATCATACTTGGTTCTCCACTAATCCTCTCTCCTAGCAAGGCAAAGGGACTACTTTGTTGTGGTTTTGATTGGCATCTCATTACAACAGGAGTTCATAACAGTAAAGAGATGGGATTCAGCTCTCCAGGCAAAAGAGCTTTTGTGGACCTGAGGCCAGGCCTCTCCCCTCCCCTCCCTGTATCAGCCATGCCACGGATGGAGCTTAAGTTAAAGGAGCTCACTTTGAATCTCTGGGTATTTCATCATCAGCAGGATGGCCCACTGGAGTGTTGTGGCTATGGTCTCTGTTCCTGCCATGACCAGGTCGAGTATGGAGGCCATTAAGTTGTCATCGTGGAAGAGACTGTCTTTCTTGCTTTTTTCCTTGGAAAACACAAGTGGTAAGAAAGCTTTCAATACCATCAAACCTGTTTTATTCAGTAAAGCTTGAGTAGTATGGCGCAACTTACAGCACCATTGACTGGGAGCATGTGCTTGTGAACTGGCTGATGTTGAATGTACAGCATTCGTCAAACATGTGAGCACCAAAGAGGTGCAGCACTGTGTGGAGGCTTTGTTTGCCATCCACTTCCACCAAGAAGCAGGCTGAAGCCCAGGGCCAGCAGCTGTTCTCAGCCTCAGCCTCTTAGATTTGGAAAGAGCCTGGTCTTCCTCACATACAGAAGGAGATTCAGCTAATCCTGACTTCAAGGGTCCCCTCCTGCCTAAGGGCAGTTTTGAATCCCCAATGTCCAACGTGACCTTTTGGGGTATTTTTGCAGGGCTTTAGGACTGTACCGTCCCTTCCTCCACACAGCTGGGTAGAATATTTAGTGCTTGAGGTTGGCCAGGATCCAGTTGGAAAGAAATAGAAACTCAGAGCCCAAATATTCCATGTTGAATGAAATCAACAGATGTGTGAAACTGCCAAGACTCTATTAAAGTAAGAGGCAGGGCAGGGCTAGGACTTGTACTGGTGATTTATCATTCAAGTACTGCAAGGGTATAATTCATCTTGGAGCAACAGTATCGTTGATTAATTGATTTGTTGTCTTCAAAAAGAAAGGCAGAGTCAGCTTTCATGTGAATTCATGCATTTACTACTAGGAACAAGCTGCTGATCTCACGTTAGTGCTGCTGTTACAGGAGTGGACTGAGACCGTGGATTTCACATCTTAATTTTGATAGAAAAATCCCTGAAAAAAATGGCACCAACTAAAAGAACCTGATTTCCACTTTTACAATAACAGGAGAGTTCTCAGTAGGTTTACATAACATGAATGCAATCCACTTGGAGCTGCCTGAGCTAGAAAATCTAAAGGAAACACGGCAAGCAATCAACAGAGCCAAGCAGTGAAATACCTCCTGTTGCTTGAATATCAGTGCGTCGATGTAGCTCCTCACGCTGTTCTCGTTTATATCCTCCCTGCTTGCCTTCATGTATTGCCTTAAGATGACGCGCACATCTTCTATTTTCTTCAGCATAATCTTGTGGGTTTTGAAGAGAAATCCCAGGAATGGGTAGAAATTGAAATACTAATGAGGAATTGAAAAAGAGAAGCATTAAGCCTGCAGAAGCATCCGCGCACTGGAACAGCTTCTTCCTAAGGCATGACGTGTCAGATGAGTTTTGTCTTGCAGGAGCACCGTCTTAACATCCCAAGGAATTCCGATGCAGCTTTTCATAAGGATGAGCTTAGCAGCCTTTGAGACTTTACTTAGTACTACCCAGTTTTAAGCATTTCTCTTTGGGAACAGTAACAGCCTGGTTAGCTCCTCAATAGGGCAGAGGCTCTGGTGTGCCAGATTACCAGCCAGTTTATGTTAGTTTGTTCCACCACCAGTTATGAAGGACTGAGAATGATAGTGTGAAGTTAAGCAAAGTTTTCCTGGTGCTCACTGGGATGCCAGCACTGAATGTGTCCCCTCAGGAATTGCAGCAAAGAAAGCCCAGTTGGTGCAATTATGTAGTAAAACCCCCACAAAAATCTATGCAGCTGAAATGCCCATGGTTCAGTTCCCATTTCAGCTCCACACAGAAGTGCAGGGTGGTTCATAAGGGGAAGCTGGCAGGACATTGTAGTGACCCAGGTGGTGCATGGACAAGTGTCCCATTTTAGGTGTAATGGCTGGCTCTGAACATCTGAGCACTGCTGGTTTGTGGGGCTCACAAATGTAACATCCCAGGGTAGAAACATGTCAGTCTGTGGGACACGTCACTTACGTTCAAATATGGAGATCCCAGAAGAATCATAACCTCATCTATGAGTCTCAAGAGAGTGAGAAATGTTGGGTCCTTATAGTCAAACCTGTCTCCAAAGAGCAGGATGAAGGTGATGTTGATTGGAGCACAGTTGAAGGACGGCAGCCTAAAAGGTTCTCCTGCAGAGGGATAAAGATGGAAGCGTTAGTGAAATGTTGCAGCAGCAAAGATGCAGATGAGGCTCTGCAGCACGGTGATGGTCTCCAGCTCACCTTTAAAGGATTTGATCATCTCAATAAGGAAGTGAAGCTCCTCAAAAATTTTCCCCTCTATGGTTTTCTTCCCCATGCCGAGGTTGCGCATGCTGGATACGGTGAACCTTCGAGTTGTTCTCCACAGCTCCCCAATAGAGAAGAACAAACCTGGGGAGGCCATGAGACATCGCTGCTGGGCTCATGCACGGGACAGCCCCACCACATGCAACAAAATACAGGACTGAATGAGGAGGGATGTCCAGAAGTGATTTTTTTCCTGCCCAGTTTCCCATGGATTTGGGGACTGTGGGTCTCCTATTTCTGTGTGCACCATCCCTGTATCTTGTCAGCTCCATTCTCCCAGTCTTATGGAACCTGTAGTTTGGGAAAAACAAGCTCCCACCCCAGTCTGCCCCAGGCCTCTCATGAGTGTGAGATAAGCAGGTATGGCTTTTAGACCAGTACTGGCTGGCTGTAGAGCTGGGCAGGGATGTCGGTTTAAGTCAATCACCTAACCTTTCTGACCTTGTTTGGTTGCCAGTCAAGGGCCTCAAGCAACAACCTTGTACTTTGAAGCTTCTCCTTTTATCCTACTCAAGTCATAAAGATATTTTATGGGATAATTCAGTCTCCTCAACTCTCATCAATGCTGAACTGTTTATGAAGATACCCTCAGCAGTGGCAAAAATACAGTCACTTTGTAGAGGCTGCTGAGCTCATGCTTTGATGTTCGCTAACATCCAAGCAGGAGTGGGTATTTCATCCCATCAGACTGTTGGAAGCAGCAGAAGAAAAAATGCTGTCAATAATCCAATGTCAATTGAAAATTCAATCCCAGCACTTTGAGGCTTTGTCTTGGCGGTGAGGTTTCTAAGAGAGTTTGCTTTTCCTACAACAAACACTCTTTTAGAGCCAATTTTAATTCTGAGAGCAAAGCTGCTTTCTCTAACAGCATTGTGCTCATGTCTAAACTTTAAATTTTTCTTTAATTCAGGCACTTTCATCTGGATAATCCATTTTCTGTAAACAGCTTCTGAGTCAACAAATCAACACTTTCTGAAGAAAAAAATGTTTCATTGGAAAACTGAGCACTGTTACTCAATGCCCCTGTGAATTTACAGCTTTGGGTCACCTCTACGCAGCTTAGCCTTGGGCTGAGAAGGTAAGTGTGGAAGGACTTCTGCTGTGCTATGCCACAGGGATGTTTCACACGTAAATTAGCTCTGAACAAAGCTCTTCTCTACATTGATTACTTTTCCTTATGTAGCCATAAATTTGCCTATTGATAATTAGGGGTGGACAGCTTAATTCGGAATTGTAAGCCCAGCTTCAGCCAATGACCAGCATATAAAGCTGCCTTCTGGATGCTCAAAGCTAAAGCCTCAGCTGGAGCAGAGAAGGGAAAAACAAGGCAAAAGGTTCCCTGAAGAACTCAGTTGTCCTGGAGAAACCATGAAGTTGTTTGTGGGGATGAATTTCCAGCCTCAGCCTATTGCTTCTGCCTGAATCTCTTTCACATGATCCACCCAAGAGCCTTTGTGGGGAGGCAAGGAGTGGGGGACTGGTCGTGTCCAGACCTCTGGCACCTGGCAGTGGGAGAAATGGAAAATCCTACACCAACAAACTACCAAACCAGTTAATCCAAAGTGCCCTGAAACAGAAGGTTTGTAAATGTGGTGATGGTGTAGAGCTGCTCTCTTGATGTCTTACAGAAATTAACCCCAGAATGACCACGGTGCCTTTAAAAATCCCGCTTCTCCCCCCGAGGCATTTAGGATGCGGGTTGCCCACAAGTGCATTAGCAGAAACGGTGGAGGTGAAAAGCCAGGAGATGTTGCACAAAAACAAGGAAACCCAAGTATTTGCTGTCAGCTTGGCTTCAGGTGGGTCCCAGGGGGATGTTTAAAAGCCGGACTCTGGGGATGGAGAGTTAGGCTGGCACTAAGTGACGGTGTGGTCCCTCCCGCCCCCCCCCCGATCATTTCTCTAGTACCGTTTCCATTCTGAATTTGGTCAAATATTGGGATGGATGGTCTGTCTACAAACTCCTCTGTGTAGTTCACAAGCGCCTCCCGCACAACTTCGTACCCGGTCAGGACCACAACCTTCTGGAACCCAAAGTGGAGGGTGAAGATGGGGCCGTATTTTTCCGCAAGCTGAAAAAAGAGGCGAGCTGATCACAGTCAGGAAGGGAGGGAGTGCGCACCGGGCAAGCACACAGCGCTTTCCCAAAGGACACTGTTACCACCTGCTGTCCTACTGGGAAGGGCTGCGGAGCCACTACCTGCAAAACAGCATCTGTGAGTCACAGCCCATCACAGTCAAACACAAGGCATCTTGTTTGAATGCTTGGCTGGCATCTGTGTGGATTTTAGGCTTCTTGCCATGCAGGAGCCCCCACCTCCATCATTGTGTTAGTAATTTGGTCTGGCTGATAAGGAGAAAGTAAATGCAAAACAGAAAAAACCCACCCAGAGTTAAAAGACCGGATCTCAAATGGCAACACAAGTTGGCAAAACAGAGAAAGACGAAAAATAGGGAAGGCATTTCGGTGTGAATAACAGGAGAGCTTTGGTCCATGCTCCTCCTGTGCCAACACACTCCTGCGTTGCTGCTACCAGACCAGAAGAGCTGTTTGCCCGGTGCTAGCTTTGCCCTGGATGGCCACAAATAGCAAACCCATGTCCCTCTGCTCAGCTCTGTACCTCAGCTGGGCACAGCAGGAGGCTGCCACAACCACTGGCTGTCCTTGTGCTTTTTGCACTCAGACGTCTTGCTGCTTTTGCACTTAGAAGACTCTGGATGTGTCTTTGCCAGAACAGAGAGGCTTTTTGCCGCCACCACCCCAGGATAAATTTTCCACAACTCCCTGCTGAAGCTGTTCTTTGCTGGGCAGTTTTCAAAGGCAACACAGTGCCTCGGGGGACTGAAAATCCTTTCAGGAGCTTTTGTTCCTACTGGCATGGGAGACTGGTATGGTCCGGGGTCACTGTGCTCCCTTTCCCTTCACCAAGGGAAAGGGTGTGTTTCAGAGCAAAGCAGGATGGCAGAGGAACCCACACTCTGAAAAGACTGTTGTGTGTTCCTGCTGCTGTGTTTGATGAAAGTCCTCCTAGTCCCCGATGGTGCATCTCCTGAGTGCTGCATCAGGACTGTGGGCAGCTGATTGCTCCTGCCTTCCTCCACCCCATTGCTGTGCCTGCATCTTGCTCCCCGGTAGCTTGAAATCAGCACTTGGTGA
Source organism: Upupa epops (assembly GCA_013397515.1). Classification (NCBI taxonomy): domain Eukaryota; kingdom Metazoa; phylum Chordata; class Aves; order Bucerotiformes; family Upupidae; genus Upupa; species Upupa epops. Next base: position 372,944 of record VZRI01007817.1, on the reverse strand, counting down.
TGGCTGAAAAGAATTTGGGCTGGGCTGGAGCAAGGTGATGGAAGGCCACAGTTCAAATCTTCTGCCTAAGCAAACACAGTGTGTCTGTGCGCCTCAGCCCATGCTGGATTCACCAACACTGTTCTCTGCAGAGAGGCAGGCGGACACCCTACCAGGGAGCCCAGCCAACAAATGCTGGTCCCTGCTGCTCAGAGCAAACATCATTTTTTGCTGCCTGTCCTGTGAGATGGAGGGATAACCCCTGTGGGGTAATCCCAAAGCAAAGGCAAACAAGGGCAACACCAAATACAGCCTGCCTGGTTTGGAAAGCATGCGGAGGTAATTCCAAACTGCCGTTGAGAGGCTGCAGCAACATCTGCCCAGCCCTGCTGGGTAAACTGACCCCAACCCTGACATTGCCCATAACACCAGGTGCTGCAGCCTCACCCCATGGCAGCGCTCACCCGTTGCTCGGCTGTTCCCAAAGCCCCGCCAGTGTTTGCCGAGCACCGGTGCTACGGGAGCCGCGTCGACGCCTGGTCATGAACCACCGTTGTCTGTTTGCTCACTCTCAACCTGACCCTGGAGCAGTTCGGTCCCCGAGGGTGCCGTCTGCTCAGGAAGTGCTCGGTGACATTAATACCCTGGGCTGTGCCAGCCCCAACTTGCACTGAAGAGCAGTTTACCACCATACGTGGGGTAAGTTGCCTTAATTACAGGTTCATAGAAGAGCTTACAGGCTATTCATTCTGGTTCCTTAGCATAGCTGTTCCATCCCTCTTCTGTCCTGTCGCCTAGATTTCAAAGTGTATCCGATTCATCAGGAGGGAAGCGGATTTTGCCATGAGGCATCTGGATTTGGCCCTCTCTGAAGCAGCTTTAGGGTCACTGCGTCTTGAAATTCTCCTTACCAGTTCTCCAGGGCTGAGAGAAGGGAAGCAGTTTCATCTCACGTTAGTTATGTCCTAATGCTTTCAAAGATTTCTGGGTGTCCGAGCTGTCAAATTAGCATTTCAAACCCCACTAGCATTATATACTTCATGTACATCATGGCAATTACATGAAGAAATCCCATATTGCCCCAGAGGGCTTTCTGATGGTTGATCGCTCACAAATAGCGTCGCATCGGCGCAGGCATTGGCTAGATGAAGCCCAGACAAATACAACAAAGCGATTTTCACACCTCTACCATGTAGTCTGAATTAAAAAAAAAAAGACAAATGTTCTCACTGATAGATCCCAGGCAGCTTAAAATCTATTGATCAAGGGTCTGGGTTTGGGGGTTTTGTCCTACCTTCATTAGTGATTTATCTTGCCTTCTAAGATCCACCAAGTGCAGGTTACCAATGATCGGAAGAGGAGTTGGACCAGGAGGTAATTTAAAAGCTGAATTTTTATAGCCAGTAGAAAAATAGAGTACAGCTAATAATGCTGCTGCACACAGCAGACAAATTAATGTAGGATCAGAGATAAAAGGAATCAAAAAAGACATTTTTTAGTAATAATCTGGTTTTGGGGGGTTAGAAGCAATAAAAAATGCAGTGGCACTGTTTCTGCCAGCTGGCTCTCTGTTTGCTCTCTGCAATTGCTACAAGCACTCGATTCTTATTAAGGTTTGTAGAGTACCTAAATAAATACTGCATACTCCACCCTCTTTAAACACCTCAGAGAATGTGGTCTAAGCAGTTTGTAAAGCCTGTCCAGAAGTAAAGAGAGTTTCAAATTACAAACCCATGCATGTGTGTGCAAGAACATATACATGGGAAAAGGTGCTTGGCATTCCTCTACAGCCTCCTCCGCCTCCCCCTGAGACCTCGAGGTCCCTTATTAGCAGCTCTATGACCCTCCAAACGCTCTGCTGACATGGGGAAATAAGGTGGTTTCTTTTCATCCAGATTCAGATTTGGGTAGGGTTTGAGATCTCCGTGTTACTAGAGAGAAAAATAGTATTGTTGTGGGAGGCTTTAGCTGTCTCGATGTCAAGTGGAGATCAAAGGTTGTTAATAATGGTAAATCCCGTGTATCCCTCAGGGTTGTAGCCCATAAACTTCTTCATAAAGTCGGCTGTGAACTGCCCAGAAGGGATATGATTTCAGACTTTGTGTCTGAAGTGGAGGACATGTAATAGCTAGCCATGGAAAATTAGCTGGGTTCAAGTGATTGTGAGGATTCATGAGTGGGATGGAGAGATGGAACGAGATTTGAAACTTCTGGGAGGATTCTTCATTTTGCAGGAGCAGAGGGGAGAAGTTAATGAAGTTGATGAAGCCAGCTGACCTGACAGGTTTCAGAAAGGGAATAACAGAGGAGAACGGAATTACTTGAAGTCAAATATACCCAACACCTGGAGCTCCCATTCCTCATAAAGGTTTAAATCTTGTACAGAAGGAACCGTGGTCTATCTGGTTGGGTAGTGCTTCTTAGGAGGATATTGGGAATAAGCAGCCAGCGGAATCCGATTGTTGAGGGGGAGAAAGAACTGTCTTGCATGATCAGGAAGGGCAAGGCTAAAAGTTCGCTCGTCCAAAGGTTAGATCATAGAAAGGTCGTTATTCAGCAAATGTGGATCCTCAGCCTTGCAAACACAAAAAATAAAGGAAGGAAGTTAACCAAATCTGCAGTGGGGCAGAGCCATGGTTAGTGTGGTCCCAGAGCAGTGTGCTGTGGAGATGCTGCAGACGACAGACACCCAGAAACAGAAGCAGTGTGTTGCAACATTTCTGAGATTTCTTTTTTATTAGTTTCCAAGAAATGGGCTGGAGGCAACGGTTTCCCCCAGAGCACGCCTGGGATGACTCAACCCTGCCAGCTCCAGTGAGCGACGAGGCAGAGGGGCTGGAAAGCCAGGCAGGAGAGATCGGGACTGGCACCGGGTGCAGGATGTGGGCACCATGATGAGAACTCGCCATGGCACACGCTCTGCACCCTGTGCAAAGGGTTTACTCCTGCAGGGTTTTGTTTGACCGGCAGTACCCTGCAGTGCTGAAGCTAAGTGTTGCTGTCACTATCCTGGTATTTCATCCTTGCCCTGGGAGCTGCTGGAATCATAAAAAGGCCTTTCAGAAAGAGACTTAAATTATCTCTGAAAAGCTGGGGTGGGGGGAGCAGGGGGGTTGTGTACTGGGATTTTTTAAGCCAGGCACTGAGCACAATGCATTAAAATGACAAAGGTAAGTAAAGCCCTTGCGATGACAAGAAATTCCTGTCTCAATAATGTGTCTGGTACGTGTTTCGCTCCAGAGCTGCGCTGCTACGTGCTCCACTGCCTGAGCACACAGGGCAAGCACAAAACACCTGCCAGGCGCTGACAGGGCTCCGGGTGCATTCCTGGGGCAGCCGAACCCTTCAAGGGTTGTCCTCAGTCTCTCGTGCCCATGTGGCAATGCTGTTCTATTACACGGGGAGCAAGTGGTGCTGGTGAGGACATGGATCATGGGCATCTCCACCAACCCTTAAGTGCAGCCGTGCAGCCACTGCACTGCCACTTAACCAGCCTGGGGAGAGCCAGCCAGTGAAGCACCAGACCTGCATCATTTAAATGAACCTCAATTGCCCAAAATCTCTGTGCCTCTCCTGCTGGTCCCGTTCTTGACTGGTGGTCAAAGCTCCAGGACTGCAGCTTTGGATAACTTTTCCTGGGTTTTACTGTGACAAGTTCCTTTTAAGCAAGGGCAGGAGCCATAGGAATCACCATGAGGAGCCACATCCAGAACGATGTCCTGTCTCAGACTGCAGCTGTGGTTATCTGGACTTAGAAATTCTGTTCTTTCCTTTGAGCTGTTTGTGACCATGACTATTGCTCGCTCTTTCCATTGCTAACCGTGTCCTGGCTGCACGTTGCTCTTGGATCCCTGTGCTCACCTCTCTAGTGCAAGTATATTAACTTTTATCAGTTTGACCCAACATCAACTTCATCCTGCATCACCAACTAGATCAGAAGCAACAGAGCAAAATATTTATTTATCAGAAGGAAATCAGGTCAGACTTGCAGTAGTTAGACTGCAAATAGTGCAACAGCAGAACTAACATAAGCAAGTGTAGCAGTGAAGGCTTTCTTGTTCCACAGCTTGTCAAGCAAACTCCTTAAGGAGCAACAAGGAGCTGGAATTGGTCCCACAACAGTGATGTACAAGGTACAGTACCGCTATCAGTGTACTGTCTTTAGTTGTGTGAAGCATGAAGCTAGCATGAAGAGTCAGTGTCTTGACTGTACTATTTTGACACCCCTTCATGTTATCTTCCTCCTTTCCTACCTTCCATTGCCTGCACGGATGAGCTTTAGATAACAAGAACTTTAGGTTTGTGTTCTAGATTTACCACCACTGCCCTCTTAGTCTCTGCAACTTTCTGTTTCTTTCTTTTTTCTTTCCATCCTAACCTGCCTCCTCTGCCACCAAACAACACAAAAGCATCCTCAGTGACTCACTCGCTCACTCCCTCCCTGCATCCCTCCCTCCCTCCCTCCTTGACCCACATGTGGTTTTGTGCCTCTTTCACCACATGTGAGCCGCCTCCTCTCCTGTACCTGCACCATCGTTCAGATTTGACACAGGTATCACACTTCCCTCACTGGGTGTAGCCTTGTGGGTACAGCTAGTTGTTCCTACTCCTATTAGCTGCTACAGAGAATAAATCATTAATTGTGGGAATCAAACAGCTGCTCTAAGACAGCCACAGTCTCTGGGGTGTCACCCGTTTTCTAAGAGACCCCCATGACAAGTTGATGGTACAGGTGAGTGACTTGGTAACAAAGTCTAATCTGCTTCTCCATCCAGGTTCCATTACCAGTTTTACATCTGTTTTCACAGTCATGACATTAAAAATCCTGTTAGTGTTGCAGGATCTCTCCAGGCAGAACGTGAGCCTCATCAGCTCTGAATTTCTGACTTTGCTTCCCTATGCAAAGTGGCCAAAGCTCTTTTTGCAAGCAACAACATTTCACAGTTCTTTCTGCAATGGCCCTTCCCCTACTGTGTAGTGAACACATGTGATTCCATGGGCGCTCATGGCAGTGGCATCTGCTCAGCAATGCAGGCTGATCCGGCACCCTGCCTGGAGACCTTGCTGCCTACCCCTGAACAAGAAATGCCAGGAGAGGAAGGAGCTGTGTATCTGGTGTAGAGCTGAAGACAGGAAACAATGTTTTCTAAAGAGCTGAAGCCCCATGTTCAGTCCCTATTCATCCCAACACATCTGGCACCTGAGACTGAAGTTTGAATTCAGAGCCTGTGGAGGATAGTTCCCCCTGTAGTCAATGGAGAGAGTGAGAAATTCAGGCCTCGTGGCAGTTGAATCATCTACTGAAGGATCCTCTCTTTCTCTGTGGAAGGTAGAAATGACCTACCTAGAGATAGATCATCTAGAGACTATTTATCTTAGGATCTACAGCTCCAAAGGTGCAAGTGGGGAAGAAGACTGAGCATCTCTGAGCTCTCTAGTGTCAGTCCCGCTGCCTGGTCCCAGGCTACATGATCCTTGGGTTGGGTCCAGCATTAGCCACACTGAGTCAGTACCCTTCATTTTCTTTGCCTGGTCATTTCCAGCCAGTTTAGGTATCTAAGATGGCCCAGTAAGGGATCAGACAAGTGCAAGAGCCAGCATGAAGCCAAGAGATGTGAGGGAGTGGTAAAAATGACTTCGCCAGCAGCAGCAGAAAGCTGCTGGATTGGCCCCATCATAAACAGGCTCTTCAGCATAAAGTGCCCAGGGTGAGTTGGAATGAACCCACTTTTCAAACCACTTAGATGTTTTCTGATAACTGTCCCATGCATGGCTTTTGGCATCAGCCCATGTTACACTCTCGTGTCTGGGACTCTGTAATAAAGATAAGGCGGGTTATATCACACAATGGAAGCTCAGTCTGAGGGTCAGCTGAACAACCATCCTGGGGAGATTTCTAGGTCCATTAAATGTCTCTTGTCTCCAGCTGGGCCATTGATAATCAGCTCTGCTATAGAGCTTGGATTTTGGGCTGAGAAATTCCCTATGGAGGCTCTCAGGAGAAAGTCCTGATGGGTTACTTCGATAGAGGAGGCTTGGAGCCATTTCATTCTTACAAACAGCCCAGAAAATGCATCTCTGATGTGCTGTTCAGAGAACGAATTACACTGTTTCTGAGAGCAGTACTCAGGAGTGACTGAAGGGTCTGCATTATACAGACACTGCGAGAGCTATTAGAAAGAATGGCATGAGTGTGAGAAGAATAGCAGTGCATGGAGTCTTCCTTTCCCTAAAGCTCAGGCACAGACAGCTTTTTTTCCCCTGGAACTAGGCTTGCTTTCAAGCTTGAAGTGTTCACTACACTAATTCAATGTTGTTTGATCATTCACAGGGGAAAGCACAAACCAGGTGAGGCATGGGGTTCAAAGTGAAGCCAACATCAGCAGTAAGATCCAGGTCTGACCTATCCACTCCTGGAGGGGGCTGGAAAACAAATCTGCGGAGCAATCCTGCAAAGAAGAGGAACAGCTCCATTTTGGCCAGTCCTTCTCCAAGGCAAGCCCTTCGTCCTGAAAACAACAAGGAGAGAATGGTGAGCTCCATAACTGTTAGTGTGAGTGTCTGAGACCTAAACTGAACATGCTGTTTGTAAGAGCCAGCTGCTGAGGTAGGAAATGTTTCCTCCCTTCTCTCTGTACATTACAGGTGCTGCTGACTTGGCCTCCAACCCCACAGAAATTGTCAGGTATATGATACCATTCAGTGACTGTGGGTAAATGGCTGTCTCCCTCATCTTTCAAGGAAGAGGTGGTTGCCTATAGCAGTGGTGGTCAGGACATCCCTTAGCCTATATTCTGTGTCCCACCTTCCACTGAAATTAGTGGGAACCCTGCCACTGGCCTACTCTCAAGGGGTGCACACATTACCCCTCTCACCTATGGAGAATGGAATAAACGCCTCTCTCTTAATGAAGTTCCCATTGGCATCCAGGAAGTGGGAAGGGTTGAATGCATACGGGGTTTTCCAGTGTAACTCATCATTCAGAGCAGAGGTCAGCAGTGGAATAATCTCTGTACCCTAAAAAGGATCAAAGAAACTCAGGGTAGCTGTTGAGAGTGGAACACTTTCATTGTCAAGCCAGGCTGCTTTCTTTTTCCTAACCTGTAGAGGCAGATAAGACCAAGCCATGGCAAATGGTACTGGGGGATATTTCCCTGCCCCACTGTGGCTCTGCCTATTATCAGTAGCTGCTGTTCTCTTTTTGGATCACAAACCATTCCCTTTTACATAAAGAGTCAGATCTTTCAAGAAAGATGCTGAAGTCGAGGTTCCCCATGTGGCGTAAGACATTTAGTTGACCTTTCTGGTTATTCTGGAGTCAACCAGCTGTAATACAGCACAGTCCAGTGTATAACAGCCATCCTGAATCCAAGACAACAGGATCACATGATAGATTAAACCATGCATCTTTAGGGTTTTATATTTTTCTTCTTGCCTGCTTTAAATGAAACTGTAAGGAATCTGTGCAGTGTAAGCTGCTAGCCTCACAGCTCACCTTAGGAATCACGTAGCCTCGGAAATTCACATCTCTAGGAGTTGATCGTGATACCCCCATCGGCACAATATTGGCAAACCTTTGTATTTCATGTATCACTGCATCTGTATATGGCATTTTTTTCCGGTCCTCCAACTTAGGCAGCTCTCCTGGTTCAATGACTTGGTTCATTTCTTCCTGTATCTTTCCTTGGAGGGAGAAAAGGATTAAGAAGCTGATAACCCTCTTATCTTGCAACTGAAATGTCTTTCTGTTTAGCCAAGATGAAGAAAAGAGAAAACTTTGTGCAGTATTTAGGAAGAGTAGGAGTGGGTAAGGAAGGGCATGGCATGGTTCTTTCAGGTTTATTTTTGAGCCGAGGGAGCCTGAATGGAGTCACTGCAGTACACTCTATGCCTGATTCTGATCACACACCTTTATTTCCCCATAGTCTCCAACAGAAAACAGATCAGAATCAGCTCCAGAGGAGACCTTTAGTGACGTAAGCCCATAGCCTGCAGGGGAATAATAATGGGGGAGCTTTACTGTAACTGTAGACTGGCCCTTAGCCTCTCCCACTTGGCTGAGCTGGTTTATTGCAATCCCTCTGAATAAAATTCCATTGTAAAGTCAATGGTTGTTATCTCTCTCAGAGTACTCAAAATAATTACTCTAGACAGCACTGAATGAGTTCCACTCCCTTCCACAACTGGAGCATTAAGCAGGCAACAGTATATTGTACAAGAAGACTTCTCAGCCTTACTCTGAATTTCTGGGTATTTCATCATCAGAAGAAGACCCCAGCGCACAGTTGTAGAAGTAGTTTCTGTGCCAGCAGCAAAGAGGTCCAGGGTTGAAAACATCAGGTTTCCATTGCTGAACATGGTATGGGGTTTCTTTGATTCCTTCAAAACATATAGGTAACAGCAGTAAGTTCTACAGCCATACCAGTACGTGACTGGTGTCATCGCTTTTGTTCACATATTTGCTTTCTGTGACTTTAAATGGTCTGGGAAAATAAGTGGTTATAAATGGCTTTTTCAGCAGTGGGGCTTATGATGTACAGAACCTGGCTGGTCCTGACCGTATGTGCATCCCCCAGGTCTAGATATTAGATTAGCTAGAATTTAGTAACTGCGGTGAAGTTACATTCTTACAGGAAGGGTTGGGATGATGCCCTCTTTACATGTGAGCTTTTGATACATTCTGCTGCTCTCTTTCCACTCACTGCCAGTCCCTGACAAATGGTCAGTCCTAACAATAAGTCATAGCTAAGAGAACAGAAAGACTCCAAGAGTTAGCTTTAAAGTACCTGCTGCTGCTTCATCAGAAAGGCATCAACAAAACCTGTTAAGTTATTTTCATTAAGCTCTTTTTTGTGTTCCTGGAAGAGCTTCTGGAGGAAAGCGTTCAATTCACTGATGTTTCTTAGCACAGTCCTGGAAGCTCCAGAGAGAAATCCAAGGGTTGGGTAGAAATTGTATAACTGCAGAGCAAGAGAAATCATCCTGTTAATTGCTATTTTGAACACATACTGCTGTCTGGAGTCACCCTGGTGTCCCTTGTCCTCTGACCTGAAATGTCAGACCATTATTCCCCCACATGCGTTTGCACAGTCTAGCAGCTGTGAATTGCTACAGAAATCGAATGTTCTTGCTGTTTAATTTCTGCATGAGTCCTTGCCATGACTTCTGGGAAATTCATCAGCTTAATCTTCTCTCAGGACTTCTAGCCGTGTAGGTGGTGGGATAGAGCGTTTCAGATGTTGAAGATGGAAATGTGAACTTTGAACTCATTCCAGGGAAATCCCTCAGGTGTGTCACATCCTATGGCAATGGAAGGGACTTGTACCAGCCACCTCCACAGACAGACAACACTGCTGCATCAGCATGGTGTTTTCCAAACCAATTAGCTTCAGCACAGCACTTTTGGGATTCCTTTTGGGAACCTCTGGGTTTTTTCTTTTACTAATAAACTTCACAGGAAAAACAGAGGGGCCTGGCAATCTGTGCCGTGCAAATACAGAACCACAGATGTGTTCTGTAACAGGCTGGCTGATAATGTTCTTGTCATCAAGAAGCAAGATGGTGGGGGGCCAAGAGGACCACCACGGGGAACCAGATATCCCTCAAAACTACTGAAAGATAAAGCATAAAGTCAAGCTCTTACCTGCACCATAGGGGAGCCCAACAGCTTAGTATTTTCATTAATCATCTTCAGCAAATTTAAAAATACAGGATCATCATATTCAAACCTCTCTCCAAACAATATAGAGCAGATGACATTGGATACAGCATTGTTGAGTATCATCTTGGTATCAAATGGCTTCCCTGTATTTCAAGCAATGAAAACACATGACCATGTGATTATGCCTGTTTTGGTCTGGTTTCCTACGGAAATGTAGTCCTGAACTCACAAAGAAAAAACTCATTCACCATCCAGAATGCTTCACAAGAACCTTGATGTCAAGGTTTTAAGTTCTTGATCCTAATGATTCTGTGATGATTTAATAACCTACTTTGGCATCGGCTGAATTTTAACCATGAGATACCATTTGCTCACAGTTAATTCAATTAATCTCTGTTGTTCTACTGGACATGTTTTCTGTGTCTGGGTCAGTCTTGATACTCACCATGATAGGATTCAAAATATTTGGTCAGGGAATTTACTTCCTCCAAGATTCGGATCTCAATGGTTCTCCTTCCCATTCCAAAATCCCGCAGGGTGGACAAGGTGAATCTTCTCATTGTTTTCCATAGCTCTCCATGGCTGAATGCTATACCTACAAGAGAGGTGTGACAGCCTTCTGTTACCTGTAGTTGATAGGTGTTTGTAAGGACCTTCTGTATATACAGTTATAGAAACCAAAAGCACTCTGTAAGAGAATGATACTCTCTGCTGTAAGAATATGTAAGACATTGAGGGGCTGGAGCAGGTGCTGAGAAGGGCAATGAAGCTGGTGAAAAGCCTAGACAACAAGGCTTGTGAGGAGCAGTTGAGAAAGCTGGAGCTGTTTAGCCTGGGGAACAGGTCATTAGTGAGAGAACAAGAGGGACCGGCCTCCAGCTGTACCAGGGGAGGGTTAGGCTGGGCATTAGGAAAACTTCTTGTACTGACAGAGTGGTCAGCGATTGGAACAGGCTGCCCACAGAGGGGGTTGAGTCACTGTCCTTGGATGTGTTTAAGATTATTCACATGTGGTGCTTAGAGATCTGGTCTAGTGGTGAACTTGGTAGAGTAGGGTTGGACTTGATGATCACAAGGGTCTTTTCCAACCTGAGTGATTTCATGATAATATAATCAGCATAGATAAACTACCAAAACTAACCAACCAGAAGGTCCCTTACCATTTCCTTGTGTCATTTGCCTAAATATGGGTATTTCTGCCCTGTCTCCAAATTCTTCAGCATGATTTAAAAAGGCATCCTTGATGGCTTCATACCCAGCCAGTACGACAGCTTTCCTGGGTCCAAAATGCACAGTGAAGACATTGCCGTATATCTTGGAGAGCTGTCAAAGTGAATAAATACAGTCATTCAAAACCAGATCTTGTCCCAAACACTAGCATTAGCCACCCTAGGTGGTTTCCAGTCCAAAAGGAGCCTCCCAGCCCTGCCTTATGTCTCCAGGCAATGCTGTAATGCAACTAATGACAGCTATCACTTGCCAGCATCTCTACTTGCACCCTGTTTGCACAACAAGGTGTCTGCTATCACTGCTCCTATCAGAGAAGTCAATAAAATGCCATTGCATTCCTGTGGTGTCCTGCAGCAACAGGCCAGCCTAGCCATCCTACTGTTGGGCTGCTGGTTAGAAAATGCTGTAGCAGGAGGCCTTGTTTATTTTAATGGTGTTGACCTGAGGCAAGCAGGCGTGCACACAGCTTTGAGGCTGAAGCCACAAACATTAGAGAAACAAAGCCAGACAATAACTCCCGTTCTTTCATGACAGCACTTGTCTCTAATTATGGCAAGGTGGGTAGTGTTGTAATCATCGCAAAATTATTTGCTGACCACCAGAAACATGAATCCAACTAGGAAACACATTCTTGTAGATAATGTCACAGGAGCTCTAGGCTTTTATAACATATTAAACATGTTATGCAGAAGGATGGCTTTGACAATCTAATCATTCACTCAGTATTTTAGACGTGGTTTAAACACACTGCGAGCCACCCTCTCCAAATGTCTTCTTGTTTCCGATGCGCCTGGGTTACCGTTTGCTATGCATTAGATATATTCTGAAAATTGAATTTCAGATTAGAAGCAGCTCCTGTTATTACACCCGACAAATTGAATTTGTTTTCATGAAATAGTGATTTGACGGCTTGGGAGATAACATTAACACTAGTTCTTTCATCCCTGGCAGCTTGCAGGGTGTGTGGCAGAGCCAGGGGCAGGGAATGGCAGCTGCCTCCCGGCCTTCCTTCGGTCGTTCCTTTGCATTACTACTTCTGGGCATCAACCCAATTTTTTCGCAGTAATGCACATGTTGAATGTAGCAGTCCTGAAGGCTCAAGCTTTTGTAGTGACATTCATATCATAAAACCCCCCAGTACTGCCAAAAATAGCTGCTTTTACCTGCTGGAGCCCTCAAACATACCTATGATCAGATTGGAACTCAAGACCAGAAGCCCATCAAAACTTTGCTCTGCACATTTCTCTGCCCTGTGAATCAAGATAGATGAATGTTGTGTGACTGCTATAGGAATTCTGTGCATTTGCAGCCCAGGAGGCCCTTTCTTCTATGACTAACTAAATAATTTCAGTGTCTGCACTGGCCTCACACTGCAGTTCTTCAGGTGGCTGAAAGAGTTCAGTGGGGACTAGCTTTTCCCACTCATAGTGTCCAGTAAGGCCACAGATAGGGTTTGTGACAGGTCACCCACAGCACCTCAGCCATCTCTACAGCAAGCAGAAGAAGTCTGAAGTCACACTGAATTGTCCCCACTTTCCTTTGGAAACATAGCAGATACTTTCTGGAGCAAACATTGCACTCAGCTTTGTAATACTTAAGTCTTTTTCTTTATGTCTTTTAGAAAGAAAAATATCCATGGGGCTGCAGAAGAAAAGCAGTTTGTTTACACAGACATCTGAAAGCTTCCTTCTTCCCTTTCTTCCTTCCTACAGTGGGAGAGGTCTGTCTGCAGTGAGACATCTCTTAATGGCAAATAGTCCTAATCTGTTGGCAGACTGTTCCAAGTTGAACCTTCTACCTGAAGCCTCTGAGGAGCTCAAATTGAGGAGCTGATTGCAAGATGTGAGGGTCTATGCTTGTGTTTGTATAAAGGAAGTGATGCATTATATTTATATCTATAAATTCATAGTGTATCTATACTTGTGAAGGAAAAGCCACTCTGCCAACTGCCTATATGCCTGAAGTCCCATTCCTGCCCTCCACACAATGAAAACACCATTTCCCTAGTTGTGTTTCTCACTTCAGGAAGTGCACGGTTTCCTATTGCCTGCTCGCTGAGACCCTACCTCCATCAGCGACTGGAACGGCTTTTTCAGATCCACCACATTCAAGTTTCCAATCAGAGGAAGAGGTCGTGGCCCAGGAGGCAAACTGCAAACGGACTTCTTCAAGCTGGTGAGGAAGTAAAGGAGAGCAGCCAGCCCAGCTGCCAGACAGAGCAATGAGCTGGAGCCCACACACTGCAGCAGATTCTGCAGAGCCATGTCTAGAGCAAAGTGTGGGCATGAGCATCTTGGGGTCCCTTTATAGCCCTCCTGTCATTGCCCGAACACACCTTCTGGGAAAGTGGCTTCTCACAGAAAAAAGGACTTAGAGGTCTTGTTTTCTTCCATTTAGACCAGATGTACTTCTTTTGCCTGCCAAGTAAAGCATGCTGTTTTGTTCTGAAACATGGATTTTCTTAATCTGGAGTTCATATTTCATCTACACTGGGACAAGGTGTTTGTTTTCCAGTGAAGATCTCTGTTATGGGCATGTTGTGGTCTCTGTGATTTCAGGGGCAGAATTAAGGGACAGGACCCGTGCTGTATTGCTGTCACAGTGCCAGGATGCAGCTGGACCACTGGTGATGCAATGGAGGAAGCAGGATGCAGCAGGGAAAGCCCACAATAAAGCTGTCGAGGAGTTCTTCAGAGAAGACAAGGCTGACGAAGGAGTAGTTGAAGCAGTGGTAGTGTGAAGACGTGTGAATTCAGTATTGCAGATGGGAGTAGGTCCACTTACAGGTGACAGCTCTGATTCTTTTTGCTTTCCTACCACCCCAGTAAAATCACCTTCTCAAGCAATATTTTCTTTCATCTTTGTCCCCAAGTCCTCTCCCAAAGCACCCCTGAAAACACTTCACTGAATCACAGAATTGGTCAAGTTGGAAGGGACTCTAGGGTTCACATAGTCCATTACACAGGACTTCATTCCAGTGGGTCTTGAGTATCTCCAGAGGAGACTCCACAAACTCCCTGGGTAGCCTGTCCCAGTGCTCTGTCACCCACATAGTAAAAAAGTTGCAAGTGACCTCAGTCACAGTTTCCGAGTTTAATGTTCAAAGGACTGTGTGCCTCTGTCTCTAAGTTCGGTGGTAACTTCTTCCCAGCTGTCCTGCCTGTCTGTGAGCAGATGCACACAATCCCCTAGGAGAAACCATCCCTCCAGGCAATGCTTCTGCTTGGATTGGGAAACAGATCCTGTTTGTAAACTGGGAGGAGCAAGGCTCAGGCCCTGCATCTAGCCAGACAGAAGACCTAGGACTTAAGCTGTCTGGGCAGCTATTGCAGGGGATTGTCAGCCAGGAGGAGCACAGGGCAGCAGCTCTGGCACTCCAGGTGCACTGAGTCACGCACCATGCCAGGGCAGGGTCCTGCAAGAGCCTGCATGCCCAGGCGACAGCTTCCAGGAGCCACCCACACCCTTTGCATCCTTGGGGATGGCAACAAAGCAGAAGTGGTCATGAACAAGAAGCCACAGTTTTAAATGGTGTCTTTGGGCAAAGGAACCAATTTGATGCTCTATCACAAATTCTTGGGTGGGATATTTTGCTCCCCAGTTGCCTATTGTGTGAGATTACTGAGCCATGCTGCTGTTCAACCCTTCAGAAAGCTCTAGTTCTAATAATACTTGTGCTAGAATCTTCCAAGGCTCCTGGGTACAGGCTCCACTGGTGGAAAAATGATGATTGTTTATTAATAATAATAAAAGTACATTAGCCGAAGGCAAGAGGAATCAATAAACTCTAACTAGGTTGACATGAAAAAGCTGCCTGCTCGTCTGCCTGGTCCCCAAGGCTTGTGTTCAGGAGCAGAATTTTGCACAAGAGGGAATCACCCTGTGCAGAAGAGGATAGGCAGGGAGGGCAAAGGAAGGAGGACAGTGGGTGGTCAAGTCTGTCTTGAGATTTGCTGAACAACTATGAGGTTTTAGTCTATGCCCTCTTCTCACCAATAATCGTCTTCCAATAATATCGTTTTCAGCCAGACTCTTCCTTGAGCAAACAGTGTGACACTGGGATTCAAAACTTTATAAGATCCAGTAAAAGTGAAGAAAACACCCAACATAGGCCCAGTCGGGTACCAGTGGGGGAAATGTTTCTGTTTACATACAGTTACCTCTGCTCTGTTGGACAAGAGTTATGGCTATTGCCATAGAAAACGAGAGCACTTTCTCAGGGACTTTCAAACTCTTTAAAGCCTTGGCTTGCACCTGGTGATAATATAGGGGAAGTCTTCTCTCAGTTAACAACCCCTTGGACTTGCACCCCAGGGGCTGATACACATGCTGTGGGGAACAATGGATGGTTTCTCCAGTGGGAGGGAATCACACCAGTTTTAAAACACGGCTACTGCCATGCCCTCACCACTTCTTCCTCATATACCTTGGCCTCCAGTATGCAATCTTGAATACAGCCTACGAAATGTGAGGCAGTTGAAGCATCCCACACAGGTCTGGAGAGAAAATGTAGCTCCTTGCTTACATGGCTTTGCCTTTCTACCATCCCAATCTAGAACCGATACCATCTTCAGGTAAGCAGAGCATGTGTACAGCTCCAGGAAATAACCAGTTCCTCCTAGAAAATGAGGCTGTACATTAAACAGCCACAGAGTCATCGCATTTCTGTGTGTTCATCTGTAGCAGAACATACAATCTTCTAATGGGATATGGGTTAATGATGCTGCAGTAACAGTAGGATAATGCAGAGAAAGAGCTGTTATAGGGCCGTAATTCAGTCAATGAGTTCTGATAACATAATAAACCATCAGAGTGAGCACCCAGTACCCATGTGCCTCACAAGGCTCTGCCACTGATTTACAACCTTGAGAGATGCCTATCAGCCTGTGCATTGTTATCAGGGATATATAAAGCATGAGCATAGCCTATTAAACATTAACAGTTTTAAAGACTCAGATGTGTTAAAACCAAGGCTGCTCCTTGCTAATGAATTTACTCACCTTGACAAATGCTGGAGCAAAAAGAAATCAAAAGCTTCCCGACTTTGACCTCTTTTCATTTTTCATAGTTCTTGCATTGTTTTATAGGATTACACCCACTTTTTCCCATCCTGCAAATCTGTATTTCTGTAGGATCAGTATCTCAGTGCTTGCTGTGCTCCTCTCGATCCAAATAGCTAGTACTGGATTACTTTTTATTTATCTGACAGATCAGTGTGTGCTGCACATCTACTGTGAGAAGAAAAGCTCCTGAAAAAGCTTCTTAAAAAGTCATTATTTCACAGCAAAACTTCAGTGAAAGAATCTTGAGGTTTCTCCATATTCGGAGCTGGAAGTTTGTATGTGATGGGGCTGGTCACTGGGAGAAGAAATAAAGGTCTCTGCATGGGGTTTTTGCAGTGTCTCTACACAAAGCCTAAGGCGGCAGCATTTCCCACTGGTGTTAAGCATTTGCACTTTGTAGCGAATCTTAGGAACTTCACTACTTTCCAACACCTTGTTCTTGAGAATGTCCTTCCTTCATGAGTCTCACTCAGTGACAAAATACTTGGTAGACCGTGGGATTTAGTGCAGGAAATGTACTTTATAACATGCATTATTGAAATATGAAGTAAAATCCATTGTGACTATAGTCAGAAACATAATTTTTCACACTTGACACACCAAATAATCCAGGGGATCATCCAGGGGCACCTTGGGGATGAGTGGTTGGTATCTACAGAACCAGGGTCCCAAGCATCTCGCTTTTCACTCCCCATCTTGATGCAAATAGACCTGTGGCTTCAGATACACCAGAATTGCAACTAGTGATGCAGGGCAAAAAGTCTGCCTTGGCTTTCAGCACAGTGTTACTGTTTCTACCGTGGTCCCCTTTAACCTGAAGAAGTTTTGGCTCAGTCATAGCAGAAAATGAGCTATCGCTCTGTACATCTTTGTAGAGCACATAACATATTAAGGCTCTGACCTTAATGGCACGAAACTATGATTTCCCTGTAAGTGCAAAACAATAACATTTCATTAATCATCCACAACAGAAATCCCCATTCCCCAGACTATTCTGGCAATATTCTGCATTTTTGCTTGTCTAGGAACCTGAATTAAAAGGGAGAAAAATGGCTTACAACAGCCTGTGGCAGTGATGTAGCAAGAGACCTTATGTAAGAGCTGGAGGCATGCTCACCGGGTGAGGGTGAGGCGTAGGAATGAGTGATCCTGGAAGGATGTTTCTCTGAGGTGTGTTCTGCGCCTGGGCTGGGAACAGCAGTCTCAAGGGCACAAATTCCAGTGTTTGAATGTGCTTGGTCTTGTTCAACTGATTAATTTCTTACAGCTATCCCAAATCAAGCTGCAAAATCCCCTAGTATTTTATTCAAAGCCTTTCATGAGCTGTCGATAAATTATTTTCAAATTAACTACATGATAATTTGAGTCTGTTGGCTCTTAAAAGACACAGTGTGGTGAGAAGGAGAAATAATGGAAGTCCTGGACCTTCCCCTGCCCATAAAAAGGAATAAAGGTCTTGCTGTGATGTGTTAGTCAATTTGATGCTTCCAAAGCTAAGTGTGTAAAAACTCCTTCTGAAAGTACATCTGTACAGCTGTCAGACAGGCACCAATAGTGGAATAAGTTTTCAGTGTGGTGTCTCAATATCGCAAAAGAGCAAACATTTAAAAAATGCTAGTCTAGTCCATAATTAATGACGCTTCAGTCCATAACTAATGACTAACAGCTCTCATTTAAGCAAAGGATTTATTTATTTTATAATCTATCAGGGTGTGTAACTTGAAAGGGGAAGATTCAAGTTTTTTCCCTAGTTTGAGGAGTTTTTGGAAAGGGCTCAGGATTCCAGAGTTGAGATACTGCAGAGCACTGGATGCTCTACAAATTATCTGATCATTCTTATACAATGGGTACCTTCTTACTAAAACAGCTATTTCAGATTTCCCTGGTGCTGTGAAAGTCTCTCGCTTCTTTGAAAGATAATACGAGAAAAGCACTTCACTCTCTGTTCATGGCACTGCTCTTTGTGTCAGCTTTTATTGAATTCTTTTGAAACAGGTTGGCTTAATCTGCAAATGAGGGCTTTTTTCTTCACCCCGATTATCTAATGGGAGTTTCATTTGATCTCCTTGGGAAAAATACATACTAAACTGCCAAAGCACCTGTCTTAGATTCTAAGACAAATACCTTTAAAAGAAACTCTAGAACACACAACTGACATCTGCAATAAAAGCATTAAGTAAGCATACTGCTACTACACCTGGCCTGCATTGAGTAACTACAAAATTCAAGACTCCAAAGAAAGTAACTGACTTAACCGATAATTTGGTGTGGATATGGTTGGACTTGGTGATCTAGGAGGTCCTTTGCAACCATGATTAGTCTGTGACTCTGTGGTAATAAAAACTTCTGGATGTAATACATAACTGCAAGTTGAAATGTCCTTTGCATGAAATCGGCAATGTCTGCTTGGGAATAATTCCACTGTGGGATCCTTGCATAATTTGATCCTTTAATTTCTTCCCTGCTTACATGAGAAATCCACAGGTCAACCCCTGTTTCAGAAACTAAAGGATGTAATTTGGGCAGTTTGCTAAAATGAAGTGTCTTGATGCTTCAGTGAAACTTGTCCAAATAAACTGCTTCTCTGCTGTTCAGTCCTCCAAAAGCTGGGAGATGAGTTTGCTGCATGCATTTATGAAAGAGAAGCATCTCCCTTTTACTGCTAAGTGTTGTAACGAAGTCAAGTGGAAAAGTGCTATTTAACGTATAATAAAACACACCTATTGTTCATAGCCCTGAAAACAGAATAATAAATAAAACCTTGTATTTCAGGCCATGTAAACGAGTCACTTATATAATAGAACATGGTGTAATTTTCCATTTACTATTTCAATACTGCAATAAGGAAGCAATCAAAGCATAAACAAAAATGCACTTTAAATGGGACTGCAGGTAATATTTCCATAATGGCCATCCTTAACAATTGCAGCTGTTTCTTTTCGCTCTCCTGGCTTCGAATTCTACTTATCTCAGTCATTTAATTAAAAGAAAATCAACTTAAACCAGATGAAAGACCATCTTAAACCAATTGCAGCTATGGGCAAAGGGAAAAAAAGACTCTAACAGAGTAATCCATGTTTAACATTTGGCTGGGTTAAATTAACACCATCTCTCATCCTTCCTTCAGGATGTGTTCTGAAGTTCTGCAGAAAGTGGTTTGTAAACCTGCAGGCAAAGGGGTGTTTTGCTTGGTTATCTGTCTTGAGGAAGTTAAGCATGTCCTGAGCACCTGCCAATGCCCCCTTGCTTTCACTAGCCTCGGGGGGTGTTTGTGCTACTGGCTCTCCCATCATTTGTAGGAGACATAAAATAACCCAGTGCTGTTGGGTTTGTGCATGGGTGTCAAAGTAACAATGTCCCTGCTGATGGCAGAGTTCATGTCACTGCAGCGGGATGGGGATGGCTATTCCAGAATCCTGCTGGATTTCTATGGAAAGTCGATCCTGCCTCCCGGGGTGCAGATCCCCAGGGCTGTCTGTTCACACCAGCAGCCATTGCTGGGCCCTGGAAAAAGTGATTTCAAGCCAAGACCCAGTGCGTGGCAGTGTTGGGTGAAGAGTCTGTTCTTCATGGTGGAGGGAAAGAGTAGCCCAACCTGGGCTCATCACCAGCTCCTGGACAGAAGCTGGAGATGCTGGACTGGAGCCGGATCCTTTGTAGCTCATTGCTGACCCCAGGCTTTGGGTTCTTCCCCTTTCCCATGTTTTCAACCTAACGAATGTGAGAGGACAAGTAATTTCCTGGAGCTATTTAAAGGACACGGAGATGTGATGCTCAGGGACGTGGTTTAGCGGTGACTGGGCGCTGCTGGGTTAACTGGACTCGATGAGCTTAAAGCTCTTTGCCAAACAAGAAATTGTGCGGTTCTGTTGCCCCAGTCCCCGCAACCCGTGGCCATCGCTCCCTCCGCACCGCACCCCCCCATCCCCCGAACTGACTCGAGAACACAACGAGGGTTAATGAGTCGAGGTCATTTATTTCGCGCTGGCGGAGGGCCGGGAGCGGCACCAGACCGGAGCTCCCAGAGCGGTGGGACCGGCCCAACATGGCGTCCAGCGGCGTCGTCTCCATGGGTACCGCGCGGGTGACGTCACTCTGGTCCCCTTTGCCATGGCGACGCCCCAGTGACCGCGGCGCTGCGGTTGCCATAGCAACACTGATGCCGCTTCAACATG